>CAKAOJ020000032.1:977500-1467500 GCA_916701645.2 Sebastolobus alascanus
AGAAGAGGTGAGGGGGCGCGCGTAGGAGGAGGAGGAGAGAGAAAAAAAGAAAGAGATAGAGAGAGCAGAAGAAAGGGATAGAGAGGCTGCTGAACACAGAGAGAGAGAAAAAGAAGGTAGAATAAGAGGGACAGCGAATGACGGCAGGCGTCAAATTAGAATTATAAGAGGTGTGACGGCACGGACAAAGATTTGACTTCTACAAGATATTAGTGCCCCATCGGCTCTCCAGCTGTCAGGTTTCATTTCATCACATAGAAGTCCGTCACATACCTGTAACAGCAGCAGAAACGCTGTCATCACCCCCAGCGGCACTCTGCTGACGTCAGTGACAGTGACGGCCGCCATCTTACAGAAAGGGAGACGCTGTTTAAGAGTGTTCTGTACCTGCTGAAAAGTGTACTCACACTGTGTGCGTCTGTGTGTTGTTTGCGTGCATATGACAGCTCTTAAAAAAGCCTAATAGAGTTTGTACCCCAGTGGACTCAGCATCCTAGCGCCTCCACACACGCACACACACATCCATACGCAGACTGGCCTGAAGTTCAGGCTTTAACTTAAGCTGACAGTCAGAAAACACTCTTGTCACACTCACAAAGTGACATTAGGTGATATCACTGTGAAAACACACACATACATTTTTTTTAGCGTTTTGTCACGAAAGCAGATTTTTGGCAAGAAGGAACTCGACGAAGGAGAAACACTGTGCAGCGCAGGTGTAACTCAAACTGCCATTTTTGGAAGCACTTATTACAAGAGTAAATAACTTAACAGTAATTAATGCATTAATAAATGCATGACTCTTTGCTTTGCTGTTTTTCTCTTCACACTTTAGTACCACAACAGTTCTATGTGGTCTAAACTGTGAATCATTTTTTGCTTTGACACAAAAAGTGTTCGGTGACCAAATCTTTTAAAATTCATGAACGCTTTTCTCACCATCAAAACTCACCAAATGTAGCTGCAGTTTTTCGACACACTTTCTTCACACCTTCTTAATTGTTGCATGAGGTCGATACATGAAATAACAGTAATGGTGAAAGAGAATTGTCACCAACACAAATAATTTTTTCTTAGTTTTCTAATTCTTTATGCAGTCATGTGAGTCCACTTTTTTCATTTGTTTATCAAACTTTTGGAGGAGCATGTGTGAGTCTCTCCAAATCATAAATCTCCCCAATGAGCCACTACCTACGTTATGGGGTCCACGTAATACCACATCCTTGTGGCAGCTCTCTTGGTTGTTGCTAATACAAAACTGGGCAACATCTATTTACTATCTCTATTTTCTATGTCAATAATGCATTATATAAACATACTTATAATGTGTTATAATCTGCTTATAGCACTGTATAATTATAGTTATTAGCACTCATAAATATTCATACTGCTTTATAACAGTAATCATTTCATATTATTAAGCATTTTATAATAACTTATAAGGTCTAGTATCATAATACTTCATAATTGTCACTAACTGACTGCAAGGATACATTATAGTCTTTTTATAATGCATTATAATAACTGTTATAATGCATTATAACGTGATTATAAGTTACTCTAAGTGATCATTGTTTGCTTTAAGTAAAGTAAATATTAATTTTACATCATTGTGTGTGTTGCTCTTATTATATTATAAATAATGTAATATATATATATATATATTATTATAATTTTTCACTTTAGTTAAAGCAAACAATGACCATTTGGAGCAACTTATAATGCATTATAACAGTGAAAAGAAAATCTCAGTGAATGACCAGCAATTATGAAGTATTATGATACTTGACCTTATAAGTCATTATAAAATGCTTTATCATGTGCTATGATTGTTATAAAGCATTATGAATATTTACGAGTGCTTACAGCTATAACTATACGGTACTATAAGCAGATTATATTGTATTATAAGTGTTTATAATACATTATAGACATGGGTGTCATAGAAAGTCTTACCCAAAATGGCTACATTTAAAGGATATGGCTTATTCTGTATTACTTTATTTTCTGTGAGGACACAAAATACATATAAAGCATACATATATGAGTACTACCTGGTTAAATAAAGGTTAAATAAAAAAAAATAGATATATATATAAAAAAAATACTTCCTACTTCACATTCAAAAGCGAAGGATAAAACTTGGAGTGAGTAGACAGATGGAGGCAGGGACAAAACTAGATGTGGCCCTTCTGGTTCTTGTGGGCAGGGACCCAGAATCGACGTCCGGAGGGCGTGAGGTTGTAGTAGGTATTGAGGATGTGTGTTGTGTCTCCAGCTATTTGTGAGGCCTTCTTTGCTGTCTGTTTCTTATAGATGATGCTGAATTGCTCCGGTTCCCGCCTAATGATCTCGCTGCTGATCCTTTACAATCCTGTTGGCACTTGAAGAGTATCAGCTCACCATTGGTCTTAAAGGTGAGCTTGTGATCGACGGGGAGGTGTTTTACAGAAGAAGACAGACGAGGAGTAATGTGTGTGTAGTGGGAGATGACTGAGTGGAAGAGCTGTAGTCACAGAGAGGATTCTGGCCGCTGTAATTGATGCACATATCCGTATCAATCAGTACATTTATAGTTAACCCTCTGTGACTGTATTTCAGAGGATGAAGCAGGCTCAGTTTTAGAGCTCCAGTGAAGGTCCAGATATCACATGAAACTAGAAAGGGAGGGTAAGGAGGCTAAATAACACTCCAAAGTTAGGCTTAATTTTGGCGAGGAAAAACTGGCATGGCCATTTTATGATAATCACATGCATTTTTGGGCAAAAGCATGCAGTTTTTTTGCATGCAGTATACATGTGTTATTTTTGCCTATTCTAAAAAATAATGTGTTTGAATATTTCTGCATACTGGGGTCCCTAAACAGTCTTGGAATTACATAAATTGGGTATCACTGTAAAGTTGAGACTCTTGTGGATCCAATGAGTCCAATTATATTCATGTGATGATGTTAGTCCCCATAGTAGCCATTTCATTGTAGTGAGACTATTTTTTTTTAATTTGACCTCACTGTATAAAATGACCTGTGGTGACCTCTAGGATAATCACAGCCTCATGAAACTTTACATCCACTAACTAGAGACCTAGGGCATTCAGAGGATGTGTGGCTTTCGTAGATAGATTGACAATAAGAGGGTTGCTGAGCAGTTTACACAACAGAAGTGCTCGCCATCTAATCGCCGAAAAATGCAATTCTTGCAGAAATCTCCAAATGTCAAAAGTTTTTGATACCAAATGTCACAGCATGGCTTTTTCTATGTTGTTCCTCAAGGTCTTGGTGTCTTAATGTGTTATTTTGAAGGGATTATTGATCATTTTTATCAATTCTCAAGTGGTAAAAAATGGTTAAATTTAGTACCAAATCTGTGTAACAAATGGTATCAACCCAAAAATTGCTGCAACAACTTATGAGACATAATAGAGCATGGGAATGACCATCATATACTTCCATCATAATGTTCTAAGCCCTTATACACTTTTGCAATTCATTTTAATTAATCCATTCATTCATGTTTATTTCTGATTTATGACTAGAACAGCTTGACACACAGTGCTGAGCTGCATCTCAAATTAATCTTCAGGTTCTCAGCTTTCAGATGATGTACACCACTTCTACATGACATCTACTGTTGACCTGCTATCTCCCCCTAAAGTCCCCCTCTACCCCCCTAAAAAAAGACAAAAACGGGTCTATTGTGGGTCTCAGAGGGTTAAGTCAGACTTAAATAAGACTTGCGTCAAGCTCTACAAAATAAGAGACTGATACAGTATCCTCTCTTGGAATCGAGCCATCATAAAGTAATTCTTAGGGCTCATTTGACCCAACAGGCTAATTAATGTGTCAGATACATTATGTTAGTTAATGATCTTAAGTTTGATTGTATGTGCTAAGTTTGAAGTCAACTCATTACATGTCTTAATAAGCATGGACCCTCATGAGTTCATATGTCATGCATTTATTCACACATTAATTCATGCTGAGTCTAGCACCTATTAATGCATGAATTACAGATAAGCCACGTACACAAACATTAAAGTGTTATATTACTTTATGGCTGGCTTTCAACAGAGCGTGAAAGTCAAGGAGCAGCTGTCCTTTTTCAGTGAGGTCTGACTTTGAAAGGTGGACGGGTTTTGAAGTCAGCTATATTTAAAGAGATCATCACTCTAATACCACATTGTGATACTCACTTATGTATTCTGAATTCATAATTCAAGCAGCAGCGCAGCACAAAAGCCTTTGTTTAACCATTAAAGGCGAACCCCGCTGAGTGAATGAAGGTGGACTCCCACCAACAACACACGGAGCACGAGTTCAGACATTGTTTTAGAGCTGATCTGAAAGCCTTTCAGCCAGGAAATTACTGTTTTCCATGCAAGTATTAATATGTGTAAACAGTTAGATAGAATAGCATTGTATTTTGAATGACTATGAATCAAAGAAGTCTGACTTAGCGGAGTAGATAGCGGAGAGTTAGTTAATTGAGAAAGCCTCTTTATGTGGCTGTAAAATGAATTTGACTTTATCCGGGTCAGAGCAGACTACATGACCTCCTCCCAGCAACTTCCCCTGGAAACTTCCTCCAACTTCTATCAGAAGCCCCTGTGGGATTCCTGGGTTAAGGGTTGACTTGATGTCAGGAGTGTTAACACAGCTTTCTCTCTCTGAGGGTAAAAGGACTGAAGGCTCATAGCAGTGACCCTCACACTTTCTGACAGAGAACCTCAGGGAAAACAGGGATAAGCTGTTTATAAAAAAAAACACAAAACACATTTACACAGGATTATCAAATTCCCCGGACTTCTCCGTTAACAGTGTGAGGAAAAACTGTTGGTCCACAGCTCTGTGGTCAGAACAGATTCAACGTAGTTCCTCCTGGGTCTGGAGATCAACAGTTGAGTGTAGTCTTCTTTACAGGCTTCCCCAGGGAGGCTGAAGGTCAAAACTAATAGATAGATAGAAGATACTTTATTCATCCCCTTGGGGAAATTCAGATGTCCAGTAAGGATGTCACAGTGAGGAAATTTTCCCACCGCTTAATAAACTTGTGACAACACCGGTGTTACCGATTTACACAGGACATTTTACAAGAAAAGATGACGATCAGTATTTGCTGAGTGGTGTACTTTGATCTTTAACGTTGGACGGCTTTGTGTCTGGCCTCTCCAGTCAAGTCCGTCCTCCGCCTTCCGCACAGCGATTGCCTCAATAATGTTATGGTTCCCTTAAAGCAAATGCAATTTGAATAGGAAAGGAGCCAAACTGTGGTAGTCCTGTCAGGTTACTGTGATCTAGGAAGCAAAGGATCCATCCCCATCCCCTAAATGCGCTCGAAAAAAATTAAAAAACATAATCAGCACATAAGCACCTGGCTTATCCAAGTGAGAGTAGGCCCGGTGGAGCATGTAGAGGACCGCATCGTCCACTCCAGTGTGTTCCTGGTACGCAAACTGTAGGGGGTCGAGTGCAGAACGTGTGAAAACATGCAAAAGAGTGTTCGGGCAGTTGGAAAGAGGTGCAAAGCTCCTCTCAGATGTCCGGACAGGAGGATCTGCATCACCCAGTTATTGAAACTAACACCACAAGGTCACAGTCACGGCTGCTTTCAGCGATTATCCAGGTGTAAAAATTAAGCAGAGGACACACACTCACACTTCCTCCACTGTCCATGTTCACTGGACCGCTTTCCTCCAAAAATGACTTGTGTCTGTATTGATGGAGCTGTGGCATAATTCCAGAAAAGGATGATGTGTAACTGAATCTGCTCAGTTTTGCGGATGGACAGATTTTTCCCTACACATTCATTCACATTCAGTTCACACTCTTTGATATAGATCTGTACTGTGCAGTAAATGAATAACTGCCTTTTCAGTCAGTTGGTGGTTCTCGTGTTGGAAAGATTTATGAAGGAAGATTGCTGATCTAAAAAATAGTTCTGTACGACTTAGCTTTTTTCCATGTGGTGGATGACTTGTTTTGACGATATACTTTATCGGCTTTTAGCAGTGTGAAACCTCAAAAGTTGGACTCCAGTCCCGTTTTTGAAAATGGGGACCATCTTCCATGTCCCCATGATTCCAAAATCCACTCAACATTCAAAAAATAGATTTTTATCATGTCTTTCTTAATACAATAACCACAATGCCGTATTTATGTTGAAAGAGTTATTTGTCACTGTAATCATCCCTCCTGTCCATCCCAGGCGGCAACCTCCGAAGCCAATACAGAAGTGCTTTAAACTTGCGTTCTTTCCAATAGCCAGCAGGGGGCGACTCCTCTGGTTGCAAAAAGAAGTCTTATTGTATAGAAGTCTATGAGAAAATGACCCTACTTCTCACTTAATTTATTACCTCAGTAAACATTGTAAACATGAGTTTATGGTCTCAATCTCTAGTTTCAAGTCTTCTTCAATACAGCATGATGTTTATTTAGTAAATTGTGGTCCCATTTAGAGTCAAATAGACGATAAAGCAGGGGTCTTACAACTTTAACCCTTTAACAGCGTGTTTTCAGTTCATCAAAGTTCTTTGTAACATTTTGGTCGCCTAAAACCGTCTTATTCAGCGTTCAGTTGTACTTAGCTCCACCCTCTCGTGTCACTTCTGGTTGCAAAAAAACAAGATGGTGACGGCCAAAAACCAAGATGACGACGGTCAAAATTCCGAACTCAAGGCTTCAAAACCATAGTCCACAAACCGATGGTTGACGTCACGGTGACTATGTCCTTTCCTTTATACAGTCTATGGTCCATACTCATGGAAAACATGATTGCAACTAAGTGTGACTTCAATACAAGAGATGGTTGAAAAATCTACAGTTCTTCTTCTGTAAACTTCAGCCATCTTGGATAACTTCCAAAGTTGCCGTCTTTTTAGTACAAAATTACCACCCCTCCATTACAGCTCAGCAAGGAAACAACATCTGAGGAAATGCAAAGACTGTAACTTTAGTAAATACCCACTTGATTTGTCTAACTCAAACTGCTGAAGCCTCATTTTGTCTTTGGCTAAATGTCATAATATATTTTGTATATGTGGATCTCTTCTCTCACATTTATCATCTCCTCACAGCCTGCATGGAGAAGAGGAATAATTACAGTGACAATAACTCTTTCAATATACATAAAGGCATATGAGTATTTTATTAAGATAGGCTTGAAAACTCATCCTTTAAGCACAACAGGATGCCAGGATGAATCTCATCCTCCCCCGCATCTTCCACTTACCACAGGTGTAATTTCACGAGGAGACGAGGAGACTTGTCATCGCTAATATTTCATATAAATCATTTATCCCCCTCAATTAACTCTATAGAGTGTCCATGGCAATCTCACCTCTCCTCAAACGTATGAAGGAAAGAGAAACAGACAGACAGACACTCTGCAGCCGCTGTATCATACATCATGGTCGTTCACACAGCAGAGCGGTAAGTCCATTAGGGGGAAAGTTTCACTTTGACATTCAGTTACCAGTTGAGTAGTAGCCCAGATAGATAACAGTGAAGACTTATCACAGTTGATAAGCAAGCTGACATTTTCTAACAAGTTAGCAAACGTACTATTTTTATCTTATTTTAGTTTTATATACTTTTTATTATTTTTTTATTTATTTTTTTATTGTCAAATAGTTAGTAGTAGTAAAAGTACACTATTGGCTTCCAAAATGTCGTGGAACAGTCGTATAAAGTAGCATTAAATGGAAATGCAAGTACTAGTGCCTCAAAATTGTATTTGCATGCAGTTCTTCAGAAAATGTACCTAGTTACATTCCACCACTGCTTATTTATCGGCAGTTTTGTACCACATTGCACGGTGTAACATGCATATTTTGAGTTAAGCAGTGACGTTTGCATATTTTCAAATGAGCACTGTTTATATTTCTTAAGGTATTTACATTTTTATTCTTATTTTATTATGTAAATTTTATACAGAATCACTGATTCTCCAAACAGCGGTGGAAACAAACGTGTTGGAATCTGTCTGGTTCTGATCGATCAACTGCAGCAGTTGAAAGTAACTTAATACATTTACTCAACTGTACTGCACTTTAGTACAATTTTGAGGTACTTGTACTTTACTTGAGTATTTCCATTTAATGCAACTTTAAACTTCTATTCCACTACATTTTGGAGGCAAATATTGTACTTTTTACTCTACTACATTTTTATTTGACAGCTTTAGTCACTAGTTACTTAGCAAATTTATGGTATTAGTATAAGATATAAATCAACTAAAAGATTATGATTTATTATTATAGGTTAATCTACCCCACAGTATATAAAGTAATTAAGATAAGCTCTACTTTTGCCAGCTGCAATATTAAATGCATCACTAATTCTAATCCAGTAATATAGTATATATGAGTCTGAAATGGGCCATTCTGCATAATTAGTTATTTTACTTTTGATACTTCAAGTATATTTTGATGCTAATACTTTTGTACTTTTGCTTAAGTAACATTTTGAATGCAGGACTTTTACTTGAAGCAGAATTTTACACTGGCGTCGTATTGCTACTTTTACTTAAAGTATGGTTGCAGATTGCAACCAACTGAGTACCCCTCCGCTCACTCCTCCCTTTCCAAGACTGCGGTAACGTGAGCCGCCGAGTGCAAAGCCGTGGTAACGCTGTTCGCCTCGCTCAAAGGCCATCCTTACCATAATAACACTACTTTAGGAGCAACAGAAGTCAGAGGGCTGGCGGTACCACGATTTTGCACCCTGCTGCTCACGTTATCGCAGTTTCACAAGCGTGTCGGAGAACTACGGTGGCCTTCCCGTAACATAAAAACGTGAAAGGCTCTCTCTAGAGCCAGTGTTTGGTTTGAGCAACATGGACCCTGTGAAGAGGACCTGCTCCCTATCTAGATATAAACAGCTCATCGTAAGCTACCGAAAACACAACGATTCTTAGTTTCAGATGATTATACTCTAAAGAAAACATACTTATTAATGTTATATTGTATTATAGATCCTCCTAAATGCTACACACTGTTCCTTTAACTAAAAAATCTGAATGCTGATCACCTGCAGTGGCTAACTCTATTTAAGTGAATCCAGCATAGAAATAGCTGGAAAGTTTCCACCTTCCTCACAGTTATTTCCTCCTGTTCAGGTCAGAATGTCATGTTAAGTGCCAGACATATAGTATAGGCAGTACATTATGCACATGAATAGTAACCCATTAAGAGCATAGTGCTCTCGTCGTTGAAGAATATAATTGTAGTGGCTTGAGCAGTTCCCAGTAGACGACTCCCCCAGAGCTGAAATGATAATTATGCCCTTTCCACTATCAAGCTTTCTAACTGACCTCCACTGAGGAAATGGACTCAGACCCTTTTGAATCTTCGAGCACTGTACCTCCCAAATTATATGTCTAGCCGTTTAGGAGTTATCCTCCCACCTTCAGGCAGTAATCTTAGTCAAGAAGATCAGTGTGTCGCTGTACCTGCTGAGCACAGGCAGGTCAAGGATCTGCCTCCTCATCCTGAGTCACTTCCTGACACACGTTTATAAGCTCCTCCTGCACTGGACTTGTGCAGCTCACACCTTTCTGTTCAATTCTCTTCATCTCAACAGGCTTAAAAGGCCTCCTTTCTCAGATGGACAGCCTCACTCAGCATTCATGTCCACCAGCAGGTTCTTGGTTTGCTGCAGTAATTTGTATACGTTTTTGGCCACATGGGGACAGCGGAACAAGCCTCCTCGACCAAAGAAATTCATAGTCGACTAATCGTTTAGTTGATTTAATCGACAGATCTGTGAAACTGAGTTTCTCCACAAAGAATCACACAAAAGCACCACTTTATATCTTGTGTTTACCAGAGATGTGGAAAACCCAAATGAATCGCTCGCACACTGCAGGGTTCCAATGTTCATTAATTTATTGCATACATGCAATAAATTAATGAACATTGGAACCCTGCAGAGCTATTCATATGTTTTTTTCATGATTTGCTTTTTTCTCCATGATCTGCTCACTTTAAACTCAGCACCTGCCCTGTCTTGGATTGGATGTGTATATGCTTTTCTTTACCAGAGATGTGATCATAAGTTTCTTGGAAATAAACCATTCAGCATGAAAAAGCAGAAAAAATGACTAATCAACTAAAGAAACTTAGTCGACTAAGACCAAAACAACCTATAAGTCGACTAATCGACTAAGAGGGGGCAGCCCTAATTTAAACGATTGTCGTGTCTCGCCCTTCTCAGGATTTCCACCTTCGTCTGTGGCTGTTCAGAATAGATATAAACACTTTTGCCTTCAGATGTGGTTGGACGACACATTGTGCAATCTAGTGTGTTTCCTGCGTACTGACACCTTTATCTTGGAGTCATGTTTCTGGTCACCTGATTAATGTTAAGTCCAGTATTTTCATCTAGCTCTGTTTTGGTCTCCACCAACTCCTGAGGGAAATATTCGGCTCTTTAGCTGCTAAATGCTCCACTGCTAGTCGCTAATTTTGTCTGTCTGTCGTTTGGTGCAGAGCAGGTAGAGAACAGTGGGTTTTTAGAGCTTTTTTGCTGGAAATAGCTGCACATTGCTGCTGCTGTAAATGAGCTTGATGAGAGCAGTGAGACTGAATAAAAACAGTAAAGTTGCGAGCTGTAAAACCAGTGTCTAAAAGGCTCCGTAGAGCTTAGGGGAACTGCAGCTTCACATAGCAGCTTTAAGGATTACTTATATGATCAATTAATTGATGGTTTTTTTCATTAATTTATTTAATAGTTTTATCTATAAGATGGAAAACAGGAAAATGCCCATCAGTAGTTCTCAGAGCCCAAGGTGATGTCTACAAATTACATGTCCTGTTTGACCAACAGTCAAAAACCCCAAAGATGATAAAATTGCACTGATTTCAAACGACACGTCCCGGCGGTCTAGGGGCCACAACGCCTACAGTTCCTGTCATCTCTCTTCTGTTGGCTATCCAATATTGGCAAAAAATGTCGCCCTGCCAAAATAATTAAAAGAAAACAATGATATAAAACTGTGGGAAGTAGATTTCATTTGACAAGTTAAAAATGGCAAATGTTGAGTTTAATCTCATTTTACAACATAAAACACAAAAGACAATTAATCAACATTTTATTGAAATCGCAGAAGGCACAGTATTTGTTCAAGGTGAAATGTTTAATTTTTAATTAAATATTGTGGTGCTGCAGAGATGTCCTGGCCTACACATCATATTCTACAGACTTAAAGGTGCAGTGTGTAGGATCTGGTGGTATCTAGCGGTGAGGCTGCCGATTGCTACCAACTGAAGCCTCTTCCATGTGCCAAGCGTGCAGGAGAGCTACGGTGGCTGACGCAAAAATGCGAATGGCCTTCTCTAAAGCCAGTTGTTGTAAGAGTAGCGTAGGTCATTTGGAGCCGAGCCAGCGCATAGAGTGTGTGTGTACAAGGGAAGTGAGTGGTGAAGCAAGCGAGAGAGAGAGCGGCGGCGACGGGAGAGAGTAACGTTATCGACTCCGGCCCAAGCAGGAAAAGTTAACAGAGTTTGGTTTGTCCGTTCTGGGCTACTGTTGAAACATGGCGGTGCAACATGGCGGACTCTATGAAGAGGACCCGCTCCATATATAGATATAAACGGCTCATTCTAAGGTAACGAAAACACAACGATTCATATTATCAGGTGATTATACACTAAAGAAAACATACTCATTAATATTATATTCCATTTCTGCCAATAGATCCCCCTAAATGTTACACACTGGTCCTTTAAGAAAACATCTTTCTTTGGTACAGATCCCTGCAAAAATCACACCATAATCATTTCAATATGTTTTTCAATGAAAATAAGAATGATGTAAAAATGTCCATTCCCTCTAATATCGCAAATCATATCGCAATTTCAATATCAGTCAAAATAATCGCAATTAGATATTTCTTCAAAATCGTTCAGCTCTAATTACAAACTTACAACACCACAAACTAAAGAATAAAAGCAAGACTCAATGGTTGTTAAATTACCTTAACGATTAATCCATTATCAAAATTTTGTCCATTTTCTTTGACTTACTGACTAAAAGTAATAGTTTCAGTATGAGAAGTACTCACCAACGACTGGCCTTATCCACACACCTCCGTGTCCTTGACCTCCAAGAGAAGAGCACCACAAGGTGATGTTTAAAACCACTGGGCTGAAAACAAAATTTTTCTGTTTTGCAGTTTCCCTTTTCCAAGTTAATGGTGAGTCCAGAGAGGGCCTGAATGTGAGCGATGGAGCTACAGAGGTATACAGCACAGGTTGGGCAGTGTCGAAGGCTAATGGCTCACCGAGTCACACCAGGTAAAGCCTGCTGAAAAATTTGAAATGTACCAAAACGAAATATCACTTCAAGCACAGAATATTGGAAAAATGGAGCTGTGCTGAAGAGAGGGCAAGTGGGACTGTGAGTGTGTGTGTGAGGGCAAGTGTGTAGGTGTGTATGAGTGAGTGAACACGTAGAGGAGCTGATCCTATCAGACTCTTGTCAGGTCCTGTTGGGTTTTTCTATATAAACCTGTGAGCAAAGAGACTTGTGCAGCACTTACACTTTTTTTTAACCCCCCTCCTCTCTATATGTCTCTCGCTCACACACACACACACACTCTGTCAGTCTCTTCCTGTTTTCCTCTGTCTTTCTACATTTCCCCTTTTCTCACATCATTAGTCTCCCCATGTCTCTTCTTTCTCTCTCCCTGGAGCTCAGTGAGGATTTAGGCCTCCTCTCCTCCTAGACTCACCTACATCCTTTCATCCTGTTCCCTCCTCTCATTTTCCGCCTCCTCCTCACTCCCCTCTCCCTCCTTTTCTTCTCTCTCTTCTCTCCCCCCCCCCCACCCCCACCCCCCCCCACCCCCTCCTCCTTGCTTAACCTGCTTCCTGAGCCCAAAAAATAAACCCACACACACACAAGCAAACACACACTGACACATTACACACTGTGCACACGCATACAGAATCAAGCCCAAACCCATCTGCAGCCAGCAGCACAACATCTAATCCTTATGCTTGGGGAGGAGGGGGACCTCGCAATCATTCCTGCTCTCTCTCTCTGCCCCACCACTCATTTTTCTTTTCTTCAATCATTTTCTCCGTCCTTTAATGCGTGCCCAGCATCCCACTGGTAGGTGTTGCGTTTGAGGACACACTGGAACTGCTTAGACCTTTCTTGTTTAGTCCAGTGGTTGTCACTCATGTGCGTACGAAGATGCACGCAGGCTAACGTTCAAACCACAAAAGCCAATTTCACTCATCGGCACACATTCTAATAGAAAAAAAAAAGTGGAATAAGCTGGTGTAGTATTTGGTCGGGATGAAAACCTGAAACCTGTAAGCTCTGCGTGACACATGAATGAAAACCGCCGGTCTTGATGTGTGGTGATGCCGCTGCGCTGGACGCTGCTGCCGCCCTGTGGCCGCCCGCCTGAACCGCAACCCCTCTTTTATAATGACCGTTTGATTTTTTAGAGGAGTTGCATCACGACCCTCCCTCCCTCCCTCACACACACCATCACCACCACCACCACCTCTACCTCCCCTCTCCATCCTCCCCCACCACCACCATCGCCACCACAACCCCTCCTCTCCGGGTTGGATAAATATTGCTGGAAGATATATAACGTGTTGCTATGGTGATCAGCTTGTGGGTTGTTTTTTTTCATGGCATTTGTAGAAGACAGGGACATGCTGGTGCGCAGGGAGCTCTGAAGATCTGGTGTGTGTGTGTGTGTGTGTGTGTGTGTGTGTGTGTGTGTGTGTGTGTGTGTGTGTGTGTGTGTGTGTGTGTGTGTGTGTGTGTGTGTGTGTGTGTGTGTGTGTTTGAGAGAAAAGGATGGAGGGATGGGATGGGAGGGGAGAGGAGGGGAGGAGAGGAGAAGGGGGGGGGGTCTCCTTTTGAAGGGGAGGAACATTCACAAAAACACAACAGACCCAAAAATAGGAGACAATCTCTCAGACCTTGTGTTTTCATGCACGCCACGCACCGCTCACCTACCGTAGCCTGCGTGCACAAAACTAAAGCCCCTCACTAGCAGCCGTCTCCGGGGAGCGTTTAACCTCTCTTCCTCCTCCTTCCCCCGTCTCCTCCACCACCTCTCCATCTCCCACCACCACCACCACCCCTGCTCTCCGGCTGCTCCATCTCTCTGGGGACACATTCTCAGTCTGCCTGATTGGCTTCTGTTTATGTGCATGTGCTAATGTGTTTGTGTGTATGTGAGTGCATAAGCATGCTGTCCTCCATCAATTAGCGCAAGCTGGCGCAGCAATTAACATCGCCCATTGTGTTAACGCCCCGTGTACGCCGTCGCACATCCCGCACGTGCACACGAGGGATAACTAGTGCATCATTGATCGCCAGCTGTCTGCCATTGAAGACTCCCTAATGGTCAAGCCCACACAAAAACACACAGTTGCTATGACGGAGCGGACGTTTGTATGTGTGTGTCAGTAATGGTTCACAAGACACGCCATCACCAACTCTCTCTTCCAGACCAGACGGCATCCTAGGAGACACCTATATGTGTGTGTTTATGAGTGCGTGTGCGAGCTGATACCAGCGCAGCCCAGATGGCCATCTTCGAGGGGTTTTCTGGAACATTCAGACACTTGTTGCTTCTCGTCATGTCTCTCTCTCTCTTTCCCTCACACACACACACACACACACACATACACACGCACACACACACACAGGCACAGTGCTTCTTTTGAAGTGTGAAACAGCTTGCGGTCAGCTCTGCTCCTCTTCCATGGTTCCATCAAATAGCAGCCTTTAGAGCCTTCAGATACATGATGAAACAAAAACAGCCGTGCAGTGTTAGCAGAAGAAAGGAAGAGCAGATATTCTCACTGGATAGACGGTGCAGATCTTTATCCTCCTCTTGACTGGAGGAGTCAGGAGATCAAATAGTGGCGTTTACTTGGGGCGAGCCCAAAAAGTTGACCCAAAAGTGCTGTTGACCTGGTGGCTTTCCTCTAAATCAGAGGCTGTGTCACCTCCTTTGTTACTGACTTTAGTGTGGTGGTTCTTTGGCAGTGATTTAGTGAAGATAGACAGCAGTGCTTAGTTTCCGAGAGCTGTTGCGTGTGCGCGCTGGCACTGAGGTCAAACCAGCTGTCAGATCAGTGATAGACATGGAACCAAATACCTGCAAAGACGTCTGCTTTAAAAGAGGAAACACCATTTTTGGCTGACTTTAGGAACTGTACCAAAGTTAATTGAGGGCAAGGAGGGGTTAGAAAAGAGGGAGAGTATTATAATTTTTTCTTTTTGCTGAAGGGGGATAATCTCAATTTTTTTGGGGGGGAGAGCAGGATAGGGTCTTATTATTTTTTCTCACTCTGGATATATATTTTATTTTTATGACCTGTGCTCCGTTCATGTGCCAAATTTCCAATCTCACTTCTTCTGCACATATCAGTGGTGGAATTTTTGTTCCATTACGATATTGAGGTTTAAGGTTGAACATTTTAAATTCTTTATGCGTGGCCTCTTTTAGTAAATTATGGTTAAAAAAAGTACAGTTATATTATTTTTAGATGTTGAAGAGGGCCTTTTGAGGGCCTAAAAGAAACAAGGTTCAGCCCCCCTCCCCGACTCCATCATTTCCGTACAGTCCCACATGAAGACAGCTTATACATCTACCAAGGTTGTACAATGCTTTACATTTATTTTAATGAAAAAAAAATTTGAATCTGCATTGGGATCCAGACCGGCAATAAAATATATGTAATGACTGACAAGCAGGTTGATTTTGGACAAATCCTAAATCAAAGGATGAATTTTGCAAAAATTGAAGTGAGTCAGACTCATGACTGATAAGTAATGGCCAGTGAAAACGAACATGTTGCCATTGTGCATCACAAAGGTTCATTGCCATCAAATTTTGCTGTGAGTTGAGATGTGCATGCATCGTCTAAATTTGGAGTAATAAGGCTGGCAAACAAAAATTTGGCAACATAGTTACAGGAATTGGCATGGGATATTACAAATTAAATTAACAACAAAATGAATAACTTTATACAGAGTTATCCTGTAGGTTTTATGTTCCAAATGTGGTAAAGATTGGATGAAATTTGTAGGAGTGTATATATATATATATGAAAAAAAAAGTTTGCGAAGATCTGTGTAGGTGGAAACTGTTGTGGCCTATTTGGACAGATAGGTGTGGAAAGAAAGAAAGAAAAATAGTGTTGCTTCAAGGCCTTTTGGTGAGGATGGTTTTGGTGCTAACCTCATACAGAAATATTAAGTCCCTCCTGGGCTCTGTTAAAGAGCGGGTCCATCTGCGTTCTGTTGTTTTTTTCAAATGGAAACGGCCCCCCCCCCCCCCCAGCCGTTGCAAAAAGCAGTGACGTAGGTTACCAAAGTAAGCTCATCAATATAAGGTTATGAATAATGTGAACGCTAGCACTAGCTGAGTCAACGTTAGCTGTGCTGAGTTTGGAAATAACTGAAAGGGTTAATTCAGATTTTTTTTTATGTGCGGTTGTTTGTATACTCCCGCGTTCTACGAGGTAAAACTACTGCTTTTATGAATGCAGTCTGGTGGCTTTGAAGAGAGCGATATAACGGCGAGGTAAAGCGGCTGTGGACGGGAGCAGCAGAAAAATGTACTTTAGCCACGTAAACAATATCAGTTTTAGTGTACGCTATACTTAGAATATTTTCGGCGCTTTACCTCGCCATCAGACAACCATTTCTGACGGGGAACTTAAGTTACAGTACATCACTGTCTTCAAAGCCACCAGACCGCATTCACATAAACAGTCATTTTACCTTGCAGAACACGGGTCGTTGATGATCTACGCTGCATCGATCGGTTAGTTTGTTTGTGTTATTGTGTGACTTTCGGATCCAAACTAACGTGGCGTCCACACAGCAGTACGTTGCTTAGCTTCTTTTTCAGATTTTAATACTTAAGGAACACCACTGGGAAGCTACAGAATGAAATAAAAACCTAAAAAAAATAATAATAATATTGGAACCGCCCTTTAAATACTTTTTGACGTATCCTTCTCACTCAAACAGGACTGAAAGCATAACCTTCTTGGCAGAGAATCAGTCATAAGCTTTCTAAACGGTCCGATATCCATGTCGCTCCGGTCGGTCCTAATCACATTCATTATTTTAGTGCTAAAATATGCCACAGCCTAGGAAGTACATAACTACCTCTGATTACTCATCAGTGTGACTACAACCGCACACTAATGCACTGAGTCACATGACATGTAATTCTGTTATTTTAATAATTTTGTCATTATGGTGTTTGTGTGTCTTAGTAACCAGTTCTATTTCTCCCTCTGATATTTTATATCATTGTTTCCTAATTTGCAATAGAAGTTTACAGCTAATGCGACAGTACTGATCAAAATCACTGCATGTTCAATATTTTATTATCTGTCTATTAACGTGGCATTTCAGGTCCCTGTCAATGTTTAGCAGCACAAGCTTCTTTTGAGAAGGAAAAGAGAAAGCAGAACAAAGTAGCCTGCGTCGCCCTCGTGTGTTCACAAACTTAAACTGCACAATGGTCTCAAAATTTGTTTGAAGTTTGTTGACAACCTGCTTTCACAGAACTCTGCTGTACAGCTGTTAGAATAACAAACTGCGATATACAACCACTACGCTCTCCTTCCAGTAAATCCTTTATTCTTCTGCCCTCGGCAACTGATGACGGAATAACTGAATATCAAGTTCTTTCAAGGAAAGAAAGGGATGATTAAGGGATCTGAGAATGAACAAGACATTTGTTAACTTGAGCAGGTACTGCAATAGATAATAGCTGAAAGGTTTTTCCACTTCATTGCACCTTTTTATCCTTTAGACCGGCTCGGGGTAATTCATGCAAATATCACTTTTGAGAGTACAGATTATCCTTCAAGACCTTGCCAAGCAGATGGTCCAAAGAGTCCGTTAAATACCAAATCCAACTGGTAGGAAACTCAAAGACAACTTAAGACAAACGCTTGTATTGTCTTTATTGTCAGAATCGTTATTGTACATCCCAATGGATTTGCACTTCTTTTTACAATATGTACCACATATAACAGCACCTACATGTTATTTACACACATTACACAAGATTGTATCACAAAGCAGTGTGTGTGAAATTAGCAAAACAAGTGTCCCAAGCCTTGCTGAACCGTCACACCCAATACTCCAGGAGTTGGCTAAGCAAAATAAAATACCACAGCCATCGGCCCCCCCGGCTAGTTAACAGACAACTGCCCCCTATAATTTTATAGTTTTAAAGCTGAAATCACACGTGTGAAAGTGTAACTCTTAAATACAAGAGACAAAATGATGACAACGCACCAGTTTATGTTCTTATCAAAGGGCCAAATGTAAACATAAAGTAGGTAAAAATACAAGCTTTGAAACTGCTCTTAATGCAAGAACCAGTACTCTGTCAAATGTATTTTGATGCATACAGGGAAACTGTGTATATTTGGATTATTTGTAAACAGGACAATAGCAACAGTGTGATTGGAAACTTGCAAATAAGAACGCAGGACATGGGTACTTGAGCACATCTTTGTTGAAAATACATCTTGCTTATCTCTCGTCACCCCACTACTCAAAGTGTCAGCTAACGCTTACAGTAATTATAGTCGCCATTATTTGTGTAAATTGGACTGACCTGCTTTGTGATAAAACCCTGGTTTGGGCCGCAAAGAGCAACTTAAAAAAAAAAAACGGGATGAATTTAAGTAAAACAGGAAATAATTCGGTCAAGTGGGTGCTGGATTTGCCAGAACCTCGCATCCACAAGCACACATACAAACACTCACACACACACACACACACACACACACACCCACACTCACTGTTGCACAACAACCAGAGATACTGCAGCAGCTTTCTCAAAGGCAAAGACAAGTACAACACAGTAAGTGGCAGTTCTGCTGTCAGATACGCAAACACACAGAGCAGCAGCAGAATGAGATACACGCTGACAAGCATTTTGAGTCGAGCCGCACAGCGAGGAGGTGGTTCAGCCTCCCGAGGAACCCGGGTTTCAGTCCAGTCTGGTTTGGCCAGCACTCCAAAGAGGAGGAGGAGGAGGAGGAGGAAGTATGCTTGAGGAACAAGGGGAAGAGAACTGCAAACAGTAGGCATCAGCCCGGTTCATGTCGGATGTGAAGAACAAATGAGCCCGGCCAAATAAACAATGTCCAAACGCAACATTCTGCAATTTAAGGATTTCAAGTGTGATGTGTGCTCGCTTCTCTATCAGATCTACTGGGGGCAACCAAACAAACAGGAGAGAAAGTGTTCTGGAAAAAACAACACTACGATGGAGAGGACGTGTGAGACAACAGAGGGGATGAAGAAAGAAAAATCAAAAAAATAAAGACGGGAATAAATGTGTGGATTGATAATAGTTAAGTTTCTTTATTTGTAGCATTGCAACTAAGATGAAAAGGAGGAAGATTTCAATGGTTGGCCAAGGCATCAGTCCTCGTCAACTGTCCAGTCGGCCACCAAGGAGAGGACAGAGGAGGGATTAGTGGTGTAGGAAAAGTTCAGAGCATCCTGTTACGTTTATGAGTAGGTGAGTCTGTGATGACATCACTACAGGGGGCGGGGCCTCGTTTGCGGTTGGCTGTGGAATCCAAATGGAGCGCCATCTCCTCAGCGATGAAGGTGTTGAGGTCCACGTCGTGAAGGCCGTTCCTACGACGACTGAGGGACTGGGCAGGGTGAGTCGGGGAACCGGGAGGACCAGAACGCACAGAAATGCTTGCCATGGCACCGCTAAGGCCTGGAATGAAAAAGAAATATGAAGCCACGGCAAACTGTATGAACTCTAGCGTCTCATTCTTATAACGCAACAGCTTCCTTCCTGAACATGGCGTTTTGACCTACCATGCAGTGCTATGGCCTCTCTGAAAGGCTGCAGGTCGGTCTCCACGGAACTGCCCGTCTCTGGGGGTGATGGTCGGCTTGCAGACACCATGGCAACTCTCGGCGGGGCGCGAGCTGTCCGTGGAGGTGGAACTTTGCCACACAGGAAGCTGATGAGGTCCTCGCGCCTGATAGTTCTTCTGCGTTTCTTAACCCATGCAATCACGTCCTTATTCCTGCGCTGGTGGCCTAAGTGGATGCCCAGATCGTAGCTCCGTTGGCGGGCCTCCATACTCTCTGATGACGCACAAGGACAAATGTCTTTAGTAAATCTGGACACCACCATCATCTACACATCATCTCATTTACATACAGTCGTTCCTGGACGCCATACTAAATTCAACTAAAACAGACAGCGAATCACAAGATGGGTAATAGTCCAAGTTACTTGCCTTTATACAGGTTAGTGACAGCTGTGGCTGCATTCTGGAAGGGCACCCAGAGAGAGAGGCCTTGCTGCTGGCATACTCTATCTGTAAATTAGATTCAAAAAGTTAGTCAGATTGTCATGATAACTTTCCAATGGCGTTGTTGTCACACTCCCCTTCTCAAGCTCAAATTTCTCTTTTAGAGAATTCTCAACAGTAGGACTGTCCCAAATACCATTTTTTGGGCTTCGGTGAGTAATATTCGAAGGTATTCGGAGCTTCGCTGCGAGTCGCGGCGCAGCAGGATGACATGTTCTTCTGTCTGTCTGTCTCCATTTCCACCGTTTCGGTGCCTGGGACAGTGACGCACTACTGGACACACACACACCTCTACACACAACAAACAGCAATATCCGTCTGAGAACAACCAATAATAATGAAAGTTGAATATGAATAAAGAATGTTTTGGGATTATTCCTTATTTCATGGGCTATTTGGGGATTTATACATTTTTATTACATACTTAAATATAAATAAAAAAACAACAACAAAAAAGCATTCAAATACCGATTTGGAGGTTGAATACCATGGCAATGGTCAAAGCTTCGAAGCATTTGGGTCAGTCCTACTAAACAGTCAGAAATGGGCCGCATAAATACAATTCCACTTGTGTATACCCAAAGAGGAAACTAATCGGGGACGGTGTTATTGGAGGCGAGCGTTTTCAAACTTAATCTAATGGCTGCCTTTAAACACATCCAATGTCTCATTATACCTACCTATACCTCAAAAACAGAACAGAGGTGTTAAGAAAAATACAGCTTATACAAAGAAATGGTAACTCCAGCTAAGGATTGGGTTTACCATAAAAAATACGAGTACAAAAGCTCAGGGTGTATGCGGTTTTCCAGTACCAATCATTCTGTCATGATTTAAATATTGACGGTAAATCTTTGCATCTAATCTGCAGGAGCTGTCAATAGGGTTTCCTCTACAGATGACTCATTGGTATTACATTTTATGAAGATCATACATTAGGGGGGGGTGCCTGGAAGCAGAAGCATTTTGCCAAGCAGGATCTCCGGACTAATAAGAGAGGGTTGGGGGATAATGACAGCATTTGACAGGTGGTCCTGTCTGGCAAAAGGTGAAAAAGCCATGTTGAACAATCATTTTACTCACAGCAAATAACTTACTGGTCAAACCTAACCAGCCATGATGTCACCATTTTAAATACAGTATAGACGTTTTTAGATAGAGGCCCCACATTTATTTCCCGTTTCAGTATGTGTTAATAGCAGAAGCTGACAGGAACCCACGTTATATCCAAGAATGTCAGTGTTGCGTTCAAAGCACTCAAGCAGGGCAGGACGAGACTTAAACAAGAAAATGTTTACTTTAAATCCTATCGCCATTTTGTTCTGGATATTAACAACAACGCAGCAGTCATCAGCAGAAGTCCATGAAGGATCGTGTGTTGGAATAAAAATGTCTTTGTGTTTCCGTTACTTATCCAAACCTACCAAACCACTGCGACAATAAACTATCGCTGCGTTATTAGACCATCAACAAACTGAGTTGTGTTCAGTCGTCCAAACTCCTCCCTGTGTATCGCCATTTTGACGAGCTAGGTAAATGTTAACGGGGTGGACAAAAAATATTTTAGTGTGTGAGCCATGTTGTCTCGAAACATGACGAATAAAATGTGCTTAAAAAACAGCGAGAACACACGTTGCTAAGTTAGCCCGGTTGGCCGCTTAGCAACGGTATCTATGCGTTGAGCTCCGGAGGACCTCTGACAGCTCGGTGCACTGAGAGCCGGATTCAGCGCCGGTTGTCCCGGACACTGTGACACACGGTGAGCGGCTGCTAGCGTTAGCAGCTGGTTAGCTTCCATCGGCCAAGTAACGGAACAGGGTCTCGATATCGACAAGACAACCCTATCGATTTTTATACACAATTTTGAAAGAATACACATAACAACCGTGAAAACAAACACCTGCTTGTTAATGCTGTGGCTACACAAGCTGTGAGTAGCTAACGCTGCTAGCCTCGCCAGTGCCCTTTGTGTCCCATCTCCGCTAGCAGGGTTAGCTTTCATTAGCTTTCATTAGCTCTGACAGCTAGCCAGCTTCACTTGAACTTATTCGGGTACAGACCTTTGTAGAGCTGCGCTACCGCCGTGGCCGAGTTCTGAAACAGGTGCCACAGTTTCTGCTGGCTCTGTTCCGTCTCCTCCTCGGTTGGATCGGACCGCTCGGCCTCCGCTAGGCACTGCCGCTCCCATTTGGAGAACCAGTGTTCGGGGCCGTGCTCTTGGATCTCCGCTTCTCCCTCCTCCTTCTTCTCCTCCATAGCTAAGCGTTAGGCGTTAGCTGGTTAGCTTACGAGCTAGCCTTCGTGTAAAATGTAGGATTGTTTGGTTTCCGGAGATACTTAGCCGTCTTTCGTCAGTATTCTATAAAAAGAAATACGTTACACAACCATAACAGTCTATAGAAAAGAAAAAAAAAGCTCGCTGTTAAAGTCGCATTGTGATCATTTTTAAATTACGCCCGTACGCCCCAGTGTAAAACACACCAAACTAAGGAACACGATGACAACACCTAAGAATTTCTGGTGTAAGCCACGCCTATTTTCTCGCTGTGCTGACAAGCGATTGGCCGCAGGGATTTCTGTAGGCGGGTCCCGGTGCTGAACACGAAGCCTGATTGGACAGCAGCAAAAAAAGAGAAAAGGTCATAGAAAAACAAAGTTGATCCCTCCCAGGACATTTTCTCTGGCCTGTCATACAGCATTCTGTACAGCAGGGGGCAGCCTGGCCATGGAAATGTGGGCCATGACAATATGTTGTCAAAAGTATAAGGACACCCCTGTCTACACTAGCATACATACTTTTTGTGTGCTTTTGATCTGAGGCTGCTTTTCATTGTTAAAGCTGCAGTGGGTAGAAATGGAGCAAATATGATTAAAAAAAGTTATTTTTATAAAACGGTCACTATCCACTATCCTGACAGTAATGTATGAGAAAGGTATTCTGAAAAAAAATCATATGCCTCTGTGTCCTCCGGTGCTCCTAATGGCATCTGCAAGTTTTCACAGACCGGAGGAAAACAACCAATCAGAGCTGAGCTGGAGCCTGCCATCTCTGAGCAGCTCACTGTAAGA
The DNA here is from genome assembly GCA_916701645.2 of Sebastolobus alascanus. Classification (NCBI taxonomy): domain Eukaryota; kingdom Metazoa; phylum Chordata; class Actinopteri; order Perciformes; family Sebastidae; genus Sebastolobus; species Sebastolobus alascanus. Next base: position 1,000,934 of record CAKAOJ020000032.1, read on the forward strand.
GTGATATTAACAATGTGTTATTTCTTCTTTTATAAATTACACGGTTTTGCTCTAAGGATAATCTCAATAATACAGGACATATGCTTTCAACTTTGTTGCAACAGTTTCAACGTGACAAAACCAGGCCCATAGATAAAATGTTTTTCCCAGTTTGTTGTTACTGGCCTGCAGAAAGCCTTGACCTCAACCCCATCCTCCATGACCCTGAATACAGGTGAACAGGTATTGACACTGGGCAGATGGATAACACTTGCACTGCGTACGCAGCACTATACACCGTATAAACATTGTCATCTGTTATCATCAACTATTATCTCATAGCTTGTGGTGCTTCTTGGGTGCAGTTACGGCTGTGGTTGACATTTTGGGGGGAAAGTTCAATGTCACATTATCTTTTTGAGAACAGCCACAAGTCTATGGGCTAAGGACTGAGGTAGTCCAAAGATCAGATGTGTTTATAACAGAACCTTACTGATTACATGCGCTCTCACCTGTCTCTCTGTCTCTCTCTCTGTCCGACTGCAGACTATACCTCTCTCTCTATTCAAAACCCGACTTCCTGACTCGTTTTCTTCTCTGCTTGTAACACTGCTGTTTTTGAAGATGTCTAAAGGGGAGCAGATTGTTTGCTGCGTTGACGAGTATTTCCAGGAACGAGGACCAACAGTGACATTCAGCAACCTGCACTACTGTGTTCAAGAGACATTCTGCTGCAAGAGAGGTCCTGAAAAATATATCCTCAGCGATGTAAGGTAGGGCAATAATAATATGTAATTGACTGCATTATCTGTCGGTGGTGACTGTATGATAGCATGCCAGGGCCACCTGTATGACGTAACACTCCATGTTCTTCTAAATTACACTATGGTTGCTATACATCTATACCTTACAATAAGTTATGAGATCAAAAGTTGTTCAGTTTGTGGATTATTTCCTCAAACCTCTATATTAGTTTATATATTTTATAGGAACTTGGTCAGTCTGTTTATTTGTGTATTGTTTTATTGAGCTGCGACGAAAATAGAAAATGCAGAAACAAAGTCAAACGTATTAGATCCTACATAATACATGAGTATTTTTCCATGGTATTATCATCAGAGCTATTCAAGCAACATACACTGAGTTAAATCAAGTAACTAAAACATTCAAAAGGCACCACATTTTACAACATTAGAGATTTCAGTTTCAGCGCTACTCTTCCGATGCTACTGTACTTCCTGTTGTGCAGTTATTGTCCAAATAGAACAACTAAGGTATTTCAATTAATTACATTCACATCCACTCATGCACATTGATGGATGTGGTGGCCTGGATCTAGAGCTGCAACAATTAATTGATTAGTTGTCAACTCTTAAATTAATTGCCAACTATTTTGATAACCGATTAATCAGTTTGAGTAATTTTTTAAGAAAAGAACAGTCAAAATTTTCTGATTCCAGCTTCTTAAATGTGAATATTTTCTGGTTTCTTTACTCCTCTATGACAGTAAACTGAATGTCTTTGAGTTGTGGACAAAACAAGACATTTGAGGACGTCATCTTGGGCTTTGGGAAACACTGATCGACATTTTTCAAAATTTTATGACATTTTATAAACCAAACAACTAATCGATTAATTGAGAAAATAATTGACAGATTAATTGAAAATGAAAATAATCGTTAGTTGCAGCCCTACCTGGACCTAATAAGTAGTGAGAAATATAATCCGTTTCTGGATTACCATATGGTTACTAGTAGAAATAATAAAGAAATATTAAAACAGTAATTCCACCATGGTTTCATGACAAACGCTATCAGGTGTCTATAGTTGTGTATAATAATTTTTAAATGTAACCTGTGCTTGTCTGACTTGTGAATGTAAATCTTTAAAGCATAAACATGAGAATGTTGCAGTTTTAAAGGTTTATCTTTGGCTTTTAAAGCTACAGTATATCATGGTAGTTGTACATAATTTATTTTAGATTGTTTTATTATTTTAAAGTGTTCTCTGTAAATTAATTGACTTGATTTTCTAATTGGGTGTTGCAGTGGCATCATGAGACCTGGGATGAATGCCATCATGGGCGCCACCGGAAGTGGAAAAACATCGTAAGAAACATGATCATGTACAATCAAACCATTCGCTGTATATATAGATGGACGACGCATCTCCACTTCCTCCCACTGTACAAAAGTGAAGCCAAAATATCTCGGATACGGGACCTACATTTATGATCAAATTGTCACATGTTCTATTACACAGACTCGTGATGGTTATGGAAAGTTGAAGTTACATCTCCTCTCGTACAATCCCTGAGGCTCCGACTGCAACTACTTCACTCAGAGCAGCTGTCAATCATGACGTCTCAGCCCCTTTTGATAGCATCAAATAACTAATTAAAACCAAAATTATCAGAAAAAACAAGAACACTTGAATATACATCAGCGTGATAAGAACTACCTAAAATGACAGAAACTATCTTTGGTAAAAATGTATTTGACGTGTACTTTGACTTTTTAGTTTGGCCCATGTCCCATCCACTAACATGGAGGGGGCGGGATTTATGACCTATAGTGCAACCAGCCACCAGGGGGCAATTAAGATGTTTTGGCTTCACTTTTGGGGAGCTGTCATGTCGTCCATCTTTTTATACAGTCTATGATTCAAACACATATGTCTCACGCATGAACAACCCCAACCAATAGTAGTTTCTTTCTCTTTTTGACAGACTCCTGGATGTAATCGCAGGAAGAAAAGACCCAGCTGGACTAAAGGAAGGAAAAGTGTTGGTGGATGGCAAAGCCGTCACGACTGACCTCAGGCTCAGCTCTGCCTACGTGGTCCAGGTACACAAATACAAACACACATTCCTTGACATTGTTATACTTTGGATTCCTCTGAGTGCTTCGTGCCTACATCATCCGTGTGCTTCCAGGATGATATCCTGATGGGCACTCTGTCTGTGAGGGAGAACCTGCTGTTTAGTGCCAACCTGCGTCTCAACCCTCGGCATCACTCCTCCGCAGATAAAAACAGCAGAGTAGATGCCATCATACAAGACCTGGGCCTAACAGACTGTGCAGGTACTAAGGTACAGTGCCACACACACAAGCTAATACCTGCACATCACTCACTGTACAGCAGTGTTGGAAAGAGTACTGCGAGGTCTTTCTTTAATCTTTAAAGGGAAACTTCGGTATTTCTCAACCTGGACCCTACTTTCACATGTTTTTGTGTCTAAGTGACTAACGGGGACGACAATTTTTAAAATTCCCAGTATTGAGGCAGCCGCTAAATGAGCTGCGAGGGCAATTGAGCAGCGTCTATGTAACCTTATGTTCACTAAAAGTGCTTGTTTTTACCACTGACAGGCTCAGATTGTTATTAGAAGTGTCTGACAACATTATGGAAAGGACCCTACAGAGAAATAAAACATTTTTCTTACCTTTCTCTTGATCCGGTCTGTTTATTATTGTGTCCAAGGAGAAGTCTTGTTGTGAAATCTGAATATCCGTATACTCTGGCTCAAATAAACACGGGCGGCCATCTGATCAGACCTCATCCACATTGTTGAAATCATCTAAATATTCAGCCATGACATTGAAAATCTTTTAGATAACACTAAGCTACGCTTTCTGTACTCCAACACAACAAACTCTGCCCGGCTGACACTCACGTTTCCACCATGGATGTATTCCACTATTCCACCATCGTCTTCTAGCAACATGTCACCTCATCAGATTTCAAAACAAAACTTCTCCTTGAGCGAGACTCTTTCCATAATGTCAGACATTTATAATAACAATCAGAGCCTGTCATGGCAAAAACAAATACTTTTAGTGGATATAAATGATGGAGCCAGCTTGCCCCAATAGGATTACATTGCAGCCTGTGAGCAGCTGCCGTCTACAGCGTTCTCCCTCAATACTGGACCAGCTTCAGAGATTGTTGTCCCTATTAGTCAATTAGACACAAAAACATGGGAAAATAGAGTCCAGGTTGAAAAATTCCGAAGTTACCCTTTAACTATTGACATTAAAATAGCCCAAAAAGTACATGTTCAAAAACAAGTTCCTCAGTTACATTAACAGGAGTATTTAGTATTTTTTATCCTTGCTGTTCAGCTCAGCGCCAAACTGTTTTTTTTTGTGTGTTTTGTGTGCGTGTGCAGATAGGGACAGAGTTTCTGCGTGGCGTATCTGGAGGTGAAAGGAAGAGGTGCAGCATCGGGATGGAGCTCATCACCTCTCCCTCTCTGCTGTTTCTGGATGAACCGACCACCGGACTGGATTCTAACACTGCAAACTGTATCATCAATCTGCTGTACAGGTACAACACAATAACTAGATAATCCCACATTAGACAACACATACTACACTCATACATAAGATACAAATGACAAATGAAGCACACAACGCTGCTGAAGAAGGCAAGGTCAAACGGTGGGCAACTTTATTACTGATGCCCCGAAAATCAGCAGCATCTTCACATCTACTGCTGTCTTTGTGTTTTCTGTAACAACATGGATGCAAACAAATTCCCTTATGTGTGTCCAGGCTGTCCAGAAAAGGGAAGACGGTGATCTTCTCCATCCACCAGCCACGCTACTCCATCTTCAGACAATTTGACCATCTGACTCTGATGCATAAAGGGGAGGTGGTGTACGCAGGAGCAGCAGACCATGCACTGGAGTACTTCACAAACCTTGGTATGTGTGTGTTAACTATGAAAGGGTGCAGGACCTTCACTAGGAATGTGATGTAATACAATGTGATGAATCTTTATATAGAAAAGGGAAAGATATTGAATTGCCATATGAAGTCCTGATGCTTGACAGTCGGCTACCTCAATTTAGCTGCTGTTTTCACAATATTCTATCTTAAAGGGATAGTTTGGGTGTTTTGAAGTGGGGTTGTATGAGGTACTTATCCATAGTCAGTGTCTTACCTACAATAGATGACGGTCGGCACGCCCCCAGTTTGGAGAAACAGACAGGAGTTACCGCACGGGAGCAAAGCAATGTACTGCTGTGGACGGGGCCGGCAGCAAAACACAGCAGTACATTGATTTGCTCCCGTACTGGTACTCCTGTCTGTTTCTGTGCCGACCACCATGTACTGTAGGTAATACACTGACTATGGATAAGTACCTCATACAACCCCACTTCAAAACACCCAAACTATCACTTTAATATGAAAAGAAAAATAAACTGGTTGTCTAGATGGTGAACTGCTGTTCTATTCAAATTTTTTAATACCCTGTCAGGATATTGTTTGCTTGTATAGAGGCACTTATTACAGTGTTGTGGATATTATGTATTTGCACGTGTGTGTGTGTGTATTTATACAGGCTACCAAATTGAGTCCTTCGACAACCCAGCTGATTTCTTCATGGACATCACAAATGGAGATGCAAAATCAACATTAGAATCACTTACTGCAGGTACAACTACACACAATACACATACACAGTTTAGATTTTAGCACCAAGAGAGGCTCTAGGCATGGTTTGTGGTGATTTGTGGCTGTCACGATAACATATTTTCACTACACGATTATCGTTGTCACAAGAATTCACAATAACGATATTATCGCTATACTGTATATATAGAGAGAGAAAATTAGAGAAAAAAAAATAATAATGCTATCAGATTCATCAGTCAAATTGATCTAACTTTGTTTATTGTGCGTTTTGTCTCTTTCTTGGCAAATAAATTACACTCAAAATACAAGTGTAGGGAGGTGGAGAGAGAGTCTGTAACCAGAACTTTATATATAAAATGATTTAAGAGGCGCTGGATTATTTACACAATATTATCATATGTGTATTATTAACATGATATCAATATTTCATTTTTAAATATCACAGTCATCGTCAATATCGGTATATTGGGACACCCCTAGTAAGAATACAACTATGTGTATAAGTCAAATTAGGCTAAAATTGGTTGTAATATTAAAGTTTAAAAACATAGACAATGAAATACTAGATGATTAAAAAAAACACTTGTTTTCTCTCTGATGATGGCGACAAGATCTCATGTCTGTGCAGTAAGTATGAAGTCAGTGAGGAGGCAATTAGTTTAGCAACCTCACGATAATGACTATACTGACAGGAAGTCACTGTGACGATGTCCTCCAAGAAATAGCATTTATCTTTTCTCAAAATGTCAAACTGCCTCGAGAAAGAGTCAAATGACTGCTATAAAACAGAAGTTTACTATTTACTATACTTTACTAGTATACTATTCTTATTCACAACATGATGTATAATGGCCTCTCTGTTTCCACTGTAGATGGTAAAAACCGTCTGGCAGCCAAGTACCGCCAGTCCCAACTGTGCCAGAATGTGCTGGAGGAGTTGGACCATGTGAAGCAGAGCGTTGCTGAAGGGGCCAAAGGTCAAGACAAGTCAGCCGACTACGTTACCTCTTTCCTCTATCAGGTCAGCCAACAATTCAGAAACAGATTAAAACATTGGATAAAACATCTTTCTTACATTAAAAAACTATTTAAAATAATTAGCAATTTCAGGGAATTAAAATCTCTGAACCCAAACTGAAGTGAGTTTATGATGTTATGAGTTTAATGACTGTGCCAGCCAACTGTTCAGTCAGCGAGTTTGGCTGCCCGCCGAATGAACCCTGTTTATAACTGTCATCATGCCCATAAAATACAATTCCTGTGTCTGTCTCTCTGTGTGTGTGTGTGTGTGTGTGTGTGACAGATGCGCGTGGTGTGTGGCAGGACAGTGCTGAACTCTCTGAGGAACCCTCAGACCTCTTACGCCCAGTTGGCTCTCAACATCGTCTTTGCAATTCTGGTGGGACTCATTTATTACCAAATGCCCTTAACACTGCCCGAGGCTTTACAGAACAGGTACAGTACGCACAACCTGCAGCATAACAGCCAGCCTAGTTTTAAATCAGTGTATCTGCTCTAAATTCAACTCTGCACTTTCTTCCTAGTGTAATTGTCCCCTTTCCTCAACCCATCAAGGCCAAATTACAACAGAAAATACTACTTAATAAAAAATAGAGGATCAAAGGTTTTTCTTTATTGAAAGAATCAGCAATATCATCAATCCAGAAATGTCCACCCACTGGACAAGCTGGCTCTGAGATACGTAAGGGATAATGTACAGCGAACCGTTGGGGTCCACCGCTCCGCGTGCCCGGGTGCCGCATCGCTCTGTCGGGGTTTATTTCACAACAATGACCTGCTAGCTGTACATTATCCCGCTTATTACGTGGCTACTTACTTAAGAAATCAATAATTTGACACAAAAATGGTCATCCAGAGTCCAACATCAGAACTGCGCCCATAGCAACAGTCTGTCATACATAGCAAAGGTCTGTTCAACGGTCTGTTATACATAGCAACGGTCTGTTATACATAGCAACGGTCTGTTTTAAATAGCAACAGTCTGTTTTAAAGAAATAACAGACCGTAGAACGCTGTGATTGATCAATCAGAATTGAGTTTTCAACAAAGCCATGTATTAAACGGAGCTAAACACCACAATCGATAGGCCTCAGAGCTCGACTAGCAAAACTAATTTTAACAAAATACAGTTAAGTCAGTGACCACGAACTTGAAATAAAATTGTAGAAAGTGTTTGCACACACTGCTACCGGGACATTGAAACCGAAATACATTTCTTGTCTTCATGTCCCAAATATAAAGACATAAGAATTAGGGTTGTCAAATTTGTTTTAACGCCGCTAATTTCTTTAACGCAATTGATTTTTCCGAGGTTGTACCGGGCTCAGTTTTAAAGCTAGAGTGAAGATACTGGCATCATATGAAACTAGAAAACCTAAAGAATCCATTGCTATCAAGGTCATACTGGCTTGTCGCGAAGGAGGTTAAATTAACTCCAAATTTGTGCTAACTTTTTAGTGAGGAAAAACTGTCATGGCCATTTTCAAAGGGGTCCCTTGACCTCTGACCTCAAGATATGTGAATGAAAAAGGGTTCTATGGGTACCCACGAGTCTCCCCTTTACAGACATGCCCACTTTATGATAATCACATGCAGTTTGGGGCAAGTCATAGTCAAGTCAGCACACTGACACACTGACAGCTGTTGATGACTGTTGGGCTTCAGTTTGCCATTTTGTTATGATTTGAGCATATTATTTTATGCTAAATGCAGTACCTGTGAGGGTTTCTGGACAATTGTTGTCATTGCTTTGTGTTGTTAATTGATTTCCAATAATAAATATATACATACGTTTGTATAAAGCAGCATATTTGTCCACTCCCATGTTGATAAGAGTATTAAATCCTTGACAAATCTGACATTTTGAACAGATAATAAATGAGCAATTAATCATGGACAATCATGTGATTAATAGCGATTAAACATTTGAATCGATTGACAGCCCTAATAAGAATACATTTACCCCCAATTTTGAAAAGCAGTATAACTGTCCTGTACAGTACTTTTTTATTACCTTCAATGATCATAATTATCCTATGTTTACCGTCATTATTATTATTATCAGATGTATTTATTCTTTCTTATTCCCTTATTGATTTTTTCCCCCTATGCTTGGCAACACAGATGTATTGACATGCCAATAATGCAAATTGGAATTGAAATTGAAGGTTTTCATAGTACATTATAGCAAGTTATAGGGAGTAATATGTGGTGACACGGCAATTCTGAATATCTCCATTTCCTAAGAGGCTGCGAGAATAATGGCTTGGGCTGTCAAGCCAAGAATGACAAAAATGTCACAAAAAAAGAATGTAAGCGCTCGGGTTCGATGGCTGAATTAAATTTGAAATACAGTAAATGAGTGAGATAAGTCGCCATGATGACAAGATGAGGAAACAAATTTTATAATGCTGTAATACTCGCAGGTTTATGGAGATAAAACCCAGGTCAAGTGACTGTTGCATAACTATCCATCATAACTGATAATCAGATAACTGTCTCTCTCTCTCTCTCTCTCTCTGGACGACAGGAGCGGAGCGTTCTTCTTCCTTATCATCAACATGGTGTTTGGGAATCTCTCTGCTGTTGAACTCTTTATCAATGAAAGGGCGATCTTCATGTAAGTGAAAGATAAAACTTGTGCGTGCTGAAGTGCAGACGTATGCAGAAGGTGCATGACTACGAAGAGCCCAGATAGATTTACGTGGATCACATTTCTCTTTTTACTGCTATTTAAAGGATAAGGCTGGTGTTATTCTAATATTTTTCTTATTGTAAACAAATCCTGTGAAAAGACCAAAACCAACAATAAGTTAGTCTATCTCAATAATACTTTAAAGGAACAGCGTGTAACATTTCGGGGAATCTATTGTCAGAAATGTAATATAATATTCATAACTATGTTTTCAATAGTGTATGATCACCTGAAACTAAGAATCGTTGTGTTTTCGTTATCTTAGAATGAGCCCTTCATATCTACATAGGGAGCGGGTCCTCTTCACGGAGTCCACCATGTTGCTCCGCCATGTTTCTACCGTAGCCCAGAACGGACAAACCAAACACTGGCTCTAGAGAGAGCCTTTCGTACTTTACGTTACCTGAAGGCCACCGTAGTTCTCCGACACGCTTGTGAAACTGCGGTAACGTGAGCCACAGAGTGCAAAACCGCGGTACCGCCAGCCGCCGCCTGACTTCCGTTGCTCTTAAAGTAGCGTTATTATGGTAAGGATGGCCTCTGAGCGAGGCGAACGGCGTTACCTCGGTTTTGCACTCGGCGGCTCACGTTACCGCAGTCTTGGAAAGACTGGGGGTTCTTAGTTGGTTGCAATCTGCAAACACACCACTAGATGTCACCAAATCCCTGTACCTTTAAGTACATTCCGGCTTCCCTTTTCTGTTTGTGGCACTTTTTCAGTAAATAGGGAATTTGTTGGGGACTATTTTCAGTTGCGAATTAATACACATTTGGTGCTATAGTCAGTATTTACTGAGCGGTGTATGTGAGATTGAGTCAAAATTAACTGCAGTGTGAGTTCATGGTAATGAAGGAACATGTCACCCAGTGCAACAGTGTGCCTGATTAATGTGTTTTTAACAGTTTATGGAAAACAATAGAGCTCTACGGCTCAGAGGAATAAGATATATGAGCCCTCGGCTACACAGACAACACTTCTTTCATGGGATTTGTTGACAAATTGAAAATATTGAATATCACAATCCTTACAGTGGTAGCTCAACAGTGTGACATGAATTGTATCTGTTTTTCAAGGATTATGAGTGAATACTGTAAATCTTTTACAATCCCATGCTTTTAACTCTGTTACAATGTTTGTATTTACGTGTTTCTTGAGAGTCTTTGTTAATATTTGTTGCAGTCACGAGAATTCCAGCGGCTATTATCGTACTTCCGTCTACTTCCTGTCCAAGATCTTTGCTGATCTCATCCCCAACCGCATCATCCCCATCTTTGTGTTTTCAGCCATCGCCTACTATATGATGGGTAATTCTCACACATAAACACCAAGAATACACACCATATTGTGTCATGTGGATGAGGAGCCAGTCAGCAAGTGCAGAGAAGACCAGGTGCTGTTTTATTCATGTCCTTGAGACGACTGGTCTGCTGACTTTAGGACTGCAGAGAAGAGTGTCTTTGTCATTTTCCCCCAGTTGACTTGAGATTGTGAACAAATTATGGAGTGAATAAGTCCATAACTCGTTCTGCACAGGCTTGGCTTCAGGGGGTTCAAGTTTTGAGAAATAAAAATCTAGATGACAGGGAGCTGCCTGTTCCAGTTTTTTACGTCTTCCTAATTTATGCTCCTACTGTTGATCTCTTTTTGTCTGGAACCTTTCATTTGACCTTTCTGCCATGTCTGAACCCTCCAGGCGGAACCTGCTAAGAGCAAGACTATTTTATTAAAATCATACTCATTTCTGTCTCCCTGTTTACATGTCTCCACCACTCTTTCAGGATTGAAGCCTGCCGTTGAGGCCTTCTTTTGTTTCGCTCTGACCATGTCTCTGGTCAGTCTGGCAGGAGTCGCTCTGGCCTTCCTCGTCTCAGCGAGTGTATCTTCATTTGCCATGGCTAACATCCTCATTGCTCTGCCCTTCGTCTTCATGATGGTGAGATGTCGAGACCAGAGACTGCATATAAAGATGGACGACATGACAGCTCCCCAAAAGTGAAGCCAAAACATCTGGACCGGCCCCTGGTGGCTGGCTGCAATAAAGGTCTTAATGCCCGCCCCCTCCATGTTAAGATGGGACATGGGCCAAACTAAAAAGTCAAAGTACACGTCAAATACATTTTTCAAAGAGGGTTTCTGTCATTTTAGGTCATTCTTATCACGCTAATGTCAACGTATTCTCATACAACGGTTTGTATGATATCTTACGAAAAGTTATTCCTCATTTTTCATGCGTTTTCCTACGAATGTCCAGCGTCAATTTCCACTCCAGTCTTTTCAAGAAAAACTTCCATCCTCACAGGAAACAACTTCGCTAGGTTCAGGCAAGAAAACTACTTTGTTAGGTTTAGGAAAGATCATAGTTAAGTTGAGCCACACCAGAAGTGGTTACGTGACACCAAAAGTGGCGTAACTTAAGTACGGAAGTTACGTGACAGTAAACTACTTTGTTAGGTTTAGGAAAAGATCGTGGCTCTACGATCACTACTGCACCGACTCTGGATCCAAATGATGTCAAAATCTCAAGACGACATTTCCCGTATCCGGGATCCGGATATTTTGGCTTCACTTTCGTACAGTGGGAGGAAGTGTTCTATGGTCGAGACACCTACACAAAATATACATGATGTGTACTCTTGAAGATATATAGTGGAATTATTTTTCACGTTTTTCAAGTGTATTATTCCCTCTTTCCTCCCATGTTTAGGTGTTTGGTGGTTTTCTCGTCAACCTCAACGCCATGCTGAGCTGGCTCTCCTGGATGAAATGGATCAGTATCTTCAGATATGGAATGAATGTAAGATATGGAGACGAGGCAGAGCGAGAGCAGGAGGGTGTGGTTGTGAGAATGAGATCATGGAGGTTGAATTTAATTGGTCTTTATCTGTAGCAAGGAAGTTGTTCAGCCCAATCTCTTTGTCTCTCTCTCAGGCTGCATTCATCACCGAGTTGTCAGGAACGTTGTTCTACAGCAACAAAACCATGTGAGTGCTGAGCGATAACATAGACACTCCTTAAAACACAATACCCCCCCCACACACACACACACACACACACACACACACACACAGACACACTGAGCCTCTGTTATTTGTGCTGCAGTGTGCCAGGGGAGCTGTTTCTGGAAAGCCAGGACATCGACTACTCTGTGTGGGGCTTCTGGCAAAACCAGGTGGCTCTGCTGGGAATCATATTGGTCTGCATGTTCCTGGCCTACGTACAGCTGCGACGAATCAACCGCTGGAAATGATGCCCATCTGTTTACGTATCCATCAACCACGCACTGTGTCTTTATCTTATTTATTTAACAGGCCTCAAATGAAGGGGGGAGAAAGAACATAACACTGATAAGTTACTCTTTTATATGTGATGAAATAAGCTTTCACACGTGATTATTTAAATATTTAAAATCACATTATTCATTGAACATTACACACTCTCTCTCTCTCTCTCTCTCTCTCTCTCTCTCTCTCTCTCTCTCTCTCTCTCTCTCTCTCTCTCTCTCTCTCTCTCTCTCTCTCTCTCTCTCTCTCTCTCTCTCTCTCTCACATAAACAAATACAGGTGTTGTACCATTTGACTCCCAGTTGGATAAGCTGCCCTTAAGCACACTTGGTCTGTGCACGAGGGAATGTACAGCAACCGCCGAGCCGACGTCTAAGTCCTCACAAAGCTTCTTACAGTGAGTGACACAACATTAGCCACAGTAAAGAAGAGATGTACAGAATCTATATATTATGGGGAATCTTTTAGTTTTAAAAAAAAATATCACATTTCTCAGTTCTCCAGGTAAAAAATAGTAGTCAATGCATAAAACTTTACCCTTTTACTAACCCCTTTGTGCCCAAAGACTATATTTAGTATGATAAGGAGAAATGCCACAATATTTGTTCTGATTAGGGCTGTCAATCGATCCCATTTTCATTCACATATCTTGAGGTCAGAGGTCAAGGGACCCCTTTGAAAATGGCCATGCCAGTTTTTCCTCACCAAAATTTAGTATAAGTTTGGAGTGTTATTTAGTTATTTAGATCACATGAAAAATCACACTATTATCAATAATCAAAGTCAGGATTTTTGAAAAATTAGGAAAAATGCCAACATTGTTTTAATCAAATATTTCCCATAGGACATTTTTTACACTGCATATGTGTGCATATATTTCATATTCAATTTGTTATGAGCTCATAGATACCAAATACTTGATTGTGATTGTCATTTTATTTTTAGTGTAACATACCTTTTTTGTTACTTTCTGACAGCATCACATACATATTCTGGATCATGTTGCACCAGCTATATGATGTTTACACCAAGTGAAATATTCAAACCCAATACTCCATGATTTTTATGGCAATAAATGGAAATATTCTAGATGTCTTGCGCATAATTTTACAATTTTTTTCCTTTTTTTTCCCTAGAACTTTAAATAAAGCTCAGTTTCAGGTTTGAATCATGTTGACTGCACAATATGAGTTTGAAACCTTGACAAATGGTCATTTGAGTTAACAGTGGCCATAGCAACCTTTAAATTCAATTCAATTCAATTTATTTTTATTTAGCGTGAAATCATAACAGAAGTTTTCTCAAGATGCTTTTCATATAGAGCGGGTCTAGACTCTATAATTTAGAGACCCAACAAGAGATCCCCCAGGTGCGACAGTGGCAAGAAAAACTCCCCTTAAACGGGTAGAAACCTTGGGCAGAACCAAGCTCTGGGTGGGCGGCCATCTGCCTCGACCGGTTGAATAATATATAACACTATAGATTTTTTCCATAGTCTTACTGACATGTATGTTAAGTTAAAGGGACTCTATGTAAGAATCAGAAATTGCTTGTTAACAGCGACACCTGTGGCCGTTAAGTCGACGAAAGTCAGCGTCCTGTTGCTCGCGCTCACGCTTGTGCTCGCTCTACATAGACATGAACGAGCATCGGTCAAAACTAGTGAGGCGACACACGTCGGCTAAAGCCACAATATCACTCTATATTTCACCTGCTTGGCAGTAATGTTAGCTGACCAGACGAAGGGGTCTCCATGAATCGATGCTGATCCTTGTGTTGGCTTTCCCTGCTTCGGCCTGCCGACCGTGGTCGGAGGGAACAGGGGAGACACCGGAGTTTTGGTCGGAGACGATAACGTTACTCGCTCCGGAGCCCTGTCACTTCAGGAAACAAGACACTGGAAACCTCTGTTGGTCTGGAGGAGCTGCAGCATTAATTTCTGCGCGAACCTCCACTGTACATTCACTAGATATTCTCAGAGCTTAACTAACTCGTCTGCAGTGTGTAGTGTGCGCAAATGCACGTGAGAGGTGGAGCGAGAGAGCGAGTGAGAGCGAGCGCGGTGTGTGAGTGAAGGCAAGCAGGCAGGCAGAGGAGCAGAGACTCCGGTCCTGGAGACCAGGGCTATGGTCTCCCCTGTGTCTTCTGGCCACGGTCGGGGGGGGCTCGAGCAGGAAGAGTTGACATTGTTTTGCAAGACGGGCTTCACTAGATATAACTTTGCGGTTTTGGTGCTTCCGTGTAGTTTGTGTTGGAGTCAGAGTCTAAACAGCGTAGCCACACGCGAGCGCGCATGGGACACCGACCCGCAATGATTTATACGTGTAAGAAGTTACCAACAGTACCTTTAAACAACAGGGAAGCAAAGTGTGTAGGGATGCTGTGGTTCAGAAAGACAGCCGAGGTTTCCATCCCTCTGAGAGACCCTGAACACTACAGTGTAGAGCTGCCAGCTGCAGCCGTCTGGGCCTGAACTCTCACCTCCCTATTCACAGCACAGTCAGTGAAGAGTTGTCTTTCCAAGAGCATCACATGTAATCAGTTTATAAAGAATCCTCCCTGTACACATTTGGACACTCATAAAATAGTCAGTCTGACTGTGGGTATAAGCCACCGCATATTTCAGGCGGCATTCTCCTCCCTTTCCTCTATCTATTTTTGCAAGGTACCGAACCGCTGCATCCTTAGAGCCATCCAAGACTATTGTGATTGGTTTAAAGAAATACAAACAAGCCAGAGCGTCTTTTCCCCCTATACCAAAATGATAATGTGTGGAGCCAGACCTTTCTTTGGTGCTGACACAGCACTGTGGAGATAGGTCTGGCTATACAGATCACCAAAAAAAGAATCTTTATCAACACATGGTTTCATGTGTCAGTGTGTTAGAAACCTACATTAATTTATTCCACCTTGTTAGAAATAGAGAACAACTATTTTTAATGGGTTGACTCAAATGTCAACCATTGTTCAGTGTCTCGCTCAAGGACACTCTGACATGCAGACAGTAATAACTGGGGATCGCACCACCAACCTTGCAGTTAAAGGACGACCGCTCTACCTACTGAGCTACAGCCGCCCTACTTACTTCCCCTCTGACTTTGAGAAGGAGGTGGATAAAAAAAAAAGGACCAGAACATCATGAACTTGCCAAAATTCTTGCAGTTTCATAAAAACTTTAACGCTGTCACAGTGGATGAATATCTTAGCAGGACTGAGCCCAGTAAATGAGAAACAGAGCACCAGCACATCTTCACATAACAACTAGCCAACACAGAAACAGAAAGTTCATTCTCAGGTTAGAAGACGACACCACCAACACTTTAGAAACTTTTCACACTGTTATTCAGGCCTTGTCCCACCGTCACCAATGTGTTTTCCAACCCGCGGAGCCACTCTGTACATTTCAGCACCACCCGCTCATCCACACCTTGGTCCTCCTCCTCATACTCCACATCGTCATACTTGTGCTGCTCGTTCAGAAGTGAGATTTTCACAATTGAAGTTATGTCTCCCAGTTCAGCCTCGCCGCTGTTCTTAGCAGCGACTCTGCTGTTTGGGGTGCCGTGTCTCTGCGTTGCCGGTTGATGCCTTTTAGAGGCGTTTTCCCTCCTGCGTCTGGAATCCGAGGCGCCTCCGGAAACGCCTTCTCCGCTTCTGGCGTTTCTGGACGCTGAATGTTGGCGTCTCTCGCTGTTCCTCCGCTGCAGCAGCAGGACGGCCTCAGGTGTGAGAGTCAGTGTGAAGCGGACCTCCTCCTGATGCCTGGCCCTCGCCTTCACCTCTGGTTCACTCTTTACGGAGCTCACGTGTTTGTGCTGCGGTGTCTTAGACAGGGACTCGCCGGAGCTGGAGGCTGGGAGGCTGTCAGTTTGTGATGAAGGCAGCAACCTCTCCCTTCTCTTTGCATGCAGCTCTGTCCCTGACACTCCTTTGGCGGTCGGCAGGTGACTCCTGGGTTGGCTCTTCTTCCCCAGCTGCTTGAGGTTCGAAGCCAGTCGCTCCTTCACCGAGCTGCCTCTGTCTTCTCTTTGGACCTTCGTCAGAGTAGTTGTAGATGCAGATTTGTTGATAGGTCTCTCCTTCGCAGTCAGTCCTGACACGGAGCGTGGGATCGACACGGGAGGGATGAACGGCATTTTGGCAACACGCAGGATCAAATAGGAGAGGAGTTCAGTTTTGCGGTTGAAGGGCTGGAAGAGAAAAGAAGAGGGCACTAAAGAGGAAACGATTGACCGAGGGAGGCGAGACACTCTGGTGCATCCTCAGCCATGCAGGGGTCAGCAGTCAGTGTGCTGCTGCCGGGATCCACCAGAGCTCATCCACCCTGGAACAGCAGACATCCTGACATGTGATTCGTACCTGAGCAGCAGGACGATGTGGCACGGCACGCTGCAGAAGGCGTGCGTGACCTCAGACGAGGGGAGCGAAGGGTTTTGCTGCATCTCAAATGCTCATTACTCTGAGGCTCAAAGATCTAAAATAAACCCACTCTTCTAATCCTCCAGTGTTATGTCAGTGAGGGCACGTTTACTACACACAGTACAAGTACACATGCAGGCTTAATCCACACAGGATGTATTGATGGCTAGAGCGAAAGTAAGGTGAGGATCTGTGTAGAGCTGCAACGATTAATCGTTTAGTTGACTATTACATTAATCAGCAACTATTTTGATAATCGATTAATCAGTTTAAGTGATTTTAAAGAAAAAAAATTCTCTGATTCCAGCTTCTAAAATGTGAATTATTTTCTGGTTTCTTTACTCCTCTATGACAGTAAACTGAATGTCTTTGGGTCTTGGACAAAACAAGACATTTGAAGACGTCATCTTGGGCTTTGAGAAATCAACATTTCTCACCATTTTTTGACATTTTTTTTAGACCAAACAACTAGGGATGCACCGATCCGACTTTTTCAGTCCCCATACTGATAGCGATACCTGGGCTTTGAGTATCGGCCGATACCGAGTACCGATCCGATTCTAGTGTTTACAGTAATTTAATAAGCTGTATGCCTCACTGTGTGTGTCAGGCCTGACTTAAAGATCACTTTCCTAGCTTTGTAAAACAAAAATGTAACAGATAAATACATAGATCAAATTTACTGAATTGTTATTTATTATTAAAATAAATCGTAAACCAGCAACTTGGTAAAGTCTTCAAAATTAACAGAAATTACAATTCAAGTGTACATTCCAGTATATAATGTAGATAGTATATAAATATAGAACTGAATAGAATAGATTGGCCCCATTGTCACCGATATCCGATCCAGCTATTTGAGTCAGTATTGACCCGATATCTGATCCGGTATCGGTGTCGGTACATCCCTACAAACAGCTAATCGATTAATTGAGAAAATAATCAACAGATTAATCAACAATAAAAACAATTGCAGCCCTAGATCTGTGTATTGTGCACTGTAGTGGCGATGGTAAAAATCTGTTAACCAAGTCTAACTCATGAAAGTTACTTCTTGTCCTTGAATATAGTAGTTTGACGAATAAATATATAAATAGCTCAAGGTCCACTTATTAGCTTTTCCCACAGCATTCAACTGCATCTCCTGGTCTTTATCAGCAGATGGAAAAAGCTAGTAAGTGAATCTTTAAGTTTTGTCAAATGTTAATTTAGTTTGCAGGTATTGTTTGTTTGGAGCAAAAAATATACACATTTGCTCGTGTCCGATCTTAGAATTTCCTTCTGTTGTGGGCTTTCTTTTATAAGAAAAAGGTAACACCTGCACACTACTCCTTGCCACAATATTTTTATTGAGTACATTTCGATCCTACGGGGATCTTCTTCAGGTCCAAAGTGTTTGAAAAGTGGAAACCATTCCCATATTTATACAAACAGCACACCAATAGGCAAACAAGCTCTGTGATGGCAGATGTGGTTCATCCAAAACACCCCTGTGATAAAAACATCCACAAAGAAGGGTGTTTAAAACCCAATTTCTGTACATGTATTAAAAATATCTTCTTAATGTAATATTTTTAAATGTAGGCAATGTATTTTCTGATATATGTGATGATGAATATGACAATGTTTATAAATAACATGTTTGATATTTAGAAATATATTTATTAGTATGGCGTTTATATTTCTGTTTTTATGTACATTAGTTAGTTAGTGGATGTTTTATCACAGTAGTGTTTTGGATGAACCACATCTGCCATCACAGAGCTTGTTTGCCTATTGGTGTGCTTTATGTATAAATATGGGCGTCATTTCCACTTTTCAAACACCTGACGAAGGTCCAAGTAGGATCGAAACGTACTCAAAATATTGTGGCATGTAGTGTGCAGGCGTTACCTTTTTCTTTACCGACGCTGTTCTGATAGCCTCGCACCTATACGTGATGCGTGTATAATTAATCTTCTTTTGCTTTCTTTTATAAAGACAGAAGACATGGGGAAAAATTGCCACAGAAAACATTTATTTGATATGATTGTTACAAAACATGTTTAAAATAGTTTAAAAAAAAAATGTTTGTGTGTGTGTGTGTGCGTGTGTGTGTGCGTGTGTGTGTGTGTGTGAATTTTTAGGTTGGGTTACAGGTTTTGATTTTTGCACCATATGTTGTCATCAATAATGTCAATAAAAGTAATATACCAACAAAAAAAAAAATAGTTAAAAAAATCTCTAAATTCTACATGAAAGGAACCAACATGTCTTCACCTTATACAATAAACATTTAAATCTAACTTATCCTGGCTGTCTTTGAAACAGGTATGCATTCATTTTACTGCAATTAAACTCATGTTAAGGTGAAAAAACACATTAGCATCACATTAACTTGTTGAGAGTTCATCGTGTGAGGTTGTTTTTTCGTAGCACTCCCTCCTTTGTACATGGAGCACCCGTTGACAGCGAGGACAAGTGTGATAGGCGTCCTTGAAGTAGTTCATGAAAAATGGAATCAGGCAGCATCCAAGCACCAACCTGTGAGACAGAAATAATACATCAGTCTACGCCTTTTGAATGTGTGATTGATGCTTGGTAATTAGATGACCAGATTTGGGTATTTTAATTGATCTCTCCTCACCCGCATAGCACAAACACAAGACACATGAGCCAGGCGTGCCTCCCGACTTGGTAGGTGACCTCCGAGGTGACCTGATCATGACAGGAATGGCATGTTGTCACAGCCGGAGAGCGATCTAGCTGCAGTTCATAGCAAACAAACTTCTGCCTGGGAATAGACTGAGGGGAAGCAGACACTAGAGAGAAGACACAGGGGGGTGAAAATGAATGCTTATTTTCAAAATATAACATTACAACATTATGATCTTCCCTCAACTTAAAGTGGAGATGAATCAGTCAACCAAGTTAAGCTGGTTTACTAAAGGAATTTCCACTCTAATCAACAATTATATAACAAACATGACAAATGTCAGCATTTAAAAGAAAAAAGAAGCTTCGTTTCATCTTTTGTGGCAAGAGCCACAAAGACAGAGGAAGACTGAGGAGACACAGGACAGAAGAAAACAAAAGAGGGGACACTATTGTTTTGCTCCTGGATGTAAATTTGAGATTTGCAATGTTAAAACTAAGGAGAAAACAATCCATTTCATGAACGGACGCTGAAATGAATAACAGTACTGCAGCTGGGTAGCGACACTAAAGAGAAAGACTCCAATGGACAGAGTCCAGCTGCAGCTGGCTGTCTCCCCATCTCCTGTCCTCTCCCCTTTCTGATCACCTGTCTCTCCTCCTCTGCTGTCTCATTCAGACCGTTCAAAGACGGGGTCGCTAAGAAAATAAACGTCGAAAGCACTACTTTATTCTGAAGCCCACGTTATAGCGTTAAAACTCCCGTCACACAGTGAAACTCATCTCCAAAGCAAATACTAGAGACATTATAAATGGACTGTTTTGTCCTTGTTTTAGCATTGTAAAACTCATCTTTACATGAAGGAGCAATACAATAGTGTCCCCTCTTTTGTTTTCTTCTGTCCTGCTGTGTCTCCTCAGTCTCCATCTTACTGCAACATGGCGGCGCTCTTGCCACAATAGATTAAACAAAACTTATTTTTTCTCTTAAATGCTTCCATTTGTCATGTTTGTTGGAAACATTTTGTTTGTGGAAATCCATTTAGTGAATCAGCTTAACTTGGTTGACTGATTCACTTCCACTTTAAGTCACATTATAAATCCTTAACATTATCTAATCAGTGCTGTGTGAGAGGTTGCATTAGCATGGTATCATCATCCAAAAACAAAAATGTGTAAATTCTACCTGTGCCTTGATTTATGCAAAGAAAACATGTGCTCAAAATGTTTCTGATTGACGTTTTTTTAAACAGTTGCATGCCGTTGCATTCCATGTAAAGAGCAAAACTACCAGTAGAATTAAATCAGTATGTTTAAGTCACTTCACACACTGATTGATTTACACACTTTCGATAGTTTTGGACAATACAACACTATTTGATGGACTGACCACACTGGTTTACCAACTTAATTCAGTATAAAGGGAAGAATATCACTAAATTGTGAACAAAGAAAATGTGACATTCAGGCCTACTCCACATATTCAAAATGGAGGCAGATGTTTGGTGAGCATGTACCTGTCACAGGTGGGTCACTTTGGATGGAGCAGCCCGGATCAGGAGAGAAGGAGCAGGAGGGAGTTGATGGAGGACTGAAACCTGAGTTAATGTGGTAGATCCTCCCATCTTGACCTTCATCTGGAAAAAACAATTACGCACAAGTTGTTTTTTTACATGTAACTTTGAAAACTGATCATTTCAGGCCCTGCACATCAAGTAAATTGAGAGGGTATTTTACCTGGTAAGAAGTACGATGGAGATTCAGGAAACGGCTCAGATAACTCCATTTAACAGGTTGATGTACCACAGATAAAAAGTGAGAGTGTGAATGTGTTTTGATGTCTGCAGCCAGCAGCAGTTCATCTAGAGGTCTACCAGGTGCAATGGAGAGGTACTAATTGAGATCTCCTCTGATTGGTTTAAGGACCTATTACCCACAAGGCAATGGGGTGGCCTTTAAAAGGAAGCAAAAGTTATTTGGAGGTAAAGAGGTTGCACATTTGTGTTGACTGCTCCTTTTGTGAAATGTCTCCAGAAACAATGCTGCACCTGTTCTGGTCCAGACACCAACACGTTTTGGAAGGATGTGTCTTGTTATGTTACTGATAATATTGACTTCTTGTTGTACTGGAATAATGTACTGTTTGGTTTCTACAATATTAATAGTAAAAAAAAAAATGTAAAGATTTTATCAGAATTTTATATTCATAAATCCAAATTTAGCCACTATAAACCCTTATTTATAAGATTTGAAAATGAAGCCAAAGTACATTAAAACCATCTCTGACTCAAAAAATAAGAAAGCTGCGAAAACAATTTATTTGTGCTCTTTGTTTAATTTTTTTATTTAAAAGATTTCCCCTGGCCCTGACATTGTTTGTCGGTATTAATGACTCCTTTGTTTGTATGTGCACTATATTTGCAGTAACGTTGTAATATACGGCCATTTTGTTTAGGTTTACTGAAGATTTAATGGATATTGATTGCCTGTAATGTTGAGGCCTCCCAATTTCATTCACTTTATTGGATTTTAAAAGGTTTACATGTGGAATAATGTTAACACTACTTGTAAAATGTTCTTTCTGTAAAATGAATCCTTACCACTTCCCATATGATGATTAGAGGTTGACTTTGATTAATGCAATAGTACCTTCAAAAACAAAATAATAGTTTCTTCACTTGAAGAAAAGCTGAGTTGTGAGGTAGATGATAAAGCTGAACACCGTCTACAATATTTCTCTTTGGACCACAATGGCACCAAGCAGGTGAAACTTACTTGGTGAAAACAGTGATCATAATGAGCTCTGTAGCAACAATAAGTATATTGCCATAATAATGCAGTGATCATACTTTATAGCCATTTAGCAATGAACTGAGCAGACACCAGGATGTAAACATTGCCAGCCTTCTTGGAGGCCCTGGGGCTAAAGTTAGGTTCTGGGCCCCTATTAATCCCCTGTTCCTCCCATCCTCTGTGCATTGTTGTACAGTATTCCATGATGAAATATTACACAAGTTAAGATTTTAATTCATTTAGACATAATGCACAATTTAAGCACAATATAAGTATCACCTTGAAACTACATTTTGACTAAAGGACTCAAAATGAGGTAGCCTAATAAATCAGGCCCCATCTTAAGGCCTCTATCCTGATGTTGTTTTCTTAGTAGTTTTTTTTTTTTTTTTTACAACACTGTAACCAGTTCTATTTGTTTATTTGTTTTAATAGTTTTAATTTCAAACAGCCAGTATACAAAGTAACAGAAGGAAACATTAGAATCACTGACATACAGATGAAGCATCGAGAAAACATAAACGAAAAGCAGTGCCAAACATAAAAAGGACAACAGAAAAGAAACAAATCCAGCTTAAAATAAATAAAATAGAAATAAACATGCGAGAGTATGACAATAAGTACACTTAAAAACTTTGAAAATATTGCATTCATTAAAGCTTTTTTTGTTGTTGTTTGGTTTGTGAGGAAGAAATCGTTGACACATATTGTTTCCTCCCCTCATAAATTCAAAGAACATTTGTGAATGTGGAATTTGGCGAGAATTAAAATTAGATTAATAAGGAAAAATGCATTACTGTCTTTGTCACTGTAATCATAGCAACCAAATATAATATTTCTGTAGTAAAATGCAAAATCTGAGAAAATGTTGTCAAGTATAAAATTGTTAACATCATTCCACAGCTCATTTGTAGAGTTACAGGACCAAAATAAGTGAAAGCAGGTTTCAGGATGTAATTTGCAGAAAGAACAATTTACATCTGTGTCACTCTTTAACTTTTGTAGGAAATGTTTCACTGGATGGATCAATTTAAATGACTCCCCTTTTATCTTATTTGTTAGAAAGAACTTTTGTGGTAAGGACCAAACTTTCCTCCAGTTAATATCACTAACAAAATTACTCCAATAAAATGTTGCTGCCAGAATAGAAACTATGTTGTCCTGAAACAAGGCCCTATTCTGGAGTTCATTCTTCTATTAAAAGAAAAATAAAATTTATCTAATGGAGATTGAATTGGGTCAGGGGCAGAGAGTAGTTTTCTTAGTAGTGCATATTCCATGATATTCCCATATTTGCAAATATGGGGCTTTCAGGGCCCCTGGGAATCGGGGAATATATCTCAGTTCACACTAAACCGACACCGGGGTCAGCCTTAGCCGCTGCCCTGCTGAATGTTATGGGAGATTTGTCCACACCGTGCACTAGATGGTGGTGTTTTGCAGCCGGTTAGTCCACTTTGGATGTTTTCTGTTTGAACCACAAGAGGAGCTATTCCGTCGTAGTTCGTGTGTGTGAGAGACGTCGATGTGAACTCGGTGTTTCACTTGAATGTAGCAGCTAGCGTGATGAGGCTAAGCTAGCTATCAGAACAGGCATCCACGGGGTTTTAGCTAACGTTACCGGATGCTCCCGGTCGTATCCTAACCGGCCTGTTTTGACATTCCCTCAACGCTCCTGGACGAATTCGTGTCGACTGACCAGAGTCCGCGAATTCGGGTCCGTTCCTGAACTAACCTTTTCCCCCGCTAGCGTCACTTAGCTCGGAGGCTAACGAGAGTTCAGCTCACACCGGCAGAACCGGACCGACGAGGTGAGTTAGCATCCGGGGCTACCGGAATGTACGGCTAAATGGCGGTGTAGCTTCCCACCGGGGAGTAAAGGCTTCTCCTCCGAGGAAACACCGGGGTCTGACACGGAAAAGAGAGGCCGTTCGGTAAACGTGTGGATAAGCAACACGTCTGTGTATTTCTTTAAAATGAGTAATCCGGCTGCTGGGCCTAAATAACACCGGCGAACTGCGAGCTAGACATTTTATTAACTTGCTAGTTATGTTTTGCTGTTAACGATTTACCGAGTGAAGCAACAAACCCGGTCATGGCAATGTGAGAGTAGCTAGCTAAGCAAGTCGACTTCAGTTGTTTAACTTTACACGTCATGGCAAATAAGAAACTGAGACTCTGGCTGACGTTACCTTGGTGATATTATCTTAGCTAACGTTACCTTGGTGATATTATCTTAGCTAACGTTAACATTAGCTAGTTGAAGCAGCCTTTCAGTGTTTTGACTGATTGAGTTTATTTAATGTACCCAAGCTAACACATGGAAACAGTTGCAATAAAGTTGTTCCAGTTGAGAAGTAATCAAACAGAGTTTTTATTATATATATATATTTGCTGTGGAGCTGTGGAGCTGTGAAGCCGGTAGAGGCAACGTTCAGTTCAGCTGTAGGCTCTGGGGTTTGTTTGTCGCTTAGTTGCTAAACTAAGTTTTTTGCTGTTTGACCTCGCAGAGTTTCCCCTGAAGGACCACACCCAGACAAGATGTCCCTGCACCAGTTTCTGTTGGAGCCCATTACCTGCCACGCGTGGAACCGCGACAGGACACGTAAGGATCAAATATCTCCTCCTGTATTTGAGTGTACTGTATCACTACCAACTTGTACACTACACACACAGTTTAGAAATTACTGCTTACAAGTATTGCGTTGGATAACAAATGACAAGTGCATATTTGTATGTGAGCAGGAGTGCAACTTCACCCACAAAAACAATATTGTTTTCCACTGTTTGTTTTCAGGATTTGTGAACTTTCACTTGGCTGATACCAGAAACTGGTCTAGCTTGTTTTGTTATGTGTGCTTCCATCCTGTTAACCTGCTGGTTTTTATCTTATTTTCCTGCAGAAATTGCCATCAGTCCAAATAACCATGAAGTCCATATCTACAAGAAGAGTGGTAACCAGTGGGTTAAGACCCATGAGCTGAAGGAGCACAATGGACACATAACAGGTATTTAATCAGGCTGCATTAGACTTCTGTGTTCGTATGACTAACCCACAAACAAACAAACAAACAAGTGTGTCATCAACACAAGTTGACATGTCTGATTCTGAATTATCTGTTTGTATATTAGCATACATCAGACCGGCAATACCTCATACAACAGTAGGCTCGCATGACCACGCCCCCTTTTGGGTGAAAACAATCCTGTGTTCCGCTGACGTGTCCTAAAAAAGATATAATAGAGGGGCTTTATGGCTCCAAGTTATAGAGCAGACCGGCATCGTGTCATCGCCGAGGCTGTGCTTCCGTTTGGGGGAAAGAATCTCGCTGTCACAGGAGAAAAAATGACGAAAAGCTGTTGTATAGCGGGTTAACCGAGGCTTTCACACTGAGATTTGAGGCACATACGATACGTGAATATTCACCGTCAGTGTGATAAATGGCTA
This sequence comes from Sebastolobus alascanus, assembly GCA_916701645.2. Lineage (NCBI taxonomy): Eukaryota > Metazoa > Chordata > Actinopteri > Perciformes > Sebastidae > Sebastolobus > Sebastolobus alascanus. The sequence continues at coordinate 1,026,627 of CAKAOJ020000032.1, forward strand.
AATGATGCTGGTGACTGTGACTAACATGGCTAGCTAACGTTAGCTTGAGTGTGAGGCTGCTGAAGTAATACAGTCACACATTAACGTTGTAGCAGCACCAGACTGTCGTCTCCAACCAAATCTCAGCCTATAGATCAAACAGTCGGCTATTAACAGGCTGGTTATTTACAGACAACACTTAGCCTAACGTGATTCAATCAAATATGTATAGAAGTCTGGAAAATCAATGTCCAGCCACTGTGTTGGACGGGGGAAGACTGAAGGGACATGGCGGCCATCAACCTTAATTTATCAAGTTATTGCGAATGCTCAGGTTCAGGCAAGTTCGCAAAATAATTGTTAGACGTGTATAAAAGAAACGTTTGTATAACAAGAGATGAATGCATACAAATTTGTCAAAATTGCAATCCAGACATATGTCAAATTGCATTGAAGTCTATAGGATCTTCGGTTTTCTATCTCCCAAAAGGGGGCGCGGCCGTGACATTTTGCGAAGTACCCGTATGTGCCGGTTTTGTGTATAATTCACTTCATGATTGTTGTTAATAGTCAGCCAGTGATTACATAATCTCTCTTCGTTGTATTGTAGGTATTGACTGGGCTCCCAAAAGTGACCGTATAGTGACATGTGGAGCAGACCGTAATGCCTATGTGTGGTCCCAGAAGGAAGGGGTATGGAAGCCCACACTGGTCATCCTCAGGATCAACCGAGCCGCCACCTTCGTCAAGTGGTCTCCACTTGAGAACAAGTTTGCAGTTGGCAGCGGTGCTCGACTCATCTCTGTCTGCTACTTTGAGTCTGAGAATGACTGGTGAGACTATTTGTACAATCAGTTCATCTGTTGACATTGAATACAACGATAGACACAAGATTAAGGCCAAATTGATATTTCTGATTATTTTGTTAAACGTTTTGATTGGGAGTAGGAATCAGTTATTTTGGCACCTTAACATATAGTGTGTTGTCACTTTTTTAAGTGTAGTATTGCAGTTATTTATTGTGTTATTTATCTTCTGTAAAAAATTCTTCCACATTAACTACTAATATATGATTTTGGGACACAGCAACAACCCTAAGGCTGCATTCACACCAAATCAGACGTTACTTAATTAGCGGAGGGTTGTGCGGCGGTGTGGGAATGTCACTTAAATGGCCCATTTAAAGGTAAGCGACTGCACAGCGTTTAACGTCTTTGTACTCCCTCATGGCAGGGATGTACAGCTCTGGATTGCTGGTTATGTGATTGGCCTTTCTCCAAAAGTTGATTCTGTTTCAGCCTTTCATCTCAGGCCACTGCGTTGTTGTGTTGTTGTTTTTTTCCGGCACCCCCTGCGGTCCACACTGTTGCAGCCTTAACACACTACCCGCATTCAAATGAATGGCATGACTGGCGTTTTCTCCGCAATGCCTGATTTGGTGTGAATGCAGCATAAGACAGATGTGGCCCTGTATCTATACCTGTTTGTTGTCACCCGGTTTAAAACCAAAGTACTGTATTTCCAGATGACTGATAAAGATCCAGTTCAAGGCTCTAAAAGTTCTACTTTCCAGTACTGCGGCAGTCTGTTCTGTTTCACTTTGCTCAGTGATTCAGTTTTTGCAGGTTTAATAAGTCTCTCAGGGCTGCCTGATTCTTCATCTTCATTTTTGTTTTGGTCACATGGATGCATTGTGTTAAGTTCCGTTTTGCCTAACCACACTCATAATTGTTGCTGTCTCCCATTTGAAAAATAACATTGGTATATAAGATTAATTGATCATTGAATTTATACATAAATATTAGATAATGCTTAGGTTTTTTCGCCTTCATATTAAAAATGTCTGTGCTGTTTCAAATGCTTCAGGTGGGTGAGCAAGCACATCAAGAAGCCAGTACGCTCCACCATCCTCAGTCTGGACTGGCATCCCAACAACATCCTGCTGGCTGCTGGATCCTGTGACTTCAAATGCAGGTGAATGTCGTTAACAGTGAAATGGGACGAGAGATGAGGATTAAATGATTGAAAGCCTGCCAACGTCCTCACTCGCTCTTTTGCTTTGTGTTCTGTTTTTTTCTTCTTTTTTTTGCTACCACTCTCCCCCACCCCTCCCTCTGCGGCCTCCAGGGTGTTCTCAGCCTACATTAAGGAGGTGGAAGAGAAACCAGGCCCCACACCCTGGGGCAGCAAGATGCCATTTGGGGCTGTGCTAGCAGAATTTGGAGGATTGGGTCTGTATTTGTGTCTTTTATGTGATAATAAAAATCCTTTTTTTGCAGTAACCCTTTGAACTAAACCATTTAGTTTTTGTACACTTTGTGTTTTTGTTAGGTGGAGGGGGTTGGGTCCACTCTGTCTCTTTCTCAGCCTCTGGTAACCGCCTGGCCTGGGTCAGCCATGACAGCACTGTCACTGTGGTGGACAGCTCTAAGACTGCCAGGTATGTTCATTTCTACCCATAGAGGGATCTCGTTTATGGTTGTAACCAGCAGGTCTCAAATCAAACATGCCCTGTGGAGTTTTCTAGTAAACAAACGTGATGTTTACATTCAGTGTAAACGCACTGTCTGTGTCCTTGAGACCTAAGAAATGTGTTCAGTGAATTTCCTTCATCATAAAAATTTGCAAAGTAAATTTTTTATATAAGATATAATATATAAGTATTTAAAATCCTGTATTGTTTAATGTTTGCTAGGGCTGTCAACGATATTCTAAATTCAAGTATATATTCGAATAGTAAAAAAACAACAACAGATATTCAAATATGAAAATGAATATTCGATTATGAAAAAAAAAAAAAAAAAAAGCAGCACTACCGCGGCTGTCTGCTTCGCGCACACAGAATGCACCACATGACGGGAGTCATGGTTTTTGTAGTCAAATGAGGAGCTATCATATAGATAACTCCTCATTTCAACTTCATGAATCAGCCGTTACTCATCCATTCTGGTGCTTTCACATCGAGCGACGGGAGTAAATAGGAACAGGGTGCTCAACAGAAGTTCAGCTCAAGACGACGCGCTGTGCATTGCTGCGTCACTCGCGGCCAGTTAGAACACAGTGTCATGGAAACAATGCACAAAAATAGATATTCAAATTGGTCGGACCTATGTGTTTTTTTGGAATGAATATTCTAACTTAATTTTTGGCCAATTTTTACAGTCCTAATGTTCACTACCTTGCAGCCTTTGATGGTGCATCGCTGCATTTTCTTTGGGGGGGGCTGGGGGTGGTGTTACGGCCACCTGTTGATCAGTGCCATAGTGTAAAACTGTGCGTGAGATAAGCAAAACAGGCACCCACTCATAGAAAAAGTGCTCCATAGTGCTACTAGAGGTCAAAAACTCCACAGATTACTTTGAATTAACAAAATAAATATTGTGAATGATTTGTTTAATTAAGCTTTTTGTCAACCACTTGAAATTTTGATGAAAAGATATGTCAGAAATGATCTTTACTATACAATAAATTAAGATGTTTGCAATGCATTTGTCAGGTATTTCAGTGGGTCAATATGAAGTGCCAGTACACTCACTAGCCCTTTCACACTGCCTGTTCAAGGCGGGACTGTTGCGCCGTTATTCCGCTTCGCTGTTCTGTATGAAAGGTATAGAGTCAGACTTGTTGGGGGGGGGGGGCAGAGTTTTTCTGTTGCAGAGCCGGCAGCGGAGGTAGTCGCAGAGAGCCGGCGTCTGTGTGAAAGGGACAGCTGGCACGGAGGGACTACACGCACACACACACATAAGACGCTGTTATGTTAAACGTCACGTCTGTTTTGCTCCCGCGATGCCGCCATGCTATCTAATGCTATCACACACTGAGGCAGCATTATGCTGCTGCTGTTTGGTTCAGTGTGAAAAAGCAAAGCCGACGTGAAGGCGGATCTTCTTTACGGCAGTATTGCGGAATCTCTGTGTAAAAAGGGTTAGAGTGACTAGAGTTGCAGTGAAGGAGATGATGCTGGAAATGCAGACATTATAGTCGAAAAGGATTGACATGAATGAGGAATGTAAAGTTTCAGCTAGAGGAAGAAGATGATTTAGAATTGGACCCGGCACCTTGTTTTCAGAGCAACTAAAAATAAAAAAAGGAGATAAAATGTTCATTCTCTAAACCAAACAGGGAGATGGGATTTCTCCGTTCAAGCAACAGATGTGTGTAGATGGGAGATGAAAAGCGGTTTCATGATCTCCAAAAAATGACTAACCCCTTTCATGAAATTAAAATCTTCGCCCACACATTCATCATGTTGAAAAGACAATCCATCTCATAAAAAAACATATACAAAATGAATGTGGTGATATTTATAGGATACATTTTTGGTGTATTATCTATATTATCGACCACTGTACATAAGCCACGATTTGTAATCTGATCATCTGCTCACTGTGCCAGTAAAGTGAGAAAGGTAAACAACCACTTACATAATGACATGCTGTTGTCAACAAATTGCAGGTGATATGAATTGAGGGGGCAGCGCAAAAATGTTCAGACACGTTCAGCCTGAAAACCTGCACACACTGCAGCGATCAAAGCCCAGTTTTATGTTTTTGATCACAAAACCATCATTTCTGTGGCAACACAACAGTTTCAATTTTTTTTGTAGTATGCTGCCTGTTTTAATCTTTTTACAGTACAATAATACCAGTTGATTCTCAAGATGATAATCAATTTGTTTGTGTTTAGTCCTTCACAGCTGAAGACGGAGTTCCTTCCTCTCCTCAGTGTCATTTTTATCTCAGAGAACAGTCTAGTAGCTGCGGTAAGAATAAAACATACACAATACATATTTCCATGCACATATATGCAGTAATTTGATTTTTAAATGAATATCGTGTGCGTCTTCAGGGCCACGACTGTTGCCCCATGCTGTTCCGTTGTGACGATGGTGGAGCGCTGACATTTGTGTCAAAGCTCGACCTCCCAAAACAGAGTATCCAGAGGAACATCTCCGCCATGGAGCGCTTCAGGAACATGGACAAGAGAGCCACCACCGAGGACCGCAACACTGCCCTGGACACACTGCACCAGAACAGCATCACGTGAGTCACACTGACTGGAATCATTGAAGGGCAGGACGGGGAATTTATCTTCAGACACCTTCACAACAGTTCTTATTTTAGGTTTAGATACAGCTGTCCCCAAAACTGCATGTGATTATCATAAAGTGGGCATGTCTGTAAAAGGGAGACTCGTGGGTACCCATCGAACCCATTTTTATTCACATATCATGAGGTCAGAGGTCAAGTGACCCCTTTGAAAATGACCATGACAGTTTTTCCTTGCCAAAACCTAGCTTAAGTTTGGAGCATTAATTTAACCTCCTTCGCGACAAGCTAGTTTCTAGTTTCATATGATACCAGTATCTTCAGTCTTAAAAAAAAACGCTTTAAAACTGAGCCCGCTACAACCTCCAGTCCACACCTCTCTAAGACAGTTCAGCAAAAGCTGAACAATTTAACCTTCAGGATTTATTGCAGGACTGCTGTATCAGACTGTATTAATGATGGTATTTTAACCTCTAAAATAGATGTGTTATATAACAAAAGTATTGGCTGCAATAGATGATATTGGAAGCTCAGTGGAGCTCTGCATCCAATATGTTAATTGTATTTTTATTCCCAGTCTTCTTTAATAAACATGGGGTCAAACCTCAGCAGTGGTTATTTCGTTAACTAGAACTATGACGAAATGTGTTCGTCAACAATCTTTGTTTCCATGACTTAGACGAGACGAAGACGAGGTGGCACATACGTCATTAAACACAAACGGTGGCGAAAAAGTTTTCGGCTTGTCCGTCCTTCCGTCCCATTATCATGAACGCGATATCTCAGGAATGCCTGGAGGGAATTTCTTGAAATTTGGCACAAACATCCACTTGGACTCAAGGATGAACTGATTAGATTTTTGTTGTCAAAAGTCAAGGTCACTGTGACCTCACAAAACACACTTTTGGCCATAACTCAAGAATCCTATGCTAATTATGTCACACAAATATCTAACAGGATAAAATGATGAAGTGATGACATTTTGGACAGACATTGATGTAAACTGTAACTTGACTGGTTGGCGGAGACATACAACCGCGAGGTGGTAATTCTAGTTATCTGTTGTTGTTTTTTCTAAATCCCTACAAAAAACGAAATGTAAAAACAACACAACCTGTACAGGGTTTCCACCATTGTATTGCAAGCTTGGCGGCCCGCCAGGCCTAAACTGACTCCCCGCCAGGCCTAAGCATCGGGGAATTATGAATTTTTAAGATGTTTTTTTTAGACTAAAATGTGTTATACAAGTAGCGAACTCCTTTAAGGAATAACTCAGTGCGTAGGTTGTGTGCTTAACGTTAGCGTGTGTTGGTGTGCGGTACAGACAGTAAGAGACAGAGAGAGAGCGAGGGAGCATGTGTGTGTGTGACGGACTGACGGCGAGTATGAAGGTAACCGTATAGCTGTGAGCGTAGCGTTGGTTGAGCCCAGTGACGTTTTGTTCCGCTAATAAGCGCATTTCCCAAAATGTCTGACTTCTCCATTTAGGATCAGAGCCATCACACTCTTGTCATGGTCCATCATTAGGATTTTCTATATTACAACTTCTTCACTCCTTTAAAATTGTCTGTATGTATCTGCCTGTCTGGTCCTTTAGCCAAGTGTCTATCTATGAAGGAGACAAAAGGGATTGTCGCAAGTTCTGCACCACAGGCATCGACGGAGCAATGACCATTTGGGACTTCAAGGTACAAACGCACACAAATCACAAATCCTCTTCAGAGATTAATGATCCTAACTCTGTTCTAACTCTCTCGTGTATTTCCGTGTTTACCCCCTCAGAGTCTAGAAGCTTCTATCCAGGGTCTCCGCATCATGTGAAGAAATGTTGTGAATGAATGAAGAAAACGCAGCAGGCCTCACTTCTCCCCTCGCTCCCCTCCCAGCCCTCCCCCCCTCCGCTCCTGCGACGCAGCCAGTAACACACACACACACACACACAAAACTGACCACCAAACCGAGTGTCTGCTGAAGCACTGATCAGACCGTAACACACTCTTGTGGGTGTGTGCAAACACTCTCACGCACACACACTAAAATACACAAACACGCATACACTACACACACACACTGAGCTGACGTGTGACATCACTGTTGATTTTTTTTTTCTGTTTGTTTTTAAATGAAGGTTAACCAGGTGTCAAAGTTTGAAGGTCCTCTGACACGTATTAAAACGTGAAGTGAAATGTGTGTTTTTATGTTCTCTAACCTCCTGTACCAAAAGTTGAACACTAAAAGGTGCGTTTTATCCAAAAGTCAGACTGTATTTCACCTCGGATCAACCTCAACACGATCTCTGAATATCAATGTTTAGTAGAACGGAGGACGTGATGCTTTACTTCCTGGAGTGTAGTAAATATTCTCCAGCAGGTGAAGTCATTGTTTAGATTAGGACCCGGGTTATTGATATTCTGAGGACATGTTGCTGGTTGGCTGTACAGGAATCTGATGGTGGAGAGAGAAAGCAGCTGTCTAAACTGTGTGCGGAGTCACAGCTGGCCAGCACCAGGCTCTGTAGCTACAACACTAAAACCACACAAGATGGAGGATTTCTATGTAACTGATCATGAAGTATACATGAAATAAAGATGAAGTACATTTACAGTACACAACTCACTCGACTGCTCTCTTCCTTTGTCTTTGCCTCTCAATGACCAGATACCTTTAGTGGATTTGCAATACTAGTTTGTTTTGTTTTTTTAATCTGCATTTCATATGTGTGCTTGTGTGCTGATTTCTCAGGCAGAGTAGTTGGAGTATCAGTTGTAGAAGATAACTCCTAGATTCAGAGTCTCTGCCAGAAAAGTTTGTTTCCTGAAACGTTAGATGAAAATGACCATGTTGTAATGTGTACCATGCTCTGAAGTAACAATCCTGTGTTTCTTCATTGACCTAATTGTGCATTTATTACAGAACGGCTTAAATGACACAAGGACGCAGCTGGAGAAGAAACCCTTGAATCTTCAGTAGTGCTTCAGGTTCATATCATTACTCTTCTAAGCAGCCATGAATTTTCTTTGTTTACTGTATTTGTGATGTATTTTGAACAAGTCTTAAGTGTTTACAACCATGCTGGTGGCTCTGTGAGGCTGTACCTAAGTACAACTGTGCTCTGAACGCTAACTATAAGGACCTACAATGGACCCAAGAAGCCTTAATTCAACACATTTTATTTTCATTTTGTTAGCTTTTCTTTTGGGCATCCATAGAGGTTGGCCTTGGCATTTTTTATTAATCAGAAGAACGATAAAGAACGGAAAATATTTCCCAAGTTGTGTTGTACAAGGAGGAGGCAGAGGCCTAGATAACGACATGAAAACGGGAAATCTGGGAAAGTAACTCTTAATATTAATCAAATGCACCGTCATTACTGTACATATGAACTCATGTATTGGTGACATAGTCTGATTTGTTACTTTGTCTATTTATTTTGTTGTTTTAGCCATGCTAAGAGCTTTAGGAGGGGTGGTGATGTCAGTCTGGCAGTCGACCACTTTGGTCCAAACTGAAATATCTCAACAACTATTTGGTGGATTTCCATGAAATTTTGTTTGCATTTAAAGCACACATTCATCTACACGCACCACCATGAGTTTATATTTGTCCAATTCTTTGGTTTATGAACAAATACCTGCAGAACAAATTACATCCCATCAGCCTCAGTTGTACTTTGTTTACTGGCAATACCCATACTACCATACTATTTAGAATGCCAGAAGTATGTCCCAATAATAGTATACAGGTTGTCCTACTACATCCGGTCGCATTTTGCAGTATGCAAGACACTATGCTTTTCTGTTAGCATGCTAACAATGACAATGCTAACATGCTGATGTTTAGCAGATCTACGCTGTGTTCCAAATCTCATACTTTTTCTTTTTACTTTTAGCACTGCAGCTGAGCTTACAAAGTACGTACTGTTGCATGCTGTATGCGTATTATTGGGACATACTACTTTGTCTTTACATTCTGTACTTTGACCCTCTTGCTCATATATCCACTGCAGAGGATTGTGGGTCAGAATAGCCAGAAAAGCATGCTGGCTTGCAGACTGCAAAATGCTACCGGATATAGTAGGACATCCTGGTATTTTTGGCATACTGCATTTGATATACTATGTATTGGGACATACTAAATCTTTTTGGGCATACTAAATAGTATGGTACGATGGGTATTAGCAGTAAACAAAGTACAACTCAGGCTGATGGGATGTCACTGGTTTTGCAGGTATTTGGTCATAAACCAAAGAATTGGACAAATATTACCCCATAGTAGTGCGTGTAGATGAATGTGTGTGCTTTAATTGCAAACAAAATTAGATGGAAATCCACCAAATAGTTGTTGAGATATTTCAGTAACCGACAAAATAAATAGTCTGCTCTGTTATCTATGTCACCAGTACACTACATAACTTCATAGTAATGAGGGTGCCTTTACTTAAAATTGTTACCTTCCCAGAACTCTCATATTCATGTTGTTATTTAGGCCTCTGCCTCCTCTTATGCAAACAAAACTCTGGAAATATTTTTCTTTCTTTATCTTTCTTCTGATAAATAAAAATTGCCAGGGTCACACTCTATGATACCCATGAGAAAAGCTAACAAAATAGAATAAATAAATAAAATGTGTTGAATTAAGTCCTCTCCGGTCCATTGTAGGTCCTTATAGTTAGTAAAAAAGGAGAGAATAGAGGGAGTTGGACCTGTAGAAACACCTGCTCTTCACATTGTCATGACAAACAATATAGAATTTAGTTTTAAATAAGGAAACCACACTGACACAGAAGAAAAGTGTCCAACCTAAGAGATTTGAGATGTATTTGTTCGCACAATAAAACAAAGCAGCAGAAAAACAACAATAAAAGAAAAGAAGTTGTGCAGGTTAGATTAAAAAAACCAAGAGGGTCTTAGAAGTGGACCAAATTAATGCCTGATTTTGAATTCCAAGAGAAAAAGTGAGGGAATCTCTTAAAGGGAAGCACGGAAACTTGGAGTTGGGATATCTGAACTGCTTAAAATAAGGAAATATAACTCAATATACATGAAAAAACAGGAGCAAATATATTCTATAGTCAACAGCATTTTTCTCCTGAAGCCAACCTTCCCTCCCCCCTTTTGCAGTTTACTTTTCTTCCCTCCCCGTCTCCTTGTTCCTCTTTCTTTATGCAGAAGTGCCCGTACGTCCCTCCCCCTCCCTTTCCGTGTCTTTCATGCTTCTTTTCGCTTCCCCCTCAGTTTCCACTTCCTCCTTTTTGTAGAGCATTGTATTGTGTTCATGCTCCTCCCTCTCCCCTCTTCTCCTCTTTCCCCTTCTGTTTCTGTTAAAAAATGAAAAGTCTGCTCCCATTCTCTCACATTTTCCAACTGTTACACCCATTTTCTGCCTCGAGCGTGAGCCTGCTGAAACTTCCTGTATGTCTGAGCTTCACTGTACCCTCCTCCACTTCCCCCCTCTGACCTCTCCTCCCTCTCCTCAGCTCAGCTTCTCTCTTCCTGAGCTCACTCTGTCGTTGGCGTTCGCGTTGACTGGCCAGAGTCCGCGAGCTGAACACCCTCATCTCTATTTGATCTGCCACCTTCCTCTGCCTCCCTCTCTCTCTCTCTCTCTCTCTCTCTCTCCCTTTCTGCAGCTATTCACCCATTCATCTCTGCCCAGCCCTCAGGGTAAGTAGCCTAGAAAATGTTTAACAGTTGACTGAGTATGTTTAGACATGTCAGTAACGCGTACTCACGCACCCACACGCACACTTTGTAAGTGTAATGCTTTTTCAGGAAAAAGCTAAAAGTGTGCAACAGGCACTCCAACCCACAATCAGAGCACAAACATGTGGATGTTATTATGTAGAATTATTTTTTGAATTAGAGCTTGTAAAAAAAGCTGTGATGGAGATGATTGTCTTTATTTCCTGGGTGTGTGCTCTAGAGTAAAGTTTATTTGGGGGATGTGTGATACCCTGCATCATTCCTCTCATGCCTCTGACAGTCTGGATTTCATTAACACAACCTGAGAGATAAGTTCAGTGTTTTTCTGTGCTCAGAGAATCAGCTGATGATGTGTTTTTTTACTTCTCAAAGTACCCCAAATAGTCTGGAGCAACTCTTGAGAAATGTATCTTGATAAATAATTATGTAAATTTAATTATAGTTTGTCACTTTGTGTGTTTTCTTTCCTTTTCTGCTTAAAACAAAATTCTTTTAACTTCTGTTTTTCTAGACTTGACTGTTATCTCCCAGCTCACCAGCTGCTAGTTCCTCACACCCCTTCCTGGTCTGCGTCTAACTTCTGATTGGCCATGGCGTACCACAGTTTCCTGCTGGAACCAATTAGCTGCCATGCCTGGAACAAAGATCGTACCCGTAAGTCTGCTCGCCGTCTCTGATTGGTCACTCGGGGCTTGTGTTTCCGTGGCTCTGAGTCGTCTCCTCTCTAAACTGCACATCGTTTCAATCACAGACATCATGGAACATCTTGCCTCAACTACTAGAGTCTGCGCCAAAGAACAAATAGTGTAATAGTCGGAGGTTTGTGATTGGCTCCCAGGTGGGAGAAGGTATTTCCTGTTTCCTGTAGCAGTCAGGGTGGTGTCCGGGGGCCTTTCTGAGAGGCTCTTGTGCTCTGTAAGCTGCAGGAAACTAAAGCCATATTTGGCAGTTTTGATCAGAGCTTTGGTTTCTGGGTAAAGCGGATGTAACAGGCGGCTGTGGTCGAGTCATAGAGTCATATAGTTTCACTCAACTTGTAAGCTGAAGTTTGCTCAGCTTGCAGGCTGAACACTCACCCAAAAAAGCACAGTAAAGCGCCCACACTGCTGCTCTCAGACGAACACGGCTTCTGACTCATCTGCTGACTAAAACATGTGCAGGGTTTGCTACAACATCATGGGAAGGAAGGTTGCAGTTCTCGTACATCGTCTATTTAAAGATACCATGTGTCTGTGTGCTGCCTGCAGGCAGATAAAGACTGCATTTCTCCAGTTTTCTCTGTTCTCATGAACCAAGTCAGCTGTTCTGTGTTCCACTCCACTGATCAGCCCCACAAAATTCCCCCGTCAGTCTCTCTGTACTTTGTCCTCGCACTGATGAATATCCTGCTTATGTGTTTCACTTATTTGCAACTTTCTCTGTGGATACACAGTGTGTTTAAATGTGTTTCTGTGCTCCAGAGATCGCCCTGTGCCCCAACAACCACGAGGTCCACATCTACAAGAAGGATGGGACCAAGTGGAACAGGATCCATGAGCTGAAGGAGCACAATGGGCAGGTGACAGGTGAGACAAAGTCACACACTCACAGACACAGTGATTTAGCTTTAAAGCTGAAGTCGGTAACTTTGAGCAAATATGATAAAAAAAAGGATATTTTTATAAAACGGTCACTGTATCCTGACAGTAGTACATGAGACAGGTAATCTGAAAAAATCATGTGCCTCTGTGTCCTCCGGTGTCCTCTGATGCTCCTAATTGCATCTGCAAGATTTCACAGCGCCGAAGAAAAACAACCAATCAGAGCCGAGGAGTCTCTACTCTAATGCTGTTAATCACTGCTCGCGAAACTCGGAAACTCCGATCAAACTGAAAGTGCTGATCAAATATGAATCAATATTCTGTTACTATAATGCCTATTTCTCGCCTCAAATGTTTTCAGAAAAATCTAGTAGTGTACTGTTTAGCTGTAAATTGAGAAAGTTCGTGAACCAGTCGCCATGTTGAACAGTCGAGCCAAAACCAAGCACCGCCCACCCGCTGGAGCAAACTTTCCTTTATTCGTGGTGCGAAAGCTCAGAAAAATCAACCTTTGTACCGTTCTGAAAAAAAATGACACTTTTTTGTGGCGTAATATTCGTATTCTGTGTGATAGTATTCATGACAAAAACAACAGTTCAAAAATAATATATTAAAATATATAATATAATATATATTATAAATATGTTGATGTGCGAATTAATCGCACGAAAAAAAGCCCCCTGTGTGTAAAGGCCTTTAGACGAGAAGTTCAAAACCACTTACTGTCTGTACAGTAAATGTGAAGCTGGAGCCAGCGGCTGGTTAGCTTAGCTTAGCACAAAGACTGGAAACAGAGGGAAACAGTTAGCATGGCTCTGTCCAAAGGTTACAAAATCCACCTACCAGAATTTCTAAAACTCACCAATTAACACATTATATCTTATTTATTTAATATGTACAAATGCAAAAATTACACATTGTGGTTTTATGTTGGTGTGGGGGCCGAACTATTTCTGACTGGGTGCAGTGACTTCTTGGAGTCTGTTTCCAGTCTTTGTGCTAATATAAGCTAATATTAGCAAATATTAGCATACAGACATCAAAGTTGACCTTTAACACCCCACGCTATCACTTCCATCTTACATCTCACTTCTTAAAAAGAAGGAAAAAAGCATTGCGATCTGTCTCTCTAACACAATTTTAGCTGTTCATGTGGGAGGATTGCACTTCCAATTTTTTAGCTCTTGAATGAAAGTAACATAATATAAATGGTGTTATCAATCTTCTCATGTAACTTGTGGTAAGAAAGCAAATAAGCGTATCTCCCAAAATGTCGAATTATTCCTTTAAATATATATCATGATGCATGCGCAGAGATCAGATAACAATAAGAGTTTCTTTCTCCTGCAGGTATCGACTGGGCTACAGAGAGTAACCGTATAGTTACGTGTGGAGCGGACCGTAACGCCTACGTGTGGACCCTCAAAGAGGGCGCATGGAAGCCCACCCTGGTCATCCTCAGGATCAACCGTGCCGCTCGCTGCGTGACGTGGTCGCCACGAGAGAACAAGTTTGCTGTAGGCAGCGGCTCACGCCTCATCTCCATCTGCTACTTTGAGCAGGAAAACGACTGGTGAGGTCTTTAGAGGACAGCTTCCTACTCCTCATTTACATGAAACGCTGCATTTAATGAACCATACGCTTCTAGCATGCTGTGCTGTTATTTCTAGGTGGGTGTGTAAGCACATCAAGAAGCCGATCCGCTCCACCATCCTCAGTCTGGACTGGCATCCCAACAACGTCCTGCTGGCTGCTGGATGCTGCGACTTCAAATGCAGGTATCAGTGGATTTGGTGGAGATTTTCCTTATTCGAATTAATGCTCCAAGGATGGATTGTACTGTGCTGTACAGATTGTAAAACCCTCTGAGAATTTTTTTGCTTCATGAATAAACTTAAATTGACACAGACCCCTATTGTAGGTCTAATCAAAGTCATAAATACAATCTCGGTTCAATTCAATACAATCTCAATTATCGGTCTGACGACAGATAAGCCTCTGGGGGACAAGCGGATATATTTCTGGGGTTCCGGTGTAGCCAGCGGATATTCGGGCCAAGACTTCCTTTCCTGTGCGCTGCTCATTGTATACACTCCGATTAGCAACTTGAGATGCGAGACTGGAGTTGGAGTTGGAGTTGGAGTTGGAGTTGGAGTTGAGAGACGAGGTGTACGACCGGATTGTTTAACAAGTAGCCGGTTTACAAGCTCATTTTAAACCAATAAAAAGCGAAATCATCGCCAGACGATAGCCGGTGGGTTCCCAGATTTCATCTCGGCCAATGGGTTCCGCCTCTTTTGCTCGCCACATGGTTTGTTTACCTGCCTTCAACCAAAGCCTGCTCCAAAGTGATTGGTCAATACAATTCAGACTAAAAAACGAAAAAAACAGAACGCTTCTGATGCCATGCATGTGAATGCAGAATCTGTTTATAGAGATTATCATAAATTTAAACAAGGCTTAACTCCTAGCCTAATCTAAATCAAAAGTCCATCCCAGTGGGCAACTCCGAGGTCTGAAAAGTGAAACCAATGCTGAAGTGCCTTAAACTTGCATTCTTTGTAATATCCAGCAGGGGGCGACTCCTCTGGTTGCAGAAAGAAGTCAGATTGTACAGAAGTCTATGAGAAAATGACCCTACTTTTCACTGGATTTATCACCTCAGTAAACATTGTAAACATGAGTTTATGGTCTCAGTCGCTAGTCTCACATCTTCTTCAATACAGCATGATGTTCATTTAGTAAATTATGGTCCCATTTAGAGTCAAATAGACCATAAAGCAGGGGATGCTTTAGGGCGTGGCTACCTTGTGATTGTCAGGTCGCTACCACGGCGTTGTCCGGTCTGGGAGTTGTCCGTGTTTTTGTCTTACAACTTTAACCCTTTCACAGTGTTTTCAGTTCATGAAAGTTAATTGTAACACTTTGGTCACCTTAAAATATCTTATTCAGCGTTCGGTTGTACTTAGCTCCACCCTCTGGTGTCACTTCTGGTTGCAAAAGAAGGTGATGGCCAAAATGCTGAACTCAAGGCTTCAGAACAGTCCACAAACCAACAGGTGATGTCATGGTGACTACGTCCACTTTTTATAGTCTATGGTCCAACCACATTCCTAGTCATCCCACAAAAATGTCATCACTTCATATATATTTAGCTGATTTTCATAGCACACAAATACAACATAAAGACAGCACAGAATTCATAATAAATCAAATTTGTCTGGACCTCCCAGTATTAATAAGCCATTGTTTTCGTCCTTTTTGCCTCCTCCTTTCTTCCTTTTATCGTGTTCACATCCTGACCCCTCTCGCCCACAGGGTGTTTTCCGCCTACATTAAGGAGGTGGAGGAGAAGCCCGGCCCCACTGCCTGGGGTAGCAAGATGCCGTTCGGGGAGATGCTGTTTGAGTCCGGCGGGTCTGTAGCAGAAGGTCAGACCTCAGCTGGAGGCGGAGGTTGGGTTCACAGCGTGTGCTTCTCACACTCCGGCAACCGCCTGGCCTGGACCTCCCACGACTCCACTGTGTCCGTCGCAGAGGGAGGCAAGACCGGCACGTAAGAGAGGGCTGGGCAGCATACCGTGTGTGTCGTGTGTTTTGGATGTGCACTCTGACCATTGTTACGACTCCACAGGGTGAACAGTCTGAGCTCTGAGACTCTTCCTCTGCTGTGTGTCACCTTC
Organism: Sebastolobus alascanus; assembly: GCA_916701645.2. Classification (NCBI taxonomy): domain Eukaryota; kingdom Metazoa; phylum Chordata; class Actinopteri; order Perciformes; family Sebastidae; genus Sebastolobus; species Sebastolobus alascanus. The sequence continues at coordinate 1,042,618 of CAKAOJ020000032.1, forward strand.
ATCACTGAGAACAGCTTAGTAGCAGCTGTGAGTATTCAATACATATACAACATTTATTCTGTACGTATTCAGTCATTAATTAATCACTTTATTTTATTTTATCCACATTTACTTATTTTGTGTGTGTTTGACTGCCGGATTGGGGAGTTGGACAATTGTTACAAATCCATTCAACAAGAGAACCAAATGTGAAAAATAAGTGTAATACTAACAGACTTATTGGAGGAGTCTGCAGTTTATACAAGCAACCAGTTTTTTTTGTTTTATACTGTATCTGTGACTGAGCCTTCATCTAAACCCTGACTCATTCAGTAAATCAGTCATTTTCTCCACAGACTATCAGATATCCCAATATTTCTGTTCTCTTATCTATAATGTGACAATATGTTGGATGTCTGTTCATTCATACTTAATGTTTATTGATATTAAATCTATTTAAGGGGGTGGGTTATATGTTCTGTGAGAAAAGAAACACTAGTAATGTGGATAAGAAAGCCAAGCAGGTAGAGGCTTTCATTTGTATTTCACTCAGCTACAAAAGTCCAGTTCAAAAACTTGTACGTTTAAAGCGAGACTATGTCATTTTTGCTGAATAGTGCCCACTGTAGCTACTTTTTATTTTTTTGATTTTGATAAAAAACAAATGACTTATTTTATCTGTTACAAGCTAAAATGTCAGCGAGCTGTAATGTCAGTAATGTCAGTTGCACAGCAGCAATATAAATCCAAAGTTTCCTAACTAACATAAGAAATAAATCACCGTTTATATAGCTTATTATTATAGTTTATTCTGGGCAAAAAACAAACGCGTTTCAGCTATAACCCATCATCAGCATAATCACTCAAGCAGTAATGCCAGTTTTAAACATACAGGTTAGGCACAGACATCAATCGAGAAAGAGAAAACATGATTCCATAATAAGATTCATCTGTTGAATGCACCGCCAGGAAAAAGCCTCTCACAACAAAGGAGGCGTGACCACAACAGCCAGAAACAACCAGCTATACAATATAAAACATTTTGAAAGCCCAGAACCGGGAAAAATATGACAAGAGCCACACCATACAAATTAATGAATGGAGACACACACCAACATAACACATTAATGATATACTGTACATTTTCTATTCTCTATTGAGGGAAGATATTAGTAAAGTGAATCTATGCTTGCAAACTGTACAAAATACACTCATGAATGCTCTGTGGCTCGAGGGCTAAAAATGCCTAGCGCTACCAAAAAGCACAGAAAAATCCAAATATAGAGAGGATAAATAGCAAGTTAAAATTTAATTAAGAGCTATATGACCCCGTAAGACATTAAAAATCCTTACAAGAGTGTACAGGAAAATATCATAAAAAGATATAATAGAAAAATATGATATGGCAGAGAGACAAAGAAAAATTGACAGAGACAAATAGATTTAATATCGAAGTGTGTCAGTATAAATGTGCTTCGGTTACCACCAACTCTCTGAAGAAGCTAATAATTTCACTGTAACTGTGTGTGGCTATCAGCGCTGATCTCGTTTGCATAGAAAAGGGCCAAATGTCTGCATATTACCTAATTTAAATATGTGAAAATAGCACAGGAGCACCGAGGCGCTATTAGCTCGCCAGCACAGTTAGGGATGCATCTCATCCTTTGCAGGGGCTTTGAAAATTACACATTAGTTTATTTTTGACTTATTTGTGTAGTTTTAGCAGCCGCAAAAGCCACGCAAACCTTTTGTGAATTCACCCCTGAGTGTATTGAATTTAGCAATTTTATTGCTTGTGAAGACTGTTATTTCTTTTTTCAAAAGTTACATAGCCTTGCTTTAAAGCCACGATATGTATAGCTTTAGCATTTTTTTACTTTGGCGCCTCCCAGTGGTGGTGTTAAAAAAAAGCTGTTATGACAGATGGGGACACATCCTGAAACAAACGCATGCGACCAAAACAATTTGAAAGATTCTACACATAATGGCTTTGAGCTTTCTAGTTATATCTGGATATCACAACCAAAATCACAAGCGATATCTAGTCTCATATTGCCATACTGATATTATATCCATGTAGAGCATCTTCCAACTCCATCCTCATGTGTTTCTGTTCCTCCAGGGCCACGACTGCTACCCGGTGCTGTTTGTGTACGACAGTGCCAAAGCCAGCTTGACGTTTGGTGGCAAGCTGGACGTCCCTAAGCAGGCGGCCCAAAAGGGCATCAGTGCCAGGGAACGTTTCCAGAACCTGGACCGTCGGGCCTCAGAGACCCAGGGCACCGAGAAGGACCTGAACTCCCTGCACAAGAACAGCATCAGGTGAGGAGAGAAAATGTAAAAGTACATGCTAAGAGTCTGGACTGCAGATAAGTCTTCAAAACTGTTGGGTTTTGATTTAGTTGTATATTACTAAGTCAAGAGTCAGTGAGATCTGAAAACTTGTGTAGGAAGTGAAATTAAGACATGTCTGATGAGTGCATATCCAAAAAAAGCATATCATTTCATTTTATTTCATGGCTTGTAATGGCACAATTTTCTTCTCATTAATGCAGGTAAGAGTGAAAATAAATGTATTAATTTGGGAACTGACTCACAGACAATTTTACTACCATTGCAGTTTCCTCAAAGGAAAAAAAAAACACTTATTTGTCTTTCCACCTAGAAATATAAAATTATTTAAATTCAACAGCATGGCTACTTATTTACACGGCATTATTTCTTATTTATTTCATCATCATCTCTGTTAAACATGATTTCTTTGCAACATCATATGCTTGTGTTTGTCTTGTCTCAAACTATATTTCAGCCAAATCTCAGTGCTGGAAGGCGGACGAAACAAGTGCACCAAGTTCTGCACCACCGGCATGGATGGAGGGATGGGCCTCTGGGATGTCAAGGTAACACACACACACACATACATTGCACAAATTACACATACACACATTACAAAAATACACAGATGTGGTCAAATGTTTATTTGTGCCATATCCTGTCGACATGATGTTTTCCCAGATAATATAATAATATATGAACATTGTTTTTGAATATGTGTCACACTTTTTTTCAGACTCTGGAGTCTGCAATGAAGAACTTAAAGATAGTCTGAACCGAAGTTTACATCACTCCGCCCAAAGTATATTAGCTTCTGGAGATATGAAGAAAAACTGCTGCCTTATTACACAAAGCTTCTTGGCCTTATTTTAATCAGGTATTTTTTTATATACAAGTTAAACGATCAGACTCGGGTCAAACAGTGTTTGTAATCCCTCTGAAGCTCTTTGCTGAGCTTGTTAAACTCAACACTGTATACAGAGGGACTGACCACAGGTCTGCAAACGGTACCTATTAGTATAATCACGGAGAGCTCCGTCTGAGCTAAATGCTTAAAGCTGGAATTTTATATTAATCACGATGAAAGGCTACAGTATGTCTTAAAAGCTTATGCTGGTCATAATATGCATTTAATAAATGATTGCTGTTACAGTGCTCAACAATGCTTGGTTCATTACAGCTGTGTCACATAGATTATTGTAATAATGTGGAGGTTTTAACAACATGAGGAAGTTGAGCTCCACAGTTCATTCTTCTTAGAAACAGCAGTTGTACTATCTTGTCAATTTGGCAAAATTAAATATATATATATTATAAAGGGATTTAGCACTTATTCACCAGAATTATATCCTGGTAGTGTGGAGAAGGCTTCGAAACAGCATTTAGTCCATCCTATAAGATAAAATGTACAGAAAATGTAGCTGAACATATCAATGAATGAATGAAATGAGAAAAAAAATTGAATAATCAAAATAGTTCACAGGCTTTTTTGGTGACTTTTCAAAAGGGTGGGCGGGGCTGTATTGTTGTAATCTGGACTCATGAGCTCAGTATTTAATTGTTGTATTTATTTTTAAAATATTTTTAACAAGCAACATAAGACAAGCACACAGAATATACATAAAGACAGAGACAAAACAACACCCCTCACTATTCCCTCCCTATAGGGGATTCACTGTGCTGCCTACGGGATACAAATATACAAATACATACACATAAATATGTACATAATATGTACATATTTATGTGTATGTATTTGTATATTTGTATGTAAAATGCATGAATATGTGTGTAAATGCATGTGTATATTATACACATGCATTTACACACATATTCATGCATTTTACAAAATATATCCGATAAACAAAGTAAAACATTCACTTTCTCCACCACCTCAGACCAAATTTCAACATTTTCTGACTTTTCCTCATGTTTTCTGGCTGCCTGAAAGTAACCAATGTCTTTTAGATCAGTAGTTCCCAAGCTTTTCACGTCAAGGACCCCTAAACTGACACAAATTAGACCATGGACCTCCATTTGATAAGATTTTGTCCCAGGGTCCCCCATCTGATATAATTTTTGCTTTTAGATGTTTTTTTCAGAAAGTGTATGAACCCCAGGACCAAAATAATCCAACAATCTGTCATTGTGTTACTTATGGATGGAAGTAAATTATTCCCCTTTTTGCTGGGGACCCCCTGGAACCCCCTCAAGGACCCCTGGGGGTCCCCGAACCCCATTTTAAAAACCACTGTTTTAGATAACATACTAGGGACCTACCAGTGAACAGCAAGCAGTTGTGTTGCCGCTCTCAGATCTGTAAGAGAATATTTTCACCTATGATATTATATATACCGATAGGCTACGTACCCACACTTGGGAATCATGTGTGGATAGTAGTATGCATTGGAGCATAGTTCACACTATAGGGATACCTGGCCACTGCATCACCAGATATAACTGATTTTTCTTTTAGCTAAGCAAGCAAAAAGAACCGAGGACCTTTTCTGTTGGTCCACTTTTTGGTCCGCTTTAAGAGGACTGAGTTTGGTTCATTTAAAAAGGACTATTATGTGAAAACACCTTAGTGTGGATTCTACATTTCCCATAATGCAACTTGCCAGTAGGCTATCTTTCAATAGAGCCTAACTGCCTGTTTTTCAAGCTCCATTCCACACCTCCAGTTTATAATGACTTTCTGTATATATCTATATATATATATATCTATATATATATCTATATATATATATAATATATAGTCTCCCCAATTTCCAATCGATAACCCAGATGACATCACTGTGACATCATCAGAGGTTATTTCTCCACCTTGACAAAGCTCCTCCACAGCCACAGAATATATGAATAACTGTTTTTACTAACCAGGACTAGTAAAACTGACCTGAGTGCCCCTTCGGGTAGTGTTTCTCTTAAGCTGAACACAATAATAAAATACATAACAATCATCATATCATAATAGTCCTATCATCAACCAGGACTCCGTGCCTGCATCGCCACCCAGAGGTAGAACCCGAAAGTGCAAGAACAAGAACAAATCGGCATAAATTTCCTCAGCCATGAATCAGTCCCTCAGAAAAATGATGTGGCAGCCTTCAGTGATGAAAAGCGACCGTCCACACCGAGTCATGATGAGGTGAACCGGCTCCAGCAGAGACACAGAGAGACAGAGAGAGACAGAGAGACAGAGAGACAGAGAGGGGGAGAGACCACCGACATCAACCCCACCACCGTTGCCAGGGAGAGCGGCTGTCCCCTCGGAGACCGTCGCCTCGGAGACCGTCCCCTCGGAGACCGTCCCCGACGCCCACACATCCGGACCGGAGCCTCTGGAGGGCAGCTGCTGCTGGGTCGGGATGCGTCCGTCTCCCGGTGCTGCTGCTGCTGCTGCTTGAGAGATGAGGATAAGACGACGTCGTGTTCCCCGGTGAAACGGCAGATGCTCGTCACGTTACATTAGAGCTGCCCGTTACATCCTGAAGTGATCAGCGGTTATTCGCTCATCACTCAGAGGGGATCCGGGCTTTAGCCACATACTGTCTGTCTGCTGTCAACTGTTGCTGATTCCCACTGTAAATGAATCTTATAAGGTAGGTGAAATCATCTTATTTATATATATGAATGATGAAATAATGTAGCCTATGATTAGAAATATTTATCATATTTCTGCCCTGATAATGGTTTTAATGATGAAGATGAGGAGGAGGAGGAGGAGGAGGAGGAGGAGGATGGGAACGAGCTGTTAAAAAAAAGTCAACATTTACATTTACAACATTGGCTGTCTTATAACTGATGAAGTGATAATACTCATCATTATTACCACACACACACCTGCCACGTCCCTCCTCCTCCTCCTCCTCCTCCTCCTCCTCCTCATCATCATCATCATCATCTTGCTGTCTCTTCTGTTTTATTCCCTCTTCTATGTGCACAGTCTTTCTGGAAACACACATTAGGCCACTCACACAAACGCACATCCTCTCTTATATTTGGACCTACACATGAATCTGGGTCCAGGCTGTTATCGGGTTTGGTTTTGGATGAGTTTAAAAGGTCAAACAGAGCAGACCAGGGCTGCAACTGACAGTTATTTCATTGCCAGTTAATGTGCTGATTGCTTTCTCGATTAATTGGTTGTTTGGTGTGTGAAATGTCAGAAAAGTACATAATGTCCAACACAAGTTCCCAGATCTCAGGGTGATGTCCTTATATATATATCGTCATATCTGAGAAGTGAGAAGCTGGAATCACCATGTTTGTGGTATTTTTGCTTGAAAAACGACTGAAACGATTAATCGATTATCAACATTGTTTCATCTCTAGAGCAGAACACTGATGAGACCTTTTAATCCCAAATGTTTTCTGTTCCCTGTGAGCAAAATCTCTTTAGCTTCTACTTAAAATCAAAAACTGTTTCATGTGTGTAAAGTATGGGTTCAGTGTGTCGTCATGCTATAGACTGAAGGCAAATGATCATTATTGAATGTAATATGAGTTGGCCTGCATGAGTACACAGCTGCAATATTTTAAATACCTTAATAATACGTGATTATGTTTATTATTTTGCGGAACAATATGAAAATTCTTGCTTTGTTTGGGCGTCTGGCCCTTTTCTCTTCATTCACATCTTTACACTAGAGCTGAAACAATTCATTGATTAGTCAATGGACAGAAAATCAATCAGCAACTATATTGATAATTTGTTGCAGTTGTTTAATCAAGGAAAAATGGCAAATGTTCTCTGGTTCAAATGTGGATATTTGCTGGCTTCTCTGTGTTTTATATTTTTTTAAATTGAATATTTTGCTCGCATCAACATGACATTTGAAAAGGTGTGATGGGTGTTTCTCACTGTTTATTTTATAGATATTATATATTTATACTAAACAATTAATAAAAAGAAATTGAAAACAAATCACATATTAATCAATAATAAAAATAATCATTTTTACATACTTCCTGTCAACTGCACACATAACCATTTTTCATTCAAACATGTAATGAAGTCAACTACGGCTACAAAATATTAGTTATTTGGATATTTCAAATGTTTTTCTTTTTTCATCTTTTTTTTTTTTTAATACATTTTGTTTTTATTGTTTTGACATTTCCACTATAATTTTTTTTTTTTTTTTTACATTTTTTAATTAATGAATTCCGCACAAGGTGACATCTTCAGAGTGCTTGTTTTTTCAGACCAACTGTCTAAAACCCAATATATATTTAATTTATGGTGATAAGCAGCTATAACAATTAACATTTAAGAAGCTGGAACCTATTTGACATTTGTGCTTGTAATTAATTGTTGCAGAATAATTTTCTGTCTGTCGACTAATCAATTATTTATCTAATTGTTTCAGCTCTAGTGGAAGGGTTTTTCCTTCTTTTATATTAATGTATATATTTGATAAACTGATACACGAAGAACAGGACTTAGCCATTAAAACAGGCTGTAAGATTAATTTCATGTCAACTGGACTATTTTGGTCATCACGGTTAAATAAGACTATAAGAGCGTTCCTTCTGTCCGTCCTGCTGTCGTATATGAGAAGAGTGATCATGATGTTTCCGCCGCTCTGCTCCTCTCCGTCCACTTAGTGTGTCTCTCTGTCTGGCCTCTGGCCTGCTAATTATCAGCCAGCTTGATGAAGTCATTAATGACCCGGCCAAGCCTGCTGGGCCTGGCACTGACACACACACACACGCACACGCGCACACGCGCACACGCGCACACGCACACACGCACACACGCACACACACACACACACGCACACACACACACCAAAGAGAGAGTCAGTCTGTCAGTAGATGCAGGAAGAGGAAGCCTTTTATTTGGGACAGGACGATGTTTTTTCTGGGCTGGGTCAGTTAGTATTAATAACTCTGAATGAGTGTCACTCTAAAAACAGCTGCTTAAGGAACAGGAGCACACTGTAGGAGAAAGAAAGAAATTAATCAATTAATTATTAGTAATTTTTGTTTTTTCCCACTCCTTCAGTTTTACCTCCTGATCATCTACAGAAGATGTGATTCAAAAAGGTCTGAAACAGCTGACGTGTAGGAGGAGAACATCATGTTCTACCGTTTAACACAACAGCACAGAAATATAAGATCAAGGGTTGCCTCCTCTTCCATTCGACCGATTAGTCAACTAATCGGTTTTGGTCTTAGCCGACTAAGATTTCTTTAGTCGATTACTTGTTTTTTATACTTTTTTCATGCTGAATGACTTATTTGATAAGAAACTGAGCACATCTCTGGTAAACACCAGATTTAAAGTGGTGCGTTTGTGTGATTCTTTGTGGAGAAACTCAGTTTTCCAGATCTGTCGATTCAGCTAGCTAGCTGGCGAGCATAGAGAAATATTAGAGCCAGTCCATATCGTCAAGTGACGCTAAAACCAAACTAGTTAAACTAGAAAATATGACGACAGTTATATGGAGCGACAGCGACGGGAGACCAAAAGGAGTCATGTGTCTTCAGGTGCTAGCCAACGAAACCATGAAGCCGGCCAAGCTTAAGCGACATCTGATTACAAAGCACCAGCAATATCAGGGCAAAACAAAGTGGTGTTAACATGATTCAAATTGAAATGTGTTTCTGTTTATCTCTATTAAACAGGCCTGAAGTATTTAGGTTGAAAAGTTTTAGAATATAAATGGTCCCGATGGCATCTAAGAGTTCAAATGGTAGTAAGCATTATGCTTAATCGGTGTTACGATTATGACGGGTCCTTGGAACATTTTCTCCCCTTTAAGGGGTCCCTGGCCCCAAAAAGTTTGAGAACCCCTGGTTTAGTCGACAAAATTGTATGAGTGTTAGTCAGCCCTAGTAGGATCTAAGGTTGGACTGAAACGTTTGTGAAATTCTGTAGGCAGAGTTTTATTTATTTTTTCCCTGAGGAGATGGCACATAAATGCACCTCTTAATGGGTGTATATTTATGTATATATAATGTATGGATGATGCTGTTGATCTTCTACCTTTGGCTGAAACATGTTAAGGTTTGAAAGAATGAATAGATTGTGCTATGCTCAAAAATTCACATATATATGAATTTTTAATTGGAGTGGTATTCCCTTTGATGGCTGCCTGTTTCTCAATCTGAGTCCCACCAATCTGAAGACTGTGTGTGTGTGTGTGTGTGTGTGTGTGTGTGTGTGTGTGTGTGTGTGTGTGTGTGTGTGTGTGTCTGTCTGTCTGTCTGTCTGTCTGTCTGTCTGTCTGTCTGTCTGTCTGTCTGTCTGTCTGTGTGTGTGTGTGTGTGTGTGTGTGTTAGAAAGAGACAGAGACATCGCTAAATCTAGGTCTCTTATGAAATCTGGCTCTGCAAGATGCAGCATAAAAATAGGGAGGGGTTGTGGTTTGTGTGTGTGTGTTGTGTGTGTGTGCGTGGACGTCTTTGTCCATTTGCCTTCCTGCATGTTAATTCAATCACCGGGAAGCAGAGAGGAGACGTGGTCGGGGAGCAGCAGAGGGAGATGGGAGAGATGAGCAAAAGAAAGATGAAAGAAACGAGGAGTTTTCTGGTGTGGGAAGAAAAAAAAAAAAAGACAATCCCTGCTGGTGGTTTCCATGACGACAGTGACATCACTGATGGGGGTGCTATACCTCCTGAGCTGCTCTGTTTGTTTGGGTTTCTGTTCAAAGGACAGATTTGAGTTTATATATATATCTGTATGTATGTGTGTGTGTGTGTGTATGTGTGTTTGCAGGCACATCTTTACATGTGGATTGTTTATGAAAGAGATCATCAGGACAAACCATCCGTCGGTTCAGTCGGTCCGTGGTTACCCACTGTTGCCAGGCAACAGCAGTCATGGCAACAAGTTGAATCTAGCGTTGCTAAGCAAAAGGACAGGATGGGGTGAAATTTTATGAGCACCATTGAGATACAAAAATTAAAGATTTTCCAGTTTTTCTTTTGTTATTTATTTATTTATTTTCATTTTGTTTTGTTATATTATGAGTAGATGTACAACATTAATGTGCTGTTGAATCTCCTCATTATTATGTGTTTTCGTTCTTGTTTCCCTGCTGGTTGTGTTGGTCTAGCGATGCCCACTTCTTTATAAAAATACACGTCCTTTTTCCTTCATGGCATATTATAAAAAAGGAAGAAGAAAAAAAACAATTAAAGCCCATATGAAGCCCTTATGATTCCCACAAATTCTGCTTTTAAGGACAGAAATAAATAATATTGTTGTTGTTGTTTGTTATTATTATTATTTTCAGCTCCGCTCGTTTGTAGAGTAGGTCTGCATGATTTTGAAAAAATATAAAAATTGATTATTTTGACTGAGACTGCAATTGCAGTATTAGAGGGGATGATCATTTTTACATAATTATTCTCATTTTCATTGAAAAACATATTAAAATGATTATGGTGTGATATTTTCAGGGATCTGTACCAAACAAAGACGTTTTCGCAAGTCTGTAGAATATGATGTGTAGGCAGGACATTTAAAATGGTATTTTGACACACTTTTTGCCTTTAACAAATATTACACCTCCTGCGATTTGAAAATTGCAGTAGGTCGTATTGTGATTTAGATAGAAATCTGATTAATTGTGCAGCCCTAATGTAGAGAATGTCTCATTGTTGCATTTAAGCAAAACAAATCTCATTGCAGATATTAGTTCAGATATTAAACATTGTATTGAAATATATCAAATTAAATCTGTTTATTTTCTGATGATTCCAGGTTTATGAACAACCGTGTTCCTCCTAACAAGAGATACCAGCCCACAGAATATGAGCATGCTGCCAACTGTGCCACGCATGCGGTGAATGCACACACACACACACACACACACACACACACACACACACACACACACACACACACACACACACACACACAGACCACAGGAAGTGATCATTAACCTCACAGATGAAATGAGATCCAGCACTGTTACAGAACAGACAAATGAGAGACAACGCCAGCCTCTTTTTAAAACTACACCTACATCATGTACTAGATTTCCTGCATGTTTGTCTGTTTGTATCTCATGTCCCATTTATGTTATGAATTCATCTAGTTATGGATAATCCCCAGCCTGCTCGGCAGCTCAGTGTTGCACTTCCAGTCGGAGGACCAATGGGAGCAGCTGTCGGCCTGGGTGTACGGGGCGGGGCTCAGCTCGCTCTTCATCATCTCCACCCTGTTCCACACTGTGGCCTGGAAGAAGAGCCACCTACGGTACATACAAAAACACACACATTTCAACACAATACTTGAACTGGATTGTAATGTTGCTGATGATATTTATGGTTAAAAGATACAAGAGGACGCTGAAAAAAGCAGCCTGCGTGGCCCCTTCTTTTAAAGGGGCTGTATGTAAGAATCAGAAATCGCTTTATAACAGTGACACCTGAGGCTGTTAATCAACGGCAGTCAGCGTCCTGTTGCTCGCGCTTGTGCTCGCACTACGTAGATGCAAGTGAGCATCAGTCAAAACTGTGAGGCGACACACACGAGACTGAACGTGACTGACAGCTAAAACCACAATATCACTATATATTTCACATGTTTGGCAGTAATGTTAGCTGACCTGTCCAATAGGAATTTTGCCAGCTTGGGGTCCATTTTGATACCCAAAACCAAACAAAGGTCCCTCCATGAATCTAATGTCCGGCTCATAACTTTTCTTTTTTTTTGTGCTTCCGTGGAGTTTATGTTGGAATCTGAGTTGTGGTGGGGGCTGGTCGTTTGTTGGCGTTAGCGGACTCCATTTCCAACCGAACGTTAGCTATTGTTGCACACTGTTAGCCCTGTAGCGGAGCTGAAGCGAGTAAAAGTACTCGCGAGCGCGCATGACGTCACATCTTTTGGATTTTCCATGAAAAAAACGGGCCCACATACTTCACATTAAAATCAGTCTACAGGCTGATAGAGGACACCCAGAAAGTCGCAGAAGGTCTCATTTTTTAGCTTAAGTTACAACCTGTTCACACATTGGCAATAAACGATAAAAAAAAATGTTTATACGTGTAAAAACTTACATACAGTTCCTCTAATATGTATATCCCCACACACTGATGCTACATGTATAAACAGTGTCACTCAGTTGTCATGAGGCTGTTTGGTCCCTCTCTTCAGGTCTGTGGAGCACTGTTTCCACATGTGTGACAGGATGGTGATCTATTTCTTCATTGCTGCCTCCTACGCCCCCTGGTAAACAAACTAGCCTGCTATATGTATATATGTATGTGTATATACAGTATTTGTAGTTACGTGGTCCTGCTCTATGCTCTACCAGGCTGAACCTGCGGGAGCTGGGTCCCTGGGGGTGTCACATGCGCTGGCTGGTGTGGGTCATGGCCTCGTTTGGAACCACCTACGTCTTCTTCTTCCACGAGAGGTCAGTTCATACGTTCATTCATTTGCTTTTATCCGTGTTGGACTTTCTGACAAAATAATCTCAAGTCAAAGGTCCACTTACCAGCTTTTTCTGAGCTTACAACTGCATCCCTCCATCTTCTTCAGTGATTTCGCCAAATTTAAAATCTTTAAATTTCTCTGTGTGGAAATGGTTAAGAGGTGTGTAAAGTAACTTGAGGCTGAAATGGTTAAGAGGTGTGTTAAATAGCTTGAGGCTGAAATGGTTAAGAGATGGGTAAAGTTACTTGAGGCTGTAACTACGCATCACGTCTAAACAATAAGTGGACATGTTTAAACACCTACATCCTTCAACACCAATTCACCTCCGTCTTTCTTGTTTTTAATGAGTTGTAACATCAGTCCTTGTTTCCTGAGCCACTCTACTTTATCAAACTTTGTTAAACATGAAATAAAATGCATTCCATTCAGACCATCCACATTTGATACCAACCACCATCCTTGAACAGAGACAGGGCTTATGACCCCCCATCCCCATATATGACCACTTGTTATAACTTGACAGAAGATCCACTCTTACATCTGGTGAGACACAGTTGAAAACTCAGAAAAAGCTAGTAAGTGGACTGTTGAGTTGACATTATTTTGTCCCAAGGTTAAGACTAATCTTCCAATGCTGAAATCTTCCTCTCTGTGTCAGGTATAAGATCACAGAGTTGATCTGCTATACGGTGATGGGAGTATTTCCTGCCCTGGTCATCCTCTCAATGGTGAGCACGCTCATCCAGTCAAGTCAAGTCAATTTTATTTGTATAGCCCAAAATCACAAATCACAAATTTTCCTCAGGGGGGCTTTACAATCGGTACAGGATACGACACCCTCTGTCCTTTAAAGTACGACCCTCTCAGTCTCACCTGTAGTCTCTGAGGTTTTGTCATTTCTTTATTGTAATTTCTTTAAAATTGAAACATAATAAAAATGTGTGCTTCTTCGCAGCCGGAGCAGTCGGGGTTGTGTGAGCTGCTGGTGGGCGGAGCCTGCTACTGTCTGGGGATGGTCTTTTTCAAAAGCGATGGCATCGTCCCATTCGCTCACGCCATTTGGCACCTGTTTGTAGCTATGGGAGCAGCCATACATTACTACGCCATCTGGAAGTACCTCTATGCCCAGCCACCCAATCAGGTCCAGACCTCCAGATGACATCAGCCCTGACCTCACAGGAAGTAGCTCCTCTGATTGAGCAACTTCAAGGGGATGATGCGAACTGTGTCCCAATTCAACGGTTGCCTCCTTTGGAAAGCAAGTGGGTTGAACATCCTCCCCAAATAAGACGGTGACGCATCACAGAAACAAAAACTAACGATGCGTTTAGGTGATCCTTTTCAACTCATAAAGTAAAAAAAAAAACAGGTTCATCACCAGGAAGTTGCACTCAATCGGCCAACAGAGTATACAGCCACTCTAACTGCTCTGTGAGGCTGTACTTAGGCACAACGGTGCTTTGAGCTAAATGCTAACACCAGCATGCTAACATGCTCACAATAACAATGCTAACATGCTGCTGTTTAAAAGGTATAATGTTTCTTAATTAGCACTAAACACAAAGTACAGTGGAGGCTGATGGGTATGTCTTTAGTGTTGCAGGGGATCATCAAAGTTACAATTCATCCTGAGTAAGTTAATGTCCATACTGCACCTACTTTTATTGAAATCTATCCAATGCAAATAGATAATTTAAAGCCAGAAATGTGAACTTCATGGTGGCGCTAGAGGCTTGGGGATCACCAAAGTCATTTAAGGGATAGTTTGAGTGTTTTAAATTGGGGTTGTATGAGGTACTTATCCATAGTCAGTGTATTACCTACAGTAGATGAAGGTCGGCACGCCCCCAGTTTGGAGAAACAGACAGGAGTAGCGGCACGGAAGCAAAGCAATGTACTGCTGTGGACGGGGACGGCAGCAAATCTAAAGCTAAAGCTATTGTGTTACTTTGGTGAATCCGAAATAACCAAAGTCACACAATAACACAAACAAACTAACCGATCAAGGCAGCGACAGACCAACAACCTCTGTGTTCTACGAGGTAAAATTACAGGTTTTTTCAATGGAGTCTGGTGGCTTTGGCGGGAGCATAGATGGATACAACTGCTTCAGTTCCTTGTCGGAAAGGGCTATTTGACGGCAAGGTAAAGCGGTGAAAATGTTATAAATATAGTGTACACTTAAACTGATATTGATTTCTTTAAGTGGGCCTTTATTTTAGGTGGCTAAAATACGTTTTGCTGCCGGCCCCGTCCACAGCAGTACATTGCTTTGCTTCCGTGCGGAAATCCTGTCTGTTTCTCCAAACTGGGGGCGTGCCGATCGTCATCTACTGTACGTAATACACTGAATATGGATAAGTACCTCATACAACCCCACTTCAAAACACCTAAACTATCCCTGCAACCAAGATACACGTTACAAGTTATCCATGAATGTCTGTACAAAATTTTGTGAAAAATCCCTTGAAAAGATAAGGGATTAGCAAAGTCATTAGGATTCATCCTCTGGGCAATTTCATGGCAATCCATCCAATAGTTGTTGAAATATTTCAGACTGGACCGTCTCATCGACCGACATTGCCATCTCTAGGCTGCTTGCATGGATAAAGAACCAGTAGTCAAACTCAGGCAGGTTTACTGGGTTTACAGTACCAGTTGTGACGTTTCACCATGACACATGATGATAACAATAATGAATTTAATTTATATAGCACACTTTAAAATACAGCAAAATCTCAAGGTGCGCACGATGGACAACTGCAAACAGTGTACTAGAGTAATGGTAAATTTCTCCATATTACTTCAGTTTATCTTAGTTTATGCCTGGCTGCCATTATTTACATAATTTATGGGTTGATGAGGACATCTGAACGCACCATTAAGCAATTGCCCGGCATGCAGTGGATTGTAGGATACCGTGGTGGATACTGGAAATAATTCACCTGTTGTTTTTCGCCAAATGTGTCAAAAAAAGAAGGCTGCGTTTGGGGGACACTTTGCATTGAGGCATTGAGTTGTGAAAACTCTGGAATTCAAAGGCGGCCCTTGAATCAGGACACAGCTTTTGTTTTTGTTTTCACCGATCCTGTTTAGTTAAATCTTGAGTTATTTTTGCAGGAACGTTGGTTTCATTCCAACGATCAGGGGTTAAATTACTATTCTTGGAGACTTCTCTCTATGTGGTGCACATCCAGATTCAGTGTTCAGAAGCTGATTTGAAGGCATTGTCTTATTGTCAAGAGATGGACAATGTTTACAATTAGCTGACTTGACTATCATAATTAGTTTCAGGACATTACATAAAGTATTATCATCATTAAAGGAACAGTGTGTAGCATTTCGGGGGATCTATTAGCAGAAATGGAATATAATATTAATAACTATGTTTTCTTCTGTGTATAATCACCTGAAACTAAGAATCGTTGTGTCTTCGTTAGCTTAGAATGAGTCCTTCATATCTACACAGGGAGCGGGTCCTCTTCACGGAGTCCGCCATGTTGCTCCACCATGTTTCTACAGTAGCCCAGAACGGACAAACCAAACACTGGCTCGAGAGAGAGCCTTTCACGTTTTTACGTTACCTGAAGGCCACCGTAGTTCTCTGACACGCTTGTGAAAGTGCAGTAATGTGAGCTGCAGAGTGCAAAACCGTGGTACCGCCAGCCGCCGTCGGATTTCCATTGCTCCTAAAGTAGTGTTATCTAAAGTAGTATTTACACGGCGGCTCATGTTCCCGAAGTTTTGGAAAGGGAGGAGTGAGCGGATGGGTACTCAGTTGGTTGTAATGTGCAACCACACCACTAGATGTCACCAAATCCTACACACTGTCCCTTTAACAGAATATTTTGTTTTGATTGCATTTAGGAGGTTGCAACATCAGTAATTTACTATTCCAACTCAGAGCACTAGATAGTATTTTTACTGTTATTGTTACTAGTTGTGCTATCTACACTGTAGTACACTGTATGGTTTAACAGCGGTTGCTTCAGTCAGTGATTTACTGTGATTTCTAAATCAAGCATGACTGAAGAAAGATCTTTTATTTTATGTTGAACATACAGATATTCATTGTGTGCTTCCACCTGTACCAGGCTCTACACAGTAGATTATCAATTATCAATAGTTTACTGTTGTTGATTATAGGTTTAGTAAGTGAAGATTTATACAGTATATATTTATTAATGACGTGCAGTATATGTTGACTTCATCTATATTTTCTTCTAATGTACTTAAAGTATCAGCTGATTATCATCTTCATCTTAATGAATGGGACCATTTGATAGAGTTTGTTAATGGTTGGACCTCAGAAGGGGAAACCACTGTCTGATTCAGCACTGCCAGAAGACTTACTGCCGTACCTGATAGCACACTACTACCATATACGTCTCACACTTGAAAGGAAACTGAAGCTATAGTATTGTTGAACAATCCGGCCCAATATTAAGGCATCTCAGGTGTGTGTGTGTGTGTGCATGTGTGTGTGTGTGTGTGCGTGTTTGTATGTATCCTATCTGACTCCCATGAATCCAAAGCCTGTAATCGGCCGAGTCTATGTTTACACGTGAACGCATGTACCTTGAACACATAAAAAGTATATTTGAAATATGTATGTACTCTTAGTGTTAAGCTGTATGTGGTGGCACACAGTGTATTGGAAGAGCTTGTATCGTGTGATAAATGTGGCTAGAGGACCAAAAGGTCACACCGTCTGTAGTATTCATAGGTGTTTTTTAAAACCTCTTGCTCCTGTTCAACATCTTTTCGCTGCCGTCTGTCTCTCAGGATCTGGATCATTTGGGCTTAAAAGCCTGTGAAGCCACATTCAATGACCACTAAAGCTGCTCTGGTTGTTCGGCCGCTGTCTGCAGCAACGGAAAAATTATCAAATAGCTGTGAAGCTGCTTTCTTTAATGCTGGCACCGCTCCATACAGCTTCAGTTGCTTACTCACATCCCCAAGTAGTCCCAAAGGTTTTCTGCAAGCTTTACATATGGCTAATATTCAGCCGATTACACTGTTGTCAGGCTATTAAATAGGCGTTATCAGTCGCTATATGCCCCATAGATGTGGGTCAATAGGGGCCTACTACATCCACTAGTAGGTTTTATCATCTATTCACAAGGTAGATCACCGAAAGAAGGTATAAAAGAACACGACAGCGACCTCTAGCGATCTCTAGCGACCGTAGAAATGATGACAGGAGCAGACGCGGAAGTCAAGCATTGTAGTATAGACAGCGTGAAATTCCATAAGAGCTGGAGGTCGGGGACGATGGATGGAACACAAAACACTGGGTTTCACCCAGGAGACCTGAGTTTGCATCTCGTTTGAAACAAACAATGTGTAGTTGTCTTTGTGTTCGTAGTTATTTTAACCCAAAACACAATGTTTTTCCCCTAAACTTAACTAAGTGTTTTTGTTACCTAAACCTAAAGAAGCTGTATTTTTGTTGTCTAAATCTAAAGAATCCTCTTTGTTTGTGTTCAAAACGTGACTTTTCATTCAGTTTTACAACATGTTAGAACGTGTTGCTTTTAAGTTTAACTTTCACCTATACACCGTAGAAGACGTAGTAGGCCCCTACTGATACACATCTATGGTGCTTACAGCGACTGATAACTATTTAATGGTCTGAAAACTGTCGAATCGGGTGCTAAAATTTAAAAAGTAACCAAACAGGACAAAGCTTTAAGGCAGATAGAAATTGATAGACAACCACTAGCCTACATGTATTACAACAGCAGATTAGTGTTTTTAGATTATAATAAAGAACTAGAAAGCATACGTTCACCAAAGCTGCACAACCCTCTAAATTTGCAGTAAAATCCACAAAATTTGCAGTTAAATTTGCAGCAAAATGCACTGTGATAAAAACACTGACTTTCAACACATGAAATGCATTTTCATTCAAGTAATTGCAGTAACTCTAGAGCAGAGGTGTCCGAACTTCTTCCCTTGGAGGGCCAAAACTGAAACTTAATGGTGGGCCACGGGCTAAAAGCCAATACCTATATTGTATTGTATTGTTAAGATGCAAAATTACAGTAAGATCCCAAGTTTCCTTAATTGAAATGCCTTTTGTCCATATGCCACTGTCTCTGCCTCTCCATTTTTTTCTTATCTCACTTGCGCCAAACTGACTTCCTGCGCAAAATGTCACTTTGCCTGCCGTGCTCAGATTTTGAAAAATAATTAATAATAAGGGATCCTACTAGGGCTGTCAATCAATTAAAATATTTAATCGTACTTAATCGCAGGATTGTCCATAGTTAATCGCGATTAATCGCAAATTAATCAAGCATTTTTTTATCTGTTGGAAATGTACCTTAAAGGGAGATTTGTCACGGATTTAATACTCTTATCAACATGGGAGTGGGCAAATATGCTTGCTTTATGCAAATCTATGTATATATTTCTTATTGGAGATTAATTAACACAAAACAATGACAAATATTGTCCAGAAACCCTAACAGGTACTGCATTTAGCATTTAGAACCCATTCACATATCTTGAGGTCAGAGGTCAAGGGACCCCTTTGAAAATGGCCATGACAGTTTTTCCTTCCCAAAATTTAGCGCAAGTTTGGAGCGTTATTTAGCCTCCTTCGCAACAAGCTAGTATGACATGGTTGGTACCAATGGATTCCTTAGATTTTCTAGTTTCATATGATGCCACTTCACTCTAGCTTTAAAACCGAGGCCGCTACAACCTAAAAATCGCAAGTTGCATTAATGTGTTTGCAACAAATTTGCGTTATTATCACGTTAACTTTGACAGCCCTAGATCCTACATATTAAAGAGCATTTTTTTACCTTACAAAAAATAAAACAGCGTAAACAGTGATTTATGTTATATACTGTATTTCTTTTATTATTATTTTTTTTCAAACAAATCAAACCTTATGTTGGGCCAACTTTGGCTCACGGGCACCACTTTGGGCATCCCTGCTCTAGAGAAAATTAGGAATTTACCTTATTTTACAATATTAAGAGGTCATTTAAAAAGAACCAGATCCACAACAAAAAAAATAATCACTTGTTCCTTAAAAGGCCAAACTTTAAACTTTATAAAAAATATATCCTGCTAACTTGCAGACAAACAAAATGAGAAACAAACAAAGAGATGGGACTGACAACATAATCTCTTTGGCTGAAGTAACAAATAATATTAATGTTAAGTGTTAACGAACAAATCTGCACATTTTTAACAAAGCAGCCGCTGTGCAGGAACTGTCTCCTTTGCTGCCTAACTGCCCCTGAACACGTCGTCTCAAATATACTTTGATGCGAAACTTCATAATGTTCCTTCCTCAATATAACTATTGCAGTTACAACTTACCAACCAGCGTATGAATGCGTCATTATACTGTAGGGTCCAAAAAATCAAAATCATCTAGTGACAAAAAACACCAAAATTCAACCAGATGCATTCATTACTTTTTGAGACATCCGGCCAACAAACACACCAGGTTGAAAATAACTTGGAAGTTACACAAATCTTTGTCATTATCATTGTTTACCATTTCGTTTTTTAATGATTAGGGAATGGTAATTTAATGTCAGAACAAATTTATTGTCACAGTGGACTGGGAATGAAATGAAACTCTTCAGATATATTCTCAAAATTAAGAGTACCTTTTAGTATTTGTATAAGCGTTTACTTGAGCCTCTGAGAAACACCAAATGATGGAGCGTTTACTATTTCGGAGTACTCGGGGGTATTAGAGCCTATCATAGCCAGTATTTTGACTTGCCCTACAGGCAGGTTTGGTGACGGCGAGATGAAGTATTTGACGTGTGTCTGTCTTGTCTTTGTTATAATATCTGTCTCATTCAGACATACATTGCCCACCTGACTTTGTATGGAGTTTTTTAAACTCTCCATGACGCCTTCATGGACCCTCTGTACATTGTTTATAGACGCTCTGTGATTGTGGAGCTGCTGACTCTGTTCTCAGTGCTGCTGGTGTTTTCTTTCTGGTCGTACCAGACTGATTATATTAACTCATATTCTTTTTCTCTCTAGTTCTCATATTCTTTTTTGTTGTTGTTGTTCTTGTTGTGTGTCTGTGGTGCTTTTGTGCTGTGATAAGCTTATATGATGCCAACAATGCTTTTATCTTTTCTATTTCTCTTGTAATAAAACAGTTTTTTCATGCAGTATATTCCAGGACTCAACATTTTATAATGTTTCAGAGCTCTTTGGAGAAAACAACTTTTTGTCTACAGAAGCTGTTGAAGGTAAGACTGCAGCAGTTTATTGCTGACTAGTTGTTATCATACAATGAAATATAAAGATATAAAAATGAAGTATAGCTATTTGGATGCTGCACATGCATTTTTATATGCACTGTTGACAGTATGATCTTTGGATCATTGTGTGATATTTGGAATTCATGTTTTTTTTTAACTCTCTCAGCTTATTCTGAATTAACCAAACTTTCATGTCAAGGAAACTGAAGTAAATCAGGCAATTAGATAAGATTTAGGATCACATATCCCATATTTGAGAAGACGTTAGTTGTTAACACATTACTGTTATTAATATAAAACCAATCAGAATGTGGAGGGAATTAAATCTATAATTTAAGGTAGTCATTCTTGTACATTCACCCATTTCACATTTAATAAATGAGAGTTACATTTGACTACCATATATTTTATATACTGTATATATGTTTTATACATAGTAGTGCTGAAAAAATAATATAAATAATGAGCAAAAAATGAAAAAAAGTAGGTCCTAATTAAAGATCAACAGAACAGTAATTGGCTCCAGTGTACCTGTGAATCTGTATACTGACCACATGTGTGTTAATGATCACTGTTGTCCCTGACTATGTAACTTTTAGAATAGTATAACGCCACTATAGTCTTTACTTGGAATACACCATTAGCTCAAAAATATTTTATTATACGATATTTAGAGCACATTTTACGTCAGTCTATGATGGGTCCATAACAAATGTTTGTTGATTTCCTTTATACAACACAACAGAGAAAGTATTTTTTTTTTTTTTTGCTTTTATTTATCTATTTATTCTATTTCAGTTTGCAAGTTAATTCAATTGTAATTCATTGTTTAAAAATGACTGTTGAAACAAATGCATTGATCGCCGACAATCTAGGGCTCCTTTGTTTTTTTCTCCTTTAATTAAAAGTAAAAAACAAACTACTTTCGTTTAGAATAATGTGTAATAAAGTTAAAATAATAAGCAAACAAAAAGACAAGGAATACAAGTAAACACCCTCTCAGCAACTGGATATGATGATCTAATAGGAGTGTCTAAAATTAATTGTATAAATGATACATTATGAAATAAGTAATCATATGAATACAATTATAGGCCTATAACCATGAAATTGTGAAATAACGCAAGAAGTTTTCAAAATTCAGGTAACTATTATGATTATTTAAATTTTTAAATAAAAAAGTTTATATTTTATAATAATGATGTCATAGGATTATTTCACAATTCCACGGTTATACTACAAATTGTGTGTGTATTAATTCATATCATCACTTTTTCCAGCAATATCTTTATTATCTTTTTTTCAAATGACTCCCAATAAGAAAGAAGTAAATGTGTCCTCGTCCAGAAAAAATATCAAAGGCACAGAGACATTAACAACATTAAAATTAGGCCTTCCCTTACATGTCGGGCATTTGAAAGATAATTAATATGTTTGCTTATTTCATAATTTTTATTATTTATTTAGCCTAATATTAAACTATGTGGATCCAGCCACTGCCTCCCATGTTGTGCTCGTAGTACCGCCGGTGTCCGCCAGACGGAGGTGTCTCCGTGCACTCGGGTGCCAGAAGCAGGTGCGTCGAGGTGAGGTAGCGCGGAGAGCTCGGGTGTTTCCGTCGCGGCTCGGAAATGAACCGCTGTGGATGTGGGAATGCGGTTGCCGGAGGCAGCGGGCATTGCTGGACACTCGGCGGAGATGTGTGTACAGGAGCCGGCGGAGCCCTCAGCGGCTGGCTGTAGTCCAAGTTAACGGGCTGTTTTTGGGGATGTGGGTGGCAGCCCCGGACGGCTGGGGGTTTCTCCCCCCTCATTTTTTCAGGGGCTTTTCTATCTTGTAGGGGAGACGGGAATGAGAGACGAGCTAAGAAGGATTTCCCCAGCACTATGGAGCCACGCATTGCAGGCAGCGTGAGTACTAACGCAACAGACACCTCAGGGGACCGGGCTAGTCGCTGCTGGAACCACACAACTTTTCCAGGATCTATTTTATTTACGGGGTAGACGCGCTACAGCTTTTTACCACCCTCGCAGTTAAAACATTTTAGTGTCATTGAGTGTTGTTCACGTTGTCGAAAACAGCGTTAGCGCTAATTGATAATTCATTGTGTTGGTTGATGAGCTCGGCTGCGGTGATCAGACACACCTGCTGACCGCGGGAGGCCGGCGGCGGGCCGGTGAGCTTTTAGCGCCGCCGCCTGACGTCTCATCGGCGGATTAATTTCTGAGGATTTTTCTCCTGCCTTTTGTTGCTATGGCGGTTGCTACTGACGACCACTGAGCCCAGAGTCGTAAACAGACGGACAGGACAGACACTACATAAAGGGCAGTGCCATAGTAGCCACAAGTTATGTACAATAGCCTGTTTATAGGTGTCAAGTTTTCCTCAACGCAGTCTTTATTTCTGACCTTCTGGCAGTCTAAGACAAGGACAGACAGCGAGCTGGAGAAGTTGTAGTCTGCTTTGTGACATGATGACCAAAATGTAACACTACCTCCTGGGTCACAAAGCTACCAATGCAACATTTAGGCCTCTCGGTGTCTTGTGTGGACGCAGGAGGGGGTTTGTTGGTCCCAGGATTGAGTTAACTGCGGCCAAGTAGCCAGATTACTGTGGATTAGCAGGCATTTAAGATAGTCACGTTATCCCACCAGTGCCTGCAGAGTCAGCTACAACAACACCTTTTAGGCTGCCTGCCAAAATATTTGCTGAAAGGAAATGATATATACAGTATAAGTGGATAACTGCACAATCAAAACAGACGTGCATGAGTTGCTGCTTTCACAAATCTGTGCTGGCTGTTAAATGTCCAGTTGCTTCCTGATGTAACCTACATGAGAGGTGTTCATCGGTCAAAAGAGTTCATTGCAAAGCCAAGAGTGAAGGGTGACTCACCTTCTGTAGGGACATGGAGTGGACACAGCAGCTGTTTGTTGAGATACAAATGCTTGACCTGGATGCATTGTAATTTAAGCCTTATTGAATAAGTTGCATGAAGTTCAAGATTATATTTTCACAAGACAGCTAGGAGGAAAATCAGTCAGTGCGCTTAATTGTAAGGGAAACAATGCAACCCAGTCAGAAACTGGAAAATGCAAAAATATAAAATATTAGAATTTAAACGAGTGGATAGACAGAAAATTAATTGGCAAAAATGGCAAATATTTGTTGTATGGAGGACAGAACCTGCCATAATAAAAATTAAATAAATAAATCGATGAATAAAGAAATTAATGTCATTAAATGTATAGCAAAAATAATATTACAAATAAATGTAGCCATTAATTAATTGATAAAATGTGACATAAATCAGAATTTCTGTTTTAATTTGCTTATTTATTTATCTTTCTATTAATTCCCTTATTTATTTACTCTTCTATTTAATTTTCCGTTTTACTTATTTATGTATTTATTTTTATAATTTTTACATTTATTTATTTATTTTTGCATTTCTTTTTTTATTCCTTTTATATTTATTTTTAAATGCGTGTATTTATTTATGTATTTTTGCATTTATTTATTTATTTATTTTGCATTTCACCCCTTATTTATTTCCCCAAACTTATTTATTTCTGTATTCTGCATTATTTTTATGCATTTCTGTCTCATTATGCAAATGAGGGGGCTGTCAATCAACGTGTGTCATGGGGCCCAGGGTCCTCAATGATCCAGAACTCAACAGGAACTCTTCAGTTTTGCTGTAAACTGACATTAACATTGTGTTTTGTTTGCTTCTTCAGTGTGAAAGGTGACAGTGAAATGAAAAGCATCTGACCCTCAACTGTAAACCTTTACATCGGATTGACTATACGTAACAGCATCAAGGTACTCGCCAGATACACACACACACACACACACACACACACACACACACACACACACACACACACACACACACACACACACACACACACACACACACACACACACACACACACACAAACAGTGTATGTTATTTGTCATGGTCTGTTTATGGTGAATACATTTTACATGACAGATTTAGGGGGGATTTTCTTTACCTTCCAGATCTACAAATGTTTCACAAGTAAGTGTAAGATGTAGCCGTGAGTCCATCATCACCTTTTATGCATGGACTTTTTGCGTGTGAGCATTTTTAGTGTGTGTGTGTGTAAATATTTGAATCCTTTATGATGGAGACAAAATAAAACATTACAAATGTATTTCCTCGCTCACCAGTTGTGGAGTTTGTGAAGCCAACAGCAGCACCATGTTCTACGGTTCTTCCTCTGGGGCCAGTATGTCCCTACCGTCCAAGAGCCGCCTGAAACGCCAGAGCAGGACCTTCACACAGGTACACACACACACACAGACAGACATACACGTACAGACATACACACTGCCATTTCGAGGAGTAAAGAAACCAAAAAATACGGTTAAACGGTTATCAAAATAGTTGCCGATTAATTTAATAGTTGAGGACTAATCGATGAATCAATTAATTGTTGCAGCTCTAGTCCAGTGTGTCCTACTATATGCCAAAGGAGATAATAAAGGAAGCATTGAAGCACCTTTCCTTAGCATTTAGAGAATTCGGCCAGCTCTCATCATGGCTGCTACTTGCTTCTGGGTCATTTCACTCTGTTAGGAACCTTCCTAAGCAAAAAAGACTATTTGACCGCAGCCATTATTCCTGTTAACATTGTCACTGTGAGCATGCTGATGTTAGCATGAAGCACATTCAGCTCAAAGCTCCTCTGTGATTGAGTACAGCCTCACATACTCTGCCAACGTGGCTGTACACTGCTTGTCTTGATTAATTGTAATATTCCAATGCTTTGAGCACCACAAACAAAATTCAGTTCACCTCCAGTGTACTGGGCCGATGACAGAAATCTCGAAAAGATGGATATCTCTAAACCTTGGCAAATAAAACCAAAAAAATCTTCATGGCTGGATATAACTAGATTCGTTTTTATTAACTAGATATTCTATATTTATTTGAGTCATTTCCTGACTAAGTTTCCTGACTAAGACTAAGATTAGCCACGATGTTTGCCAAAAATCTTTTTTTGACAAATACCTTAATCTTGTGCTCAAAGTTGAAAAAAAAAAGGTTGTTGGTAAAATGGGAATATGACGTATGACTACAGTGGAAGTTGCAAGTCATACATCATCCTCCAAGCTGCAGGTGAACTCATGCTCGTTTAAGTCTGAACAGCAGAAAACTGATAAATCTGTTCATCTGTCTGTCAGTTTGTCTTTCTAGTTAATTAGCTAGTTAGTTGTAGTTTTCATTATATTTTTATATTTCTCCACCTTACTTTAGTGTGTTTATTTTCACAATGGCATTTGTGTGTGCGGTGAACGGGTGCAGTCAGCGCAGTGAATTACGCAAAATCCCACCGGCAGAATTAGCACAACACACTGACTGTCTCTCTCACTCGCTCTCTTCTCTACCGTCTCCTGCCGGAGATAAATTAACAGAAAGCAGCCGATACCAGAGGTTTGCGATGAAGAAGAGAGCGAGAGCGAGAGAGAGAGAGTCGGTGTGTTGTCTCATTTGTGGTCTGATAAACAGTAAATTCATCTAACCTGGTTTCATCTAAAACTGGGTTGTAAAACGATGAACCAGGTACTTACCAGATGGTTGTCATGGTAATGAATTACGTCTGACTATTAACCATTCTCTGTTTGAGAAAGAACGTTAACCAAAAAACAGGAAGTAAAACTGGCTGGAGGGGGGCTTTCATCACCTGAAAATAGGAATCGTGTTTTCGTTACCTTAGAATGAGCCGTTTATATCTACATATCCGGGTCCTCTTCACGGAGCCGGCCACCATGTTTCTACAGTAGCCCAGAATGGACAAACCAAACACTGGCTCTTCATAGGGTCATTCACGTTTTTCACGATTTTGCGTCGGCCACCGTAGTTCTCCTTCACGCTTGGCACACGGGAGAAATTTCAGTTGGTTGCAATGTACAACCTCACGAATAGATGCTGCCAAATTCTACACACTGCACCTTTCATATACAATGCAGGGAACATATACTGTCTGTGATAAAGTGGTCCTGCAGTGCATTCAGTATTGTTTGTCTGTTCACCAGGTCCTGTACCGTACCCTGAGTTACAGAGACCGTGTCCCAGTAGAAACTGGAACTAACACTCGTGGGGACCGGCGCTCGACAACTGAACCCCCAGAGCGACCGGCGGATGACCCGGCCGAACTCTCCACGCAGAGCTCGGCCCCCGGGGTGCTGAAGATTTTTGGAGACGAAATTTGTGCCGGTGCCAACTACAAGAGCGTCCTGGCCACGCCGCGCTCCAGCGCGCAGGAGCTGGTCAAAGAAGCGCTCGAGCGTTACTCCCTCAACAAGAACGCCGCCCACTCCTACGTCCTGTGTGACGTGATCGGGCGCTTGGAGGGGGGAGGCGGGATAGGAGGAGGGGGGTGGCGAACTGAATGCCTGCGTGCGCTGGGGGACAACGAAAAGCCGCTGTTGCTCCAAGAGCTTTGGAAACCCAGAGAAGGACACGCTCGCAGATTTGAGCTGCGCAGGAGAGCAGAGGTGGAGGAATT
The DNA here is from genome assembly GCA_916701645.2 of Sebastolobus alascanus. Classification (NCBI taxonomy): domain Eukaryota; kingdom Metazoa; phylum Chordata; class Actinopteri; order Perciformes; family Sebastidae; genus Sebastolobus; species Sebastolobus alascanus. The sequence continues at coordinate 1,070,124 of CAKAOJ020000032.1, forward strand.
CAACGCCAAGGAGAAGGACACCATCACTGCTGGTGAGGACACACACACACGCACACACACACACACCCATATAGACAGACAGGTACACACATACACACACACACACACACACACACACACACACACACACACACACACACACACACACACACACACACACACACACACACACACACACACACACACACACACATAGCAGCTGGTCTAATTCCCTTCCTTTCTTGACATGTCAAACTCAGCAGAAAAGCACAGCTCGTTACCTCCTCTGCAGTGTGCGTGCGTGTGTAGATGCAGAATAAGAGCTTTCGTCACAGTTATTATCCTGTAGAGAAGATATTGTTCCTGGGTGATAACCACTGTGATGAAGGCAGTGTTTCATTTGGGTTTTTATTAGAAACACTGCAAATGAGCGCTTAAAGAAAAACACACACACACACACACACACACACACACACACACACACACACACACACACACACACACACACACACACACACACACACACACACACACAGACACACACACACGCACACAAAACGGTGCAGTGGAAATGCATGGACAGCTGGTCGATTGATTGAGTGAAAGCTGAATCCTTTGCGACCGGAGGTGTGGATGGGTGTGGGCACTCCAGTGTTTTTATGAATGACACATTTCCTACTACAGACACAATATCAAATACCTGCTCACAGCTGTACTGAACAACACCTGAACTGTGTACACTCAAGTGATATTACAGCTCCCTCTATTCTGTAGATAGATGTGTAAACAAATTGCACAAAGTCATTAAAACTACTGTTACGACTTCACATCTGCAATGCAGTAATATGAATGTGTGAGTCTGTTGAAACCGTGAAGTGACCTTTACGTTGATTGGTTGACTGATGATGGATGAAAAGTTTGCTATGCACACACACTCGCCCCTGTGCATCCTGTTGAAGACATTCATAAACACCCAGTTATTGGACAACAGTATTCAGAGAGTATTTTCAGCCTCACAGTCACACATTGCACCTTACAGCCACACTAACATTTCTCATGAAGCATGCCAGAGTTTACTGGTTGCTATGTCAACTTGTGTGGCAGCCAGAGAGTCAGTCAACTTCTTTTATTGTTGTACAGTTGTTGTACACGTTTTGGACAGGACACAAGACGATATTTACCAACCCTGTAAAAGCCATGAAAAAGCACAAGGTTGGTGTTCTATATTTTTTTAATAATTCCCATGAAAAGACCAAAACTCATGATGCGGCAACAGGTAAAATATGTCATCAAAAAGAGCGCAAGGAATGCAATTCACTGTTTCTAGGCAACAACAGCAGTTGCAGCTGTTATCTCATTGGTTGTGCTTTGAAAGATCAGTGACAACTGAGGTCAAAGTTGAAATAATTTGAACTTTGAGTGCATCGCTTGGTGGCGATTTCGAGCGGTGTGCCTCGTCAAGGGTAGCACTTCCACCTAGTCGGGCGGCACCACTCTCCCCATAGGAAAACAATGGCGCAGCCAGCGCAGAGCAATTTTACAGCTGACTCTGACCTCCCTACACTGTCTGTATCATAAAAAAATATAGTTTTGTTTTTAAGAAAAGGCCATTGAGTGCCTGTATTTATGTACATACAGTATTTAGCACATTAAAGGTTATCTTCTGCATGTGACAGGTCCATCCTTTTTGAGTGTGTGCATTATCACTATGAAGCCTCTTTCCACTGTTTCCCGTGGATTTAAAAAAAAAGGTTTTGGTAATATCCTACAACAACTGGTCACTGTAGTTTTTAGCAAACATTACTCTAGTAAAACTAGTTAAAACTAGTAAATAGTACATTTGGTGGGGACTGTTTTCGAGCTCGGATTAATACACATTTTGTGTGCTAGTGAGTAATGTTGTAGTACCCAAGAACAGTCTTGGTCTCAAGACCACTTTTTGAAGGTCTCGGTCTTGTCTCGGAATCAAATGCATTTTTACTCAGTCTTGCCTCTGTCTCTCCGACAAAGGGATTTTATTTCAAGACCACAACTGCTTGGATATCACTAAACTGTTGGCAGTAAAAGATGGCAATAAAAGAGGTGACTGAAGAGGAATCTTCATTTGTTTTCTGTGGGTGTTTTTATGGGAATATGGATCTTTCAGAACAATTTGAGGAGTACCTATGGTTTGCATGTGAGACATTTTATCATTAGTGTGTCATGCGATGTGGAACTCTCATGTGTATGGTCTTTGTCTTGACTCGGTCTCAACCCCTCAAAGTCTAGGTCTTGTCTCGCTCTCGGTCTCCTTACAGTCTTTCATGATCTGGTCTCAGTTTAGGTGGTCTTGACTACAACACTGCTGACAAGTATTTACGGCAGGACTATGTATGGTGGATTAACTCAAATAAACTGCAGTGGTCATTGTCATAAAGGAACTTGTTACTCAGTACAACAATGTGTTTTAAAGGGATAGTTTGGGTGTTTTGAAGTGGGTTTGTATGAGGTACTTATCCATAGTCAGTGTATTACCTACAGTAGATGACGGTCAACAGTCCTATCTGTTTCTCGATGCTGGGGGCGTGCCGACTGTCATCTACTGTAAGTAATACACTGACTATGGCTAAGTACCTCATACAACCCCACTTCAAACACCCAAACTATCCCTTTAAACACTATGTGGTTATCAATGGAGCTCTATGGCACAGAGGAATAAGCTATATCATGTTTTAGCAACACATACTTGTTTGTAGGATCAATTTGTTGTTGGTTTTGGTCTTTTCGTTGGATGTGTTTGTAATACCAAAATAAAGATTATCACTAGCCGTCTCCTTTAAAAGCACTCCTTGCTGTGCTCAGAGACATTTCAGTTACAGTTACACAACAAAAATGTAATCACAGCAAAGAATCCCTTCTAGGATAAAACTGTTTTTTTTAAAGAATACATATTAATTTAATACACATATTTTCATTTTCACACTAACCTTTTCTCTTTTGTGTTAAAGTGTTTTAGAAAACTCACACACCCTGGAGTCTCTTTCTCTTTACTTCTGTCTGTCACTTGTTGTCTTTTTTTCTCCCCTGGTGTATAGTGTGAGCGTGCATGCACATGTGTGAATTGTGTGTATTGTTACACACACTTTTTTAATATGAGATAGCACTTTAAAGGTACGGTAGGATTTTCATTAATTATGTGAACACATCACAGCCAAATTACTTGTATTATCAACCTCCAGTGATACAATCTACATTCCCAATTCTGCTGGTTTCAATTATTACCAAAAGACACCCAAATTGGACTAAATCAGGGGTCTCCAATTCTTTTCCTCTGAGAGCTAATTTGACAAAATGAAATTGGCTGAGAGCTACTCATAGCACCAAGTTGTACATCGCCAATAGCAGACATGATTTCTGTCTTACTTTTATGGTCTTTTGACAACGTTTCAGCCACTGCAGTCATTGCCTCTATTACAATCTCGCCATAGGACCATAGGAGAAGGGCTTGTTGTGTTTTGTTAGGATATGCGCCACTAAACGAAGCCTCCGTTGCTGCATTGGCCTTCTTCGTCAGTTTGGTAAACAGAGACTCATAGATATAGTGACACATTTGTCTTTCACATTTGTGAGAAAAAATACTGTATTGCAATATTGCGGTTATTGCGACAGCCCTACTTGCTAGTCTGCTAACATCTCCTAATGTCACTGATGTCACTTGACATCACTTTTACCTGATGAATATCCAAGCAGGATTGAAACGTAGCCAATAAAAATATTGTGGCATGGAGTAGTGTGCAGGCGTTACCTTTTTCTTTACTGACGCTGATGTAACCAAACTTGAAAGCAGTGTAAATTGTTTAATTGACAACTGATTGGCAAATAATCATTTTGCATAAGAACGGGGCGAGATGTCTGTGAATCTGTGTTATCAAATTTATATACATATTCTTTGAGCCTTTAGTGAGCCACTCAGAAACGGGTAGCGAGCTACTGGTAGCTCGTGAGCTACTTGTTGGAGACCCCTGGCCTAAATGAAAGCACTAGCAGACTATAGGTGCTATAGTTTGTATGCGATTGTTCCTTGACTTTGAATATGATATCTTACTAATTTGACAGTGATATGTTAGAGGGGAAAATCCTGTACCTCATACCTTTAACTGTATCTCTCCTTACTAACTCACTAGAAGCACCACAGACTCTTTTTTGCTCCACAGTGCATGCGCGTCTTGTGGTGTGTGCGGATGACGTTTGTGTATATGGGGGTTATTCTGTGCTTGGTGTTTTGGTGAGGGGGTGTTTTCTCAGCCTCCCCCCTCCCTCCCTAACCCCTCCCACCCTGCTGTAGGGCCCAAAACCTCCCAATTCCTGGCGGCTCTAATGGGTCGGTCTGGGCTGGGCAGACACAGGAGCTCCCCCCTGCGGTCTGGTCGAGCGGTACAGTCCGGCTCTAAAGGTGGGGACTGGCTTCAGGTAGGGTGGCTGTCAGTCATTGCCATGGAGACCACCTCTACCTGCGTTGTCACCAGCGCCACCCCCATTGCCAGTGATTCAACCAGTGTGAGTGTGTGTGTGTGTGTGCAGAGCCATCGCATGGCCTCAAATGAAAGTCATAGGGGTTCGCCTTTCATCAGGTTCAGTGTTGTCAGCCACATGTGCTGCTCCATCCAGCACCATTTACTTCATCTGACTGGTTTGTTTTTGCTAGTTTCCACTCAGCTCACACATGACTGTTATGTACTGTACTTGACCCAGACGTCACTCATGAGTCAAACATACATGCCAACAACGCACATGGCACGTTTCAGTACACCTTCTTATTTCCTTCTGTGTCCTCAACCTCACTCTCTCTCTCTCTACCTCTTCCTTTTGCTTCTTTTTATTATTCTCCACCTGTTCACCCTCTTCTTGTGTCTCTCTCTTAATCCTCCTCTCTGCCTCCCTGTAGATATTAACGCTCAGGCTCGTAAGCTCCAGAGGAACAGGGCGAAGGGGACGCTGACCCTGCCCCGGTCCAGCAACTCATCCTTCTGCCGCAGTCTCAGCGAGACCAGCCTCAACCAGGTGGGGCCTCACACTGAAGCCCAGTCAGGATAATTGATTGTTATTAATGGGCTGTCAATTGATTAAAATATTTAATCGCGATTAATGGCATGATTGTCCATAGTTAATCGCGATTAATCGCACATTTTTTATCTGTTCTAAATGTACCTTAAATCAAATCCATTGTGGTTAATGTAGATGCATGGAAATCGCGCTCAAAAGCGAGAGCAACGCTGTCGCGGCACACAACCGTTCCCAAGCGCCTATTTTTCAGGGCACGAGGAACAACAAATCACAGCCGGCAGATATCTTTTTTTTTCTTCCGTAGTCAGTCAGTCTACGGTAAATATATGGAGGAGAAGTTAATAATTTTAGTGCAGGGCTACCCAGAGCTTAACAAACTTTCCCAAGGACTTTACTTGTTCCACCCTTTCTGTCCGAGGACGTCACAACATCCGGTTAAAAGGTCAGCCAAACTGACACAGAGAAATCAAGCAGTAAAGTTACTGTGAGGGATTGACGGTGCTGGAAATGTATTTATCTTTGTTTTGACTTTGTTTAGTTTAGTCAGTGAGGCTGTCTGCTAAATTACCGCAACCTGTCATCATCGCATCACAGCACGCAGGTTTTGGTTGCTTAGTAACGGCAGGCGTGACAGGAGCGCAACCTCACAAGCACCTTGGATAAAAGGATGACTGAAACACGGCTGGTGTTTTTCATGGGTTTTTAGACGCTCCATGTGAATGTACCTTAAAGGGAGATTTGTCAAGTATTTAATACTCTTATCGAGTGGGCAAATACGCTTGCTTTATGCAAATGTATGTATATATTTATTATTGGAAATCAATTAACAACACAAAACAATGACAAATATTGTCCAGACACCCTCACAGGTACTGCATTTAGCATAAATAAAATGCTCAAATCATAACATGGCAAACTCAAGCCCGACAGGCAACAACAGCTGTCAGTGTGCTGCCAAACTGCATGTGATTATCATAAAGTGGGCATGTCTATAAAGGGGAGACTCGTGGGTACCCATAGAACCCATTTTCATTCACATATCTTGAGGTCAGAGGTCAAGGGACCCCATTGAAAATGGCCATGACAGTTTTTCCTCGCCAAAATTTAGTGCAAGTTTGGAGCGCTATTTAGTCTCCTTCATGGTTGGTACCAATGGATTCCTTAGGTTTTCTAGTTTCATATGATACCAGTATCTTCACTCTAGCTTTAAAACTGAGCCCGCTACAACCTCCAAAAGATCGAATAGCAGAGGTTAATAAAAAATCGTAAGTTGCGTTAATGCAATAAAGAAATTAGAGGCGTTAAAACGAATTTGTGTTAAATTTGACAGCACTAGTTATTCATGGAGCTGTTGCCAACCTGCCTGAAATCCTGAATGCATGTGTGTTTCTGTGTGTGGGTCTGCAGCTGGGAGTGGGAGATGAGCCCAAACGTTATTACTCCACGCTGCCAGGGCCCTTAAGGGGTCGAGAACGTGAGGCGGCCTCCAGCGGCCGGAGGAAAGAGGAGGGGAGTCAGGGAGGAGGAGGAGGAGGAGGAGTGAGACACTCTCTTTACCAATCCCCGCACCTCCTGCTGCTACAGGGATACAACCAGCAGGTGAGGATAGCGAGGAAGTTCACGTGTTGTGTTTAGAGACGTCCAACATATCTGATTATGAGATGTTTATTGTGCAGGACTGTTTGGTGTACCTGCTGAACAGAGAGCAGCACACAGTCGGCCAGGAGACTCCATCAGCTCGCCCCAACATCTGCCTCTTCTCCCCCGACATCCTGCCCCTCCACTGCCGCCTGCGCCGAGTCCCCGCACCCCGCCGCCATGCCAACAACAACAACAAGGGAGAGGAGCCGGGGGAGAGCCAGCGCTCATGTGTTGCCGTTGAGCCGGTGCTCCACGCCACAGTTCTGGTGAACTTTTCCCGCTGCGAGCGCTCCACCACGCTGCGACACGGTGACCTCCTCTCCTTCGGAGCGCATTACATCTTCCTGTACAAGGACCCCACGGGCGCTAAGCCTTTGCCTGCTCAGACCTTGGCACGCCTTCGCTCCCTGGGGCAGGTTTACGATGCCGGGGCAGAGGAGGGAGAGGGCGGCGCTCAGACTTGTAAGATGTGCGGTTCTGTGCTGAAGGACAGAGCAGCGCAGGTGTCAAGTGTTCCTGCAGTCAGACGCAGTTTCAAGCCTCACCTGGTAAAACCCCGCAGCGGGGGGACGGCAGTGGGAGGGCCCCTTAGTTTATCAGGAGGGGAAGGAGGAGGAGGAGGAGGAGGAGGAGGAGGAGGAGGAGGAGGAGGAGGTGGAGGTGGAGGAGGAGGAGGAAGAGGAGGTCAGAAAAGACGGCTACAGCTGGAGTTTGACCAGACTCATGAAGACCAGTTGTTGAACAGGATTGTGTCGCTCATAGAACCTGGAGGTCTGTGCTCTGATTTATAGAGATTATAAAATGTCAGTTTTATTTAGACAAAGCAATGTTTTTCTCTCAATGGATGTATTGAGACGCAATTAAATGTTATTTCACCAGAATTACAAAAACAAATCACCCCTAGTGGTATCTAGCCATGCAGATATTTTTTTTTTTAATTATATGATATTTTATAGTTTTATATTTGGTAATTTTTTTTTATTTATCAACAAGGTTCCTATGCAGTATGGAATTTGATTTGAATTTAGTAATTTCCAGGTCTGGATAAGTATGGAAAAAATAACCTGATTCAGAGGCTGAAAGTACTTCAAGTGATTTTTTTTTTTCTTGTGTGAGCCACATATACACCGATCAGCCATAACATTAACAACATTATGACCCCTGACAGGTGAAGTGAAGAACATTGATTATCTCGTTACATTGGTCCCTGGCAGTGGGTGGGATATATTAGACAGCAAGTGAACATTTTTAACTTTGAACTTTGTGTTAGAAGCAGAAAAAATGGGCAAGCGTTAGGATGTGAGCGACTTTGACAAGGGCCAAATTGTGATGGCTAGACGACTGGGTCAGAGCATCTCCAAAACTGCAGCTCTTGTGGGATGTTCCCGGTCTGCAGTGGTCAGGACCTACCAAAAGTGGTTCAAGGAAGGAAAACCGGTGAACCGGCGACAGGGTCAGACCCAAGGCTCATTGATGGACGTGCATCGCAGTTTGTGGCGTATGGGGCTGCGTAGCCGCAGACCGGTCAGGGTACCCATGCTGACCTAATGTTATGGCTTATCGGTGTAGATACCACTAGAGGTAAATGAGAAAACATTGTGGTTTCCTAACTTTGGTGAACTGACCCTTTAAACTCCATCTCAGGAGATGACCACAAGCTGACTCCTGCCTACCTGCTGTGTCTGTGCATACAACACTCTGCCTCAACGTTCCCACCTGGAAGTTTTGGAAAACTGCTGCTCAAGATTGTCCGACGAATCCAGACCATGGCATGGGTCAGTGTCTGCCTGTCTGTCTGTCTGTCTGTCTGTCTGTCTGTCTGTCTGTCTGTCTGTCTGTCTGTCTGTCTCTGTGGTACTTTGGTCTCTGCTTAAGATGACCTCATGTGGAGAGAAATTGGTCAGCCATGTCAGGTCAGCTGAATAGTTAAACACGGTGGCAGATCACATGTTTTGTACTGCATTACAAACACGCACACACAATATTCTGCTCTGCCTATACTATGAACTGTCTATCTCCATTGCAACCTCTGCCACCATAGTTTAGGGATTTAGATGAAAATCAAACATACAGCTGACACATTATTTAACTTACAGTGTTAAGTGGCAACAATTCTAATACTCAATTAATCAAGTAATTTAGAGGCTAAATATTTGTTGGCTCCAGATTCTCAAATGTGAGGATTTGCTGCTTTTCCGTGTTGTATATGATTTTTGAATATCTCGGAAAAAACACGACATTTGAAGACGTCACCTTAGGTCTGAAAAGTTGTGATTGACATTTTTAAGTTTTTGTTTAACATTTCGGACTGCAGTGGTTAGCACTGCTGCCTCACAGCAAGAGGGTTGCAGGTTTGAATCCGGCTTGGGGCCCTTCTGTGTGGAGTTTGCATGTTCTCCCTGTGTTAAAGTGGGTTTTCTCCGGGTTCTCCGGCTTCCTCCCACAGTCCAAAGACATGCAAGTTAGGTTAATTGTTGACTCTAAATTGCCCGTAGGTGTGAATGAGAGCGTGAATGGTTGTCTGTGTGTCTCTATGTGTCAGCCCTCTGATAGTGTGGCGACCTGTCCAGGGTGTACCCCGCCTTCTTCCAATGTCAGCTGGGATAGGCTCCAGCCCCGACCCTGAATAGGATAAGCGGTTACAGATAATGGATGGATGTTTAACATTTCATTGGCTTATATTCAATGGCAGTGATTAATCTAAAAATATAATAAACGCATGATTAATATATAATCAAGGCTCACAAATCGTTCGCTGCCAACTTAGTGCACAGTTTTTGATGTCTGAGCCCTGCAAACTTTTGACAAATGTGTCTTCAACTTTGGAAATCACCAAAATGCTCAATCTACTGGTTGAGGCTGATTTTCTTTGAGTTGATAGTGTGGAATTAGAAAGGTCACTGGGCTATAGCTTGTCATGTTTGTCTCTTATTTGCTGTGTGCATCTCTTCTCTTTTGTGTTGTAGTTTTATAAAAGTGTATAGATTTTTGATATTAGCAGAGGTGGTTTCAGATGAGGTGATCTGCCTCCTGTGATAAAACAGTGTGAGAACCCAGAATATGGTACCATGTTTTATTTTAAGGGTTTATATCTTTTATGCAGAAATGGGTGTTGCAAAAAAAAAGGGAGGTGGGGGTCATCTTATGAATAGAGTAAGCTTCTACTCAGTCCAGTGAAGCACTACGTAATTATCAACATGCGTCAGTGTGTTAGGTTTTGTAAATATGATAGTGGTATTCCTTTCTGCAGGTTAGTGATAGCGTCATGAAGTGTGGTTCTCCTACGCACATCCTAAAAGTTTAATGAGCACTTAATTGCTGTGTGTGTGTGTGTGTGTCTTGCAGGAGAGGACAAAGGACCTGGCTCAGAAGCAAGCTCAGCAGTGAGTATCGCTTTCCAACAGAAAGAGAGCATGTGTGCTCATGTACCGTTCTTGACTATGTATGTCTGTGTGTTCAGTGTGTCAGTATGTCTACCTAACTGTGTTTAACCCTTCACTCTTTGTGTGTGTGTGTTTGTGTGTGTGTCCATGTAGCCAGGACCCATCCTCCCTGTCTCTGCTCAGTATCTCAGACCTGATCCCAGACCTGCAGACCATCTTCTTCTGGATGTCCAACTCCATCGAGATCCTCTACTTTATACAGCAAAGAGCACCAGCGTACACACACAGCATAGAGACACTGCAAGGTACACGCACGCACGCACGCACGCACACACACACACACACACACACACACACACACACACACACGCACACACACGGAGAGTGTGAATGATGAGTGTGTAAACAACTTGGCTGAAGAGTCATTACTCACACTGGCGTACAGTACACTCTGATACAGCTACGTTTCTCCCTCCCTCTCAGCATATATCTCTTCAGTACGCCTCTATCTCTCTCTGATCTGTGTCTAGGGTCAAAGGAGTCGTTGCTATCGGCGACCATATCAGCCAATGAGGAGGCAATGACCATCTTGGAAGAAGTGATCATGTACACTTTCCAGCAATGTGTCTACTATATCACCAAGGTAATCTGTCACCGCGGCAACGGTGCCATCTTCTTAATGAGCAGCGAGAGACATTTTCTATCTTGTTTTTTTAAAAACTGGGCTGGATGAATAATAACAGACCCTCATTCACACAGAGGACCTTATTGAGTCACTCACACACACACACACACACACACACACACGCGCACACACACAATAAATTACTAGATGAGGTCAGATTATAAATGTTAGAGGTTATTTTGCAATTTCAGATCACCTCCATCATAACACCCGTCTGTGTGTGTGTGTGTGTGTCCAGGCTCTTTATGTAGTGTTACCAGGTTTGTTGGACTGTAATCCATTCCCAGTCGACAGCTCTGAGCCCTGCTGGAAAGGAGGTGTTGGGTTTCCTGAACCTGTACGCAGGGTCCTGCAGGTAAGCACATGTATTGTACTGTGTTGCAGTACAGTTAAGCATGTCAGGATCATGGAAATTGTATTGATTATTAATTTTTGATAAATAATGTCTTGTTTTGTAGCTTAATTAGATTAGGTTTAAAGGTTCTCTATACGATATTCAGAGCATTAATATAGCAGCAAACAGCTATTGTCTATGTAAAGATATAGAGGAGTAATGTCTACCTGAGCAGAGAATGAAGTCACTCTCCCTCTGTGCGTGTTGTTATCAGAACTTCTCTCTGCTTTGTTGAAATAGCTGGGCCGGCCGCACTTGCCTTTTAGTGCATGTTCGTGCATGTAAGCGTGCCCCACTGGCTAGCTCACAGCCGCTGCTCTGCACTGCTCTCATACAGCGGTTACAGCTGATAACGCCGTCCCGACCTACGGCACCGTTGCGGAAGCGTAGCACCCACCCTCTGTTAGCTCTGTCAGCACTGTTGCCGTTGTTTTCACCATAGGCACCATTAGCTGCGAGCCACTGGCTCAGCCGTCGCGATATTGAGAGCTATGCGGAGGCAATAGAAATGCTCCCAATCTCACGTTTAGCACCTTTAAAATAATTGTTTAAAGATCACCCGACCAGACATTTTTTTAGACGTAAAAATTATCTGCTTTGAATAATCATATGTGCCTACAAATACAGTATGTTTTTTCCACAAAAAGTTCAAAATGAACTGCTTAAAAATTCTTACAACTGAGTCTGATCTTTCTCCCTCCAACATCCATACAAATATTGTTCATTTCAAAAGTTTAACTCCTCGACACAAGAGTTTCTTACCAAAATGCAATGAGTGTGTCGTTGAGGTCTAACGTGAGGTCTAACAGATGTGATGAATGCATTTCTTTCTTCATAAAACACTTGCAAAGCTGAATTTTAAATTCTGCATCGTTTACATCCATTTTTACCATTTACTGCCTTTGCTGGTGCATTGCTGTATATCTTGGCACATTATTGCCTCCTGTAGATCAGTGGAATAGGGTGAAACTATGGGCAGATTTTTGTACACCCAACTCAAAAAACAAATGCTCCTAATGCCTCCACAGGTCAAAAACTCTTCAGTGAAGGTCAAACATTTAAGTGAAGTAACAATAAGCCAAACACATTTCAGAGTGGAGGGGGAATTTAATATAATGAAAGAATTGTCAATATAGTATATGAATATTCAATGGAGAAACAAAACACTTTTATCTAATGATAGAAATGCAGAAAAGAATTAGGGACCTGAAAATTTGGGGGATTTATTTCAAAATGAATTGGAAATATTCAGGAAAAAGGCGAAAAAACAAACAAACATAATTTTCAGTTTGCTAACATTAGTCTCTGAATTTTTGTCCATGAATTCTTACAATAAACTGACTTTATTTTTTAATCAGTCTCAGAATTAATATTTTATCACGGCCCTGTGGAAGAGATAAATGTTCTGTTGACTCAACATGACCTTGTTTTGGTTAACTTTTCTCTGCAGAAAAGATGCATAGAAATGGCAAAATGACGAAGACTTTATGTGAAAGAGGGAGTACAAATTATCATTTCATTTTAAAGGGGACCTGTTATGCTTTTGTGCTTTTTCCCTTTCCTTTAGTGGGTTATATATATATTTTTTGTGCATGTAAAAGTTCTGCAAAGTTTCAAAGCCCAAAGTCCACTCCAACGGGAGTTACTCTCCCCCACAGAAACACTGCTCCTGAACTGCCTGAAACGCCTTGCTTGAAGTCCTGCCTTTTTTTCCGTAACGTGGTGATGTCACCAAATAACACACCACCAAACAAAGCTAGTTAGAGCTATAGAGAGATATAGTAAAACATAACATGACAGATCCTGTGTTTCTAAATTGGGTTAACACATACTGAAATTAATCAGCAAATTATCAGCATCATGTGTATAAAATATCCTAACTGTCAAACACACTGATGCACCTGAAGGGGAGATGTTCAGAGTGGACTGTTGATTCCTTCCTTTAATTTGCTTCATGCAACGAGAAATATTGTCTCATGAGCTGACAAGGTCAAGGTCGAGACAGCCAAACTCTGGCTTCCTTTTCCACATTTATTTCTATTTTCGTTCTTAAAGTATTTATTGAGACCTTTCTGAAATTTGCTTAACCCTTTAAACCTAAATGACCTGCCAGGGGGGCATTTATTTTCAAGTCAAGTGGAGAAGATACTGAATATATCAGGCAAGAACTTGATGCACAAGATGCTAGAATATTTCCATTTGATGGAAAAGTGCAACTATAAGTCTTTGTAGTCTGTGTAAACATCCTACAGCTTCAATCAAGAGATGGAAACTGCTGATACAGAATATACACCGATCAGCCATAACATTATGACAGCATGGGCACTCTGACCGGTCTGCGGCTACGCAGCCCCATACGCAACAAACTGCGATGCATCTTACCACTGCAGACCGGGAAAATCCCACAAGAGCTGCAGTTTTGGAGATGCTTTTACCCAGTCGTCTAGCCATCACAATTTGGCCCTTGTCAAAGTCGCTCACATCCTGACGCTTGCCCATTTTTTCTGCTTCCAACACAAAGTTCAAAGCTCAAAATGTTCACTTGCTGTCTAATATATCCCACCCACTGCCAGGTGCCATTGTAACGAGATAATCAATGTTATTCACGTCACCTCTCAGTGGTCATAATGTTATGGCTGATCGGTGTATATGATGATATATATAGTTTTTTGTTCATATTTGACAGACACAAGCAACAATAGACACGTTCGCATGTCTTTTCATAGCAACAGTATTTCTATGCTCACCTGTGTGTTTGCATATGTGTGTGTGCAGGTGTTTCAGAATGGCCAGGAGCTTTTGCAGGGCTACCAGGTCCACCCGGAGATTCAGGCTCAGATGTTCGCTTACCTCTTCTTCTTCTCCAACGTGTCGCTGTTTAACCAGATAATGGACAAAGGTAGGGCAAAAGGCATGCACACTCGCACGCCATTAGACCTCCCTCAGGATTTGTACAGTTGTTAGTGTGTGTGTGAGAGAGAGAGAGAGAGAGAGAGAGAGAGTCCTTGTGTCCTTGTCAGCATTTTGACAGAGACTAACCCAGATTTGTCCTCAATGCCCTTCTACTATCTGCACTCTGTTTCCCCCTCCTCCTCCTCCTCCTCCTCCTCCTCCTCCTTGCCTTCCTTCCATCCATCTGGCCATCAGGGGGTGAGACAAAGAAGAGTAGAGGTGGGGTTGGATGGAAGGGAGGGAGAGGAGGTAGAGGAGGGGAGGGGGGAAGAGGGGAAAAGGTCAGAGTGAAGGGTAAAAGGCTGGAAGGGCTGCTCATTTGTTGTGATGACCTTGCTAATAGTCTATTACCTTGTCTAAATACAGAAAATAGTCATTTACCGCCGGCTATATCCATGTGTCCAACCACCTATCTCTTCCAACCTCCCTCTGTATCTTTAGCCACACGTATACACACTCACACACACGCCATATGTCTTCATTAGCCGCTGGAGACAGCAGAGATCACATGTCTGGCAAAGGGAGAAGGAGAAACACCTTTATATTCATGCAGAGGCTACCCTCTCCCTCCTCATCTCCACCTCCCTCTCTCCGTCTGTCTGGCTTTCTCTTTCCCTCCCTCGCTCTCCTTTTTGTCGCTCATTGATATTTCTCCACTGGTGGTGTCCATGGTAACAGTGAAGTGAGTTTGTGGCAGGTAACGCTGACGTTTGCACCAGGCGCTCTACAACACTCACTCAGTTAGCCCGGTATTATGGCCACTCAGGAAGGGATGTGATATTTGGTGCAGACGCTCTGCTTTGTCCTGGATTTGTATGATTGTGTGTTTGTACGTGTGTGTGTTGTGACACCTTTTGGACTGTTACTGTGTTGAGTGTGTGTTTGTAAACCAGCTGCTATGTAGCATTATGACACATTTGCCAGGAGGTTTAGTGATGTCTTGTCCATTTGCGATGCCTCACACATAGATTACTGTATGCCTAGACATAAGCCTATTATAGAGGGGAGTGTGTGCATATGTGTGCACCCCAAACATATGGCAGAATATTTGAAAGGTGTGTGTGTGTGTGTGTGTGTGTGTGTGTGTGTGTGTGTGTGTGTGTGTGTGTGTGTGTGTGTGTGTGAGTGAGTTTATTGTCTGCTTGAAGCTTCCTGTCATGTCTAACTTTTAGAGAGAGGAACTCTGTGGTATTGTAAATTGTCAAGTGACAAAAACTGGCATTGATTGTCTGATCAGATTCATAATCTTGTTTACTTATTCTGTGACCAGACAGCTCCTGATTTTTCTATGAAATGGGACTGTGGATTTTGGCTACACGCACCTGACACTATCTTTTGAGATAGTGTGCAATCTCTCCCATAGTTCTTTGACTTATAAATATCTTGCCAGTTTTAGACTATTTTATTCAGGCAAATTTTTGTACCGCTGATTATATTTCGACAAGGGCTGTCCTCGACCATAGAAATACTTAGTCGATTAACACTCATACGATTTTGTTGACTAATCAATTAATCGATGTAATCGGCGATCTGTCAAACTGAGATTCTCCACAAAGAATCACACAAAAGCACCACTTTAAAGCTTGTGTTTACCAGAGATGTGTTCATAAGTTTCTTGGAAATAAGTCATTCAGTATGAAAAAAGCATAAAAAAAACAACTAATCGACTAAAGAAATCTTAGTCAACTAAGACCAAAACGACTGATTAGTCGACTAATAGGGGGCAGCCTTAATTTCAACATTTGAAAACTGTGGCTTTTTTCATTAAATGAAAAAAGGGTGTTGATTATATCATAAATATGATATTTCTCAAAGTAATGGATTTTAAAGGAATACTTCACTACTACAACAACAACTACTCACCCTATGTTACCTTGAATTCTTGAAGAAAACTTTCTTTCTCTCATGCCTCCACAGTTAATGAAGAATAAAAGAACGGAGAAAAGTCTTGATGAATTGAAGTAAATGGAGGCCGCGTTTAACAAGATTTGCTGCTTTGTCATATGTGATAGTAAACTTGAATATCTTTAGTTTTTCCACTGTTGGTCAAACAAAGCAAGCTATTTGAAGATGTCACCGTGGGACCAAATGATTCATCAATTAATTGAGAAAATAATTGGCAGATTAATTGATAATGAAATAATCGTTAGTTGCAGCCCTACATGAAGTAGATGACAGTTATTGTGTAGGTATGGAGGTTAGAGTGTTGGGGGCTCATTGCAGTTTGTATTTAGAGCGTGTACTTTTATTAATTGTATTGTGCTTGTATGTACTTGCTGAGTGCAGATGGAAGGTAGCTAGTAGCTAAATCTGGTACATCTCCTCTCTTTGTATGAGATTAATTCTTTTGTACATACTCCCCTATTTTATTTTTGTTATATATATATATATATATATATATATATATATATATATATATATATATATATATATATATATATATATATATATATATATATATATATATATATATATATGGCATTAGTCCAGTTGTTTGTCATTGTTTGAACCAAACCCCAGCGGAGGCCTGAGCTCACATTGGGGGTTCAGAAAGCTTAAATAGGAATTATAGCTGCAGTGAGGTAATGGAACGACAGATTGACAAACTATGGGATGCCATCTTGACAAATGGCAGATTTCAACTTATCGCCTGCTTAACTTGACACAAAACTTCCTTTCGGTTCTTTGAGGTGATACAGAGAAAGAAAGGATTACACAGAGTGAAGAATGCCGGCTGTGTGCTGGCTTGTTGTGAGCTGAGCTCCTCTGCAGCAGTCGATTTGTATTCTGCGAGGAGCAGGTGGCTGGTGGCTGTTGCTATTGTTTCATTGACTTCAATATCAACTTACTTAAAAATTAATGTCTGTATTGTCGTACAACACTAACACATGCAGAGAAACACACACACAGTCTCTCTTGTAATCAGCCTTTCTCTCAGACATGCACACACCCAAGAATAGAAATCTACTGCAGTGTGAAAAGAGAGAGACTGTGTGTTTCTCTGCATGTGTTTTTGTTGTATGACAATAAAGACATTAATTATTAATTATGTCCACTCACTTTGGTGTGTGTGTGTGTGTGTGTGTGTGTGTGTGTGTGTGTGTGTGTGTGTGTGTGTGTGTGTGTGTGTGTGTGTGTGTGTGTGTGTGTGTGTGTGTGTGTGTGTGTGTGTGTGTGTGAATGCATGATAGTATGTTATAAAAATGTCATAGTATAGTATGCCATTGAAATTTTATTAGTCCCATTAATAAATGGGCTTTGGGTATCGGCCGATACCGAGTACTGATCCGATACCAGCGTTTAATTAATTGTATTATTGTGTGGAAGTGACTGGGATTAATCTTTTATGTGTAAGGCAGCATCAGACTCGACTCAATATTGCTTCCCTAAACACAATGTAACAAATAAATACATTGATATAAATTTACTGAATTGTTATTTATTATTAAAATAATAAATAATACACCGGCAATTTGGTAATAAATCTTCAAAATTACCAGGAATTACAATTAAAGTGTAAACCTTTTTAATGCAGCAACACATTGGTCAAAACTTAAACAGGAATTACAATTCTAGTATATCATGTAGTATATGAATAGAATTGAATTCAATAAAAATCATAGTATAGTATGTCATAAACGTATAATTAAAAAGTCATAGTATAGTATGTTGAACAAATTCCACAAGAAACTCATAGTATAGTGTGTCAATAAAATGTCAGTAAAAAAAGTCATGATACTGCATGTGTGCGTGTTCAGGTCCATCTCGCGGTTGGTTCCAGCGCTCGAAGGTGTTGCAGATTCAGGCGTGTTTGCGGATGGTCATGGAGTGGGCAAGCAGGTCTGGTCTGGGACATCTGGCCGACAAATTCTTCACCAAACTCAACAGCACTGTGTCCATACTGGCCACACCCCCACAACAGCTCACAAAGGTAACACAGACACATTCACCCACAATCGTATACAAGATTGCTAACTAGCAATAACTAGGTGGAAATACTGGAAAATAAACAGGGCTGACCATATTAAAATGTGTTTTAATGGAGGCCATCAGTTACAAAGTATTCCAAATGGAGGTAACAGAGAACAGGGAAGCTTTGATTGAATGTAATACATTATCCCGACTGCTTTAATACATCAGACCGAGCTGTTGTTCATGAAGCAAGTCACTCTGATGAGTTATTGATTGATGATGTCTTTGAAAAGGTTTAACCACGATCAACTTGTGACTGCTGGCTCATCGTCTCTCCTTCTGTGATTGCTCGGCTGTATTAAAAAAGGACCTCCCAGGACCTCTGATTAATTTCTCCTCTCCTTCCTTTTTTTTCTTCTCTGTGTGCAGTTGAGTTGGCGAGCTTTGTCCAGTGAACACCCGGCTCTGAAACCTGTCCAGCTGCACAGGATTCTCACCCAGTACCAGCTCACGGCGGAGATAGGCCCTGTCCCAACATGGCAACCAAGCAGCGAGGACGAAGCATATATCTACAGAACAGGTACATCATGTGTGAATTCGTGAGCGTGAGATTGGACTTTTCGAAGTAGTAGAAATGAGAGAGAAGGGGTCGATGTATCTTTGATATGGTTTTAACAAAGTAAGTGAACTTCTTTGAAGGAAAAAACATATCAGACACCAGAGGTGGAAGAAGTACTCTGATCTTTTACTTAAATAAAAGTAACAATGACCAGAGCGTATAAATACTCTGTTACAATTAAGAGTCCTACCTTCATTTTTACTTAAGTATAAGTATAGAAGTATTAGCATCAAAATATACTTAATACCAAAAGTAAAAGTACTCATGATGCAGAATGGCCCATTTCAGAATATTATATTATTGGATTATAATTATTGAAGCTTTAATAACTACTTTATTTGTGTATACCCCTAATAATATATAATTTATTACACAGCTTTGTTGAATACTTGATTCTGATTGGTCAATCACACCGTTCTACGGTCTGTTATTTCTTTATGGCCGTTGCTATAGGCGCAGTTGTGATGTCGGACTCTGGCGGACTGTTTTTGTGTTAAATTATTGATTTTTTTAGTAAGTAGCTGTGTAATAAGCGGGATAATGTACAGCTAGCGGGTCATTGTTGTGAAATAAACCCCTTCAGGGCGACGCAAGACCTGTCGGGGTTTATTACACAACAATGACTGCCTCGCTGTACATTATCCATTACTTATTAGTTGATTGTATATTTTTTATTAAGCTGAATTTGTTAAGTATCTAGTAGGCCCAACTATAGCTGTCAATTAAATTTAGTCGAGTAAAGAGTACAACATTTGCATCCCAATTGTAGTAGAAGTATAAAGTGAAGTAGAAGTAACTCAAAATTGCACTTGAGAAAATTGTACTTGGTTACATTCTACCACTGTCAGACACAAGTTATTATTCCAAGTAGAGTTTAAGAGATTCATTGATTAGTTGTCAACTATTAAATTAATCGCCAACTATTTTGATAATTGATTAATTGTTTTAAGTAATATAAAATAAAAAAGTCTAAATTCTCTGATTCCAGCTTCTTAAATGTAAATATTTTCTGGTTTCTTTACTCCTCTATGACAGCAAACTGAATGTCTTTGAGTTGTGGACAAAACAAAACATTTGAGGACGTCATCTTCGGCTTTGGGAAACACTGATCGACATTTTTCACCATTTTCTGACATTTTATAGACCAAAGAACTAATCGATTAATAGAGAAAATAATCAACACATTAATAAACTATGAAAATTATCATTAGTTGCAGCCCTAATTCCAAGCAGAGTATTCTTATACTGTAAGTCTTAAAACATGTGGAGGGATCTTTAAACTGAAGGTCATCAGTCGAATGGTAGAGGGGCTGTAGAGCAGCTTCTTCCTGAAGATTTGAGCACAAACTATTACAAATGAATAAGAACACAGACATTTGCTGCAGTTAGTGTTAGTCTGCATTAGTTAACATTCTGAAGGGGTTTTGCTGTTTGTGATAAACGAAGATCAAATACAGGACCAGTATGTTTACATGCATATTGTGTTGGTTTTCATCATTCAGGATTTAATCATTGTGATTAATATCGTTGTATACTGTACATGATTCGTCTTCTGATCATCCGTCCCGCTCTCTCATTTCTCTATCAGTATCTGAACTTTGCAGTGTTTACTACTCTTTTGGAATTACCTTCTCCATCTGATCACAAGTAACACATGACAAAACAGTCCTGTTAAACGTTAACTTTCAGTACATCCTTTTATATTTCTTTTTGTTTAAAGGTTATCTCTACGATAGCATTAATCGCATCAAACAACTATTTGCTATGTAAAGATATAGAGGACTAATGTCTACCTGAGCAGAGAATGGAGTCGCTCTCCTTCTGTGTGTGTTGTAATCAGAGCTTCTCTGTGCTTTGTTGACATCGCCGGGCCGGCCGCGCTCGCTTTTTAGTGCATCTTCTCGCATGTGAGTGTGCCCCACTGGCTAGCTCACAGCCGCCGCTCTGCACTGCCATCCCGACCGACAGCGCCGTTGCGGAAGCGTAGCGTCCACCCTCCGGTTCCCCCCCAGGTTAACACTGTTAACTTTGTCAGCACTGTTGTCTTTGTTTTCACTGTTAGCGCTGTTAGCACCGTTAGCTGTGAGCCGTCGCCATGTGGAGGCAATAGAAATGCTCCTTATCTTGCATTTTGCACCTTTAACTAACTACTATACAGTATAACGCACGTTGAGGTTGCATCAGCACACATGGCAGAGAGTGATCAGTGGCCTGGATGATGTGTTTAAATGTCACAGTATCCTGGTTTCTAACCGAGCACTCCAGCTAGCCTATTGAGGTTTCTTAAAACGGGATCAGAGCTTATCTAGATTTCTGAAACCAGGATATGATGTGTACACGAACACTTAAACTGTGAAACTCCAAAACCTGATCATAACCTCACCAGGATACTAGTGTGCATGTAAACACACATACACACACTACCAAAGCAGAAATGTGTCATATCTAACATTTAATTTAACTTGCAGCTAGCAGCCCTAGTTAGCTTTAAATGACTATCCCGTAGAAAATGTTTGCGCTGTTCTCAATGAGTTTTGGGTGTGAAAGCTGCAAAGCAGAAACCGTAACAGGCTGATGGGGGAGCTGTATGGATCAGGCCTTTAATGATGTATGTGTGTAGAGGTGAGTTAACATCAGTTTGTGTGTGTTTAGTGGACCTCCTGGAGAGCTTTGAGAACCATCCTCCCATAGTGCTGCCCAGCGCCGGCTTCAGAGTGGACCTGGACAGCGAGTGTGTGGAAGACAGCATCTACAGGCAGCTGCTCTACATCCGCCACTACCTGTGGGGGCTACGCACCAAGACGCAAACACACACCAACACTCCCAGTGTGCACACACACTCTAACGGAACCAACACAGCCGACTGGCCCGACGTTCAGGTCAGAAAACACACACTGCATACTGTCAAATACACACACCTAGCAGTAATCCAGGCCATGTGCCTCGGCAGCTGTGGTTGTTGAGGAGTTCCTCATAATCCCATAAATGAAAGACAAAAACCCTCTACTCCAGCCAACCCGCACACACATACACATACTCACTCACAGAAACCTAGACATGGTTAAATCATGGTTAATCTGATTAGTCTTTAGGCTGTCTAATTAGTGGGAACGGCTGACTAGACCATAATCCCTAGTGTTACTGCACCCTCATATGTACACATATACACGCACACAGAAACACATATACATTCACAAATATGTTAATTTGTCTATAAAATAATTATGCATCTATTAATCATCTTTAATCAGACTGTTATCTAGGAACAAAGCTTTTTGTGCACCATAACAAGAAAACATTTTCATAAGATAACAGGAATATTTATTTCCCTTCCATTTTCTAATCATTGCACCCTCGTTTTAGACCTCATACTGTCTTCTAAAGTCTGTCTGTCCAATCCCGACACAGAGGGAGTTGTTGCCTCCGGCCCACAGCAGTCCCCGCTCTGGGGGTCCTGGGGACGAGGTGACGGCAGAGACAGGAGAGGAGAGAGGACGGGACAGACCCCCAGGCCAGTCACACACACACAGCCTCAGAAGGAACGGCACCATCCACCACACTCGTACAGCAAATCCAGACCCGTCCTGCCTCTTGACGCCTCCCAACACCCCGCTGTACCCGGAAGGAGGAGGAGGTGGAGGAGGAGGAGGAGGTGGAGGAGGAGGAGGTGGAGGAGGTGGAGGAGGAGGAGGAGGAGGAGGAGGAGGAGGAGGAGGAGGAGGAGGAGGAGGAGGAGGAGGAGGAGGAGGAGGTCATATCATAGGGCCCAACACCCAGACTAACGGCTGCACCAGCAGAACTGTGGCAGAGTGTAAAAAGACCAACGGACTCATCACCAACGGACTGGAGGGTAAGCTGTATAAAGTACAGGAGGTGGACAAAAATAACAGGAACCCATGAGCAGTATATTGGAATCCAGAAACACCACAATTAACCCTCTGAGACCCACAATAGAGCTGTGTTTGTCTTTTTTAGGGGGGTACAGGGGGTCTTTAGGAGGAGATAGCAGGTCAACAGTAGATGTCACATAGAAGTGGTATACATCATCTGGAAGCTGAGAACCTGAAGATTAATTTGAGATACAACTCAGCATAAATCAGAAATAAACATGATTTTATTATTTTATTTATTATTCAAAATATATTGTAAAAGATAGAAGTGTATGATGGCCATTCCCATGCTCTATTATGTCTCATAAGTTGTTGCAGCAATTTTTGGGTTGATACCATTTGTTACACAGATTTGGTACTAAATTTGACCATTTTTTACCACTCGAGAATTGATAAAAATTATCAATAATCCCTCCAAAATACCACATTAAGACACCAAGACCTTGAGGAACACCATAGAAAAAGTCATGCTGTGATTTGGTTTTGATTTTGAGATTTCTGCAATAATTGCATTTTTCTGCGATCGGATGGCGAGCTCTTCTGTTCTGGAAACGGCTCAGAAACCCCCTTTTTGTCAATCTAGCCATCCATCCTCTGAATGCTCTAGGTCTCTAGTTTGTGGTTGTAAAGTTTCATGAGGCTGTGATTATCCTAGAGGTCACAACAGGTAATTTTATACAGTGAGGTCAAATTTCAAAACATGGTCTCAGTACCATGAAATGGCTACTATGGGGACTAACATCATCACACATGAATACAGTTGGGCTCATTGGATCCACAAGAGTCTCAGCTTTACAGTGATACAATTTATGTAATTCCAAGACTGTTTAAGGACCCCAGTATGCAGAAATATTCAAATACACCATTTTAGAATAGGCGAAAATGACTCGTTAATACTGCATGCAAAAACTGCTGTAAAGGGGAGACTTGTGGGTACCTGTAGCAGCCATTTTCATTCACATATCTTAAGGTCAGAGGTCAAGGGACCCCTTTGAGAATGGCCATGCCAGTTTTTCCTCACCAAAATTTAGCCCAACTTTGGAGCTAGAATGACATGGTTGGTACCAATGGATTCCTTAGGTTTTATAGTTTCATATGATATACCTTCACTCTAGCTCTAAAACTGAACCTGCTAGAGCCTCTTAAAGACAGTAAAGTCGGTCAGGATCGTGGGTCTCAGAGGGTTAATGGCCACTGTGTAATCAACACCTCTGCCAGAGTCTTAAAAAAAAGACTTAACATTATAAGCTTCACACAAGTAGTATTTTTCATAGGGCTATTGTACTAAATCACAAATGGTGTTTCTTGTTATTTTGTCCACCTCAAATGTTCAGTTTAAATATTAAACCCTGCAGTTCATTATGCACAATATTAGGGATTCACCGATCCAAATTTTTCCAATTTGGAAACCTCAGGGTTTCTGTTGATACTCAGTGCCGATATGGTACCGGTGCTATCGTTTTTCCAAGTTTAAAATCTGTATATCTCGCTGCAGGGAAATCATTTTTATTTACGGTAACACAAGGCCAGAGTTTGCTGTGGCACTAAAAGCTGAGCCAGACGTGACCGAATTAAAAGTCATAGCAGAAACACTGAATTTAATATCAACATTAATTAAACTGTATTTGTTGATCGGTCACGTCATGGCCAACACCCGATCCTTGCTACTACTTACTTACTAATTCATTTCGTTAGTGTTTCAGATCGGTGCATCCCTACACCATACATTATCAGTACACAATATACACACTGCATAAAAAAACAGTATTGCACATGATCGTGAAGATAAAGTTGCTAGTATCACAAACAAATTCCCGCTGGGGCTGACCAATGTGAAAAGTGTTTACACTCTACTAGAAGACATTTTCTGTTACGTGGCTCAGTCTCCCCCTCCCCCCCTTCATTCAGTAATTTTCAAAGACAGGACATATATTGATAACACCTGCACAAAATTAGTGCCATTCCAAATTCACTTAAAGCTGCATTCATCAATATTGTTTATGTTAAAAGTTTAAATGTCAAGAAATGTTAAAGGTGTAGCAATGAGCCCACAAACAATTATCACCAACTCTGCACCAACAAAGATTTTTAGCCTCTTTTAGCTCATACATTTGGTTTAACAACACATTTAGTATTTGATTCAGTTGACTCAGATGCTCTCATTTCCAGCTGCAGCAAGCAGCTGCATAAACGTTCTGATAAACCCAATGTACGTTACCCGCCGAGCACCTAATGGCAGGAAAACAAATTTAGCAACTAGCTGTTGAAGAATGTGTAACAGTTGGAAGTCAGAGCCAAAATTAGAGCTAATATCAGACTTGCATTCATAACCTGTACTGGAACACGATTCCAATTGGAGATAATGTTGCTTCCTGTCCGCTGGATGTGTAAGTAGGCAATTATTTTCGAACATGTTAACCACAAAAACTTTATAAGGTGATCATACTGTATCAGAGTTTTGTTTCCTTCTGGTTGTTTTGGAGTTTTTCTGTCCCCCAGTGGCCAAAACATGGTGAATGCAGCTTTAAATTTGCACTTCTTCTTTGTGGAGTTCTGTAGTTGAAATGCTTGAGTTTGTTGGTCAGCTCTGTGCCTCACATGATCGCAATATCTCTCCTGTGCAGTTTCTACAGTGTAGTGAGTGTGACATCTGCAGGCTCTTGTCAGAAGCACATGTTTGTGTGTCAGATTAGCTTTGTAGCATTTAGCATGTGTCTCAGTTTCTGTGTGTGTGTCTTCTGCACAGCAAGACCTCTTATGTTTGTCCAACCCCATAGCAAGACCCTGTGTGTGTGTGTGTGTGTGTGTTTTTTGTGTATTTGGGTGTCCTCTGCAGGGTGTATTAGTGGGTGTGAGTTTCCTTTCCCTGTATCCTCCCCTGGCGCCCCTCCCCTTCCTGATGACTTGTGTGTGGTGTTTGTAGTGGAACTGGACAAGGGACCCTACGGACTTGGCATGGGACTCATAGACGGGCTGGTGAGTAGACGGACGTTTAAAAACAAATTTGAAATTTTATCTGTCAGTCCTGGTTCCAGCAGTCTTTGTTTGTGTTTGTGAAACAGCTGGTTTACTACTTTTGCTATTACTACCTTTGTAGAATACAGATATTAGAAAAACACAAAAACATCTTTAAGCATTGAGGCCAGATTCTAAAGCTGCGTATTGATAATATTTTACCAGATACTTTTAATATTAATATATACTTATACAATGCAACAATATTTTGGGAATAAAAATAATTAGTAATGTGGATGTGAGGACCAAACATTGTAGATTTATTTATTTTTGCAATTAAATCTTCATTCAATTTTCAGTGAATGTGCATCTCGGGTAGATGCACAAGGCTGTACTTAAATACAACCTATTAATACATATTGATAAACTGTAAAAATGCGTATAGAGTAGTTTGTTGAAGCAACTAGAATTTTGCTGAATATACTTCCACAGCAGTATATTTTGTAACTCTTTACTTTAACATCCACTAATTACCATTTATAAGCAATGTATAAACATGTAATGAAATTGTTTATAACACAGTATAAGAAAGTTAAGTAGCCATAAGGGCATTTTAAGTATTTAGAAATGTACAGTATTATCAATGATTACAACAATTGTATCTGCAATGAAGATCTTATGTATTTCTCCGATGAAAACAATATAGTATGCCATTAAAATGTAAAAAACATATCGAAAAATGTCATGAAAGAAGTCATTGTATAGTATGTCGAAAAATATGAAAAAAGTCATAGTACAGTTCCACAAAATGTCATATAAAAAATCATAGTATGTCGAAACGTCATAAATTCATAGTTTAGTATGCCAAAAAATTTAATGGAAAAAAGTCATAGTATAGTATAATGAAAAATTTCATGAAAAAAGTCATACTATAGTATGTAGAATTTTTTTGCGGAAAAAAGTCATACTATAGTATGTCGCAATTTTTGTGAAAAAAAGTCATAGTATAGTATGTCGATATTCTTTGCGAAAAAAAGTCATAGTATAGTATGTCGAAATTTTTAGCGAAAAAAGTCATAGTATAGTATGTCGATTTTTTTTTTTTTTTCAAAAAAAACTCATAGTATAGTATGTCGTAAAATGTAATGAAAAAAAGTCATAGTATAGTATGTCAAGATTTCTTGAAAAAAAGTCATAGTATAGCATGTAGAAATTTTTTGCGATAAAGTCATTGTATAGTGTGTCGAAATTTTTTGCAGAAAAAAAGTCATAGTATTGCATGTCGAAATTTTTTGCAAAAAAAATCATAGTATTGTATGTCGAAATTTTTTGCGAAGTCATTTTATAGTATGTCGAAATTTTTTGGTAAAAAAAAGTCATAGTATAGTATGTCAAATTTTTTTGTGAAAAAAAGTCATAGTATAGTATGTCGAATTATTTGCGAAAAAAAAGTCATACTATAGTATGTACAATTTTTTTGCAAAAAAAAGTCAGTATAGTATGTCGAAATTTTTTGCGAAAAAAAAGTCATAGTATAGTATGTCGAAAGATTTCGTGAAAAAAAGTCATATTAGTATGTCGAAATTTTTTGCGAAAAAAAGTCATAGTATTGTATGTCGAAATTTTTTGCAAAAAAAGTCATAGTATAGTATGTCAAAATATTTTGTCAAAAAAGTCATACTATAGCATGTCGAATTTTTTGCAAAAAAAAAGTCATAGTATAGCATGTCGAAATTGTTTGCGAAAAAAAAATCATAGTATAGTATGTCGATATTTTTGCGAAAAAAGTCAGTATTGTATGTCGATATTTAAAAAAAAAAAAAGTCATAGTATAGTATGTCGAAATTGTTTGCGAAAAAAAGTCATAGTATAGTATGTCGAAATTTTGTTCGAAAAAAGTCATAGTATAGTATGTCACAATTTTTTGCGAAAAAAGTCATAGTATAGTATGTCGTAATTTTCTTGTGAAAAAAAAGCCGTAGTATAGTATATCTAAATTTTGTGCGGAAAAAGTCATAGTATAGTATGTCGAAAAATGTAATGTAAAAAAGTCATAGTATAGTATGTCGAAAGATTTCTTGAAAAAAAGTCATAGTATAGCATGTCGATATTTTTGCAAAAAAAAGTCAGTATAGTATGTCGAAAAATGTCACGAAAAAAGTCATAGTATAGTATGTCGAAATTGTTTGCGAAAAAGTCATAGTATAGTATGTCGAAAAGTTTCACGACAAAAAAGTCATAGTATAGTATGTCAAAATTTTGTTCGAAAAAAGTCATAGTATAGTATGTCACAATTTTTTGCGAAAAAAGTCAGTATAGTATGTCGTAATTTTCTTGTGAAAAAAAAGCCGTAGTATAGTATATCGAAATTTTTTGCGGAAAAAGTCATAGTATAGTATGTCGAAAAATGTAATGAAAAAAAGTCATAGTATAGTATGTCGAAAGATTTCTTGAAAAAAAGTCTTAGTATAGCATGTCGATATTTTTGCAAAAAAAAGTCACAGTATAGTATGCCGAAAAATGTCACGAAAAAAAAGTCATAGTATAGTATGTCGAAATTGTTTGCGAAAAAAAGTCATAGTATAGTATGTAGAATTTTTTTGCGAAAAAAAGTCATAGTATAGTATGTAGAAATTTTTGGCGAAAAAAAAAGTCATAGTATAGTATGTTGAAAAATTTCACGAAAAAAAAGTCATAGTATAGCATGTCGAAATTGTTTGCAAAAAAAAGTCATACTATAGTATTTCGAAAAATGTAATGAAACAAAGTCATAGTATAGTACGTCGAAATTTTTGGCGAAAAAAAGTCATAGTATAGTATGTCAAAAGATTTCATGAAAAAAAGTCATAGTATAGTATGTCGAAATTCTTAGCGAAAAAAAAAGTTATAGTATGTCGAAAAGAACTTTAATATGTCTAAAAAATAAAAAAGTCATAGCATAGTATGTCGAAAAGAAGTCAAAGTATAGTATGTCGATAAAAAGTCATAGTATAGCATGTCGAAAAGATTAAGTCATAGTGTCGTATATTGACAAAATTAAAATCATAGTATAGTATGTTGAAAAAATAAAAAGTCATATTATAGCATTTCGAAAAAATGTCATTATAGTATGTCGAAATAAAAAAAAAGTCATGGTAGAGTATGTCAAAAGAAATTTAAAAAGTCATAGTATCGTATGTCAAATTGTTTTGTGAAAAAAAGTCAGTTTAGTATGTCGAATTTTTTTGCCAAAAAAGTCAAAGTATAGTATGTCGCAATTTTTTTGCCAAAAAAGTCATAGTATAGTATGTCGAAAGATTTCGTGAAAAAGTCATAGTAGTATGGCGATATTTTTTGCGAAAAAAAGTCATAGTATAGTATGTCGAAATTTTGTTCGAAAAAAGTCATAGTATAGTATGTCGAAATTTTTTGCGAAAAAAGTCATAGTATAGTATGTAGTAATTTTCTTGTGAAAAAAAGTCGTAGTATAGTATATCGAAATTTTTGGCGGAAAAAGTCATAGTAAGAGTATGTCGAAATTTTTAGCGAAAAAGTCATACTATAGTATGTCGATTTTTTTGCAAAAACAGTCATAGTATAGTATGTCGAAAAATGTAATGAAAAAAAGTCATAGTATAGTATGTCGAAAGATTTCTTGAAAAAAAGTCATAGTATAGTATGTCGAAATTTTTTGCAAAAAAAAAGTCTTAGTATTGTATATCGAAATTTTTTGCGAAAAAAAAGTCATAGTATAGTATGTCGAAATTTTTTGCTAAAAAAAAGTCATAGTATAGTATGTCGCAATTTTTTTGGAAAAAAGTCATAGTATAGTATGTCGAAATTTTTTGCAAAAAAAAGTCATAGTATAGTATGTCGAAATTGTTTGCGAAAAAAAAGTCATAGTATAGTATGTCGATATTTTTTGCGAAAAAAAATCATAGTATAGTACGTCTATTTTTTGCGAAAAAAAGTCATAGTATAGTATGTCGAAAAATTGCACGAAATAAGTCATAGTATAGTATGTCGAAAATATTCGTAAAAAAATGTCATAGTATAGAATGTCGAAATTCTTAGCGAAAAAAAAAGTTATAGTATGTCGAAAAGAACTTTAATATGTCTAAAAAATAAAAAAGTTATAGCATAGTATGTCGAAAAGAAGTCAAAGTATAGTATGTCGAAAAAAAGTCATAGTATAGCATGTCGAAAAGATTAAGTCATAGTGTCGTATATTGACAAAATTAAAATCATAGTATAGTATGTTGAAAAAATAAAAAGTCATATTATAGCATTTCGAAAAAATGTCATTATAGTATGTCGAAATAAAAAAAAGTCATGGTAGAGTATGTCAAAAGAAATTAAAAAAGTCATAGTATCGTATATCAAATTTTTTTGTGAAAAAAAGTCAGTTTAGTATGTCGAATTTTTTGCGAAAAAAAAGTCATACTATAATATGTCGAATTTTTTTGCCAAAAAAGTCATAGTATAGTATGTCGAAAGATTTCGTGAAAAAAAGTCATAGTAGTATGTCGTAATTTTCTTGTGAAAAAAAGTCGTAGTATAGTATATCGAAATTTTTGGCGGAAAAAGTCATAGTAGAGTATGTCGAAATTTTTAGCGAAAAAGTCATACTATAGTATGTCGATTTTTTTGCAAAAACAGTCATAGTATAGTATGTCGAAAAATGTAATGAAAAAATGTCATAGTATAGTATGTCGAAAGATTTCTTGAAAAAAAGTCATAGTATAGTATGTCGAAATTTTTTGCAAAAAAAAAGTCTTAGTATTGTATATCGAAATTTTTTGCGAAAAAAAAGTCATAGTATAGAATGTCGAAATTTTTTGCTAAAAAAAGTCATAGTATAGTATGTTGCAATTTTTTTGGAAAAAAAGTCATAGTATAGTATGTCGATATTTTTTGCGAAAAAGTCATAGTATAGTATGTCGAAAAGTTTCACGACAAAAAAGTCATTGTATAGTATGTCGAAAAATTTCACGAAAAAAAAGTCATAGTATAGTATGTCGAAATTGTTTGCGAAAAAAGTCATAGTATAGTATGTCGATATTTTTTGCGAAAAAAATTCATAATATAGTATGTCTATATTTTTTGCGAAAAAAGTCATAGTATAGTATGTCGAAAAATTTCACGAAATAAGTCATAGTATAGTATGTCGAAAATATTCGTAAAAAAATGTCATAGTATAGAATGTCGAAAATTTTCATGAAAAAAGGCATAGTATAGTCTCGATTAATTTGGTGGAAAAAAAACTCAGTATAAAAATTTCGAAAATTTTCATGAAAAAAGTCGTACTATAGTATGACTTTTTTCATGAAAATTGTCAGAAATTTTCGAAAATATTCGTAAAAAAATGTCATAGTATAGAATATCGAAAATTTTCATGAAAAAAGGCATACTATATGTCGAAAATTTTCCAGAAAAAATGTCATAGTATAGAATGATGAACATTTTCATTGATAAAGGCATAGCATAGTCTTTCGATTAATTTTGTGGAAAAATAACAGATTAAAATTTCGAAAGTTTTCATGAAAAAAGTCATACTATAGCATGTCGAAAATATTCGTAAAAAAATGTCATAGTATAGAATGTCGAAAATTTTCATGAAAAAAGGCATAGTATAGTCTGTCGATTAATTTGGTGGAAAAAAACTCAGTTTAAAATTTCGAAAATTTTCATGAAAAAAGTCATACTATAGCATGTTGAAAATATTCTTAAAAAAATGTCATAGTATAGAATGTCGAAAATTTTCATGAAAAAAGGCATAGTATAGTCTGTCAATTAATTTGGTGGAAAAAACTCAGTTTAAAATTTCGAAAATTTTCATGAAAAAGGTCATACTATAGCATGTCGAAAATATTCGTAAAAAAATGTCATAGTATAGAATGTCGAACATTTTCATGAAAAAAGGCATAGTATAGTCTGTCGATTAATTTGGTGGAAAAAAAACTCAGTTTAAAATTTCGAAAATTTTCATGAAAAAAGTCATACTATAGTATGAATTTTATTCATGAAAATTGTCGAAAATATTCGTAAAAAAATGACATAGTATAGAATGTCGAACATTTTCATGAAAAAAGGCATAGTATAGTCTGTCGATTAATTTGGTGGAAAAAAACTTTAAAATTTCGAAAATTTTCATGAAAAAAGTCATACTATAGTATGACTTTTTTCATGAAAATTGACAAAAATTGTCGAAAATATTCGTAAAAAAATGTCATAGTATAGAATGTCGAACATTTTCATGAAAAAAGGCATAGTATAGTCTGTCGATTAATTTGGTGGAAAAAAAACTCAGTTTAAAATTTCGAAAATTTTCATAAAAAAGTCATACTATATTATATCGAAAATTTTCGTGAAAAAATGTGATAGTATAGAATGTCGAAAATTTTCATGAAAAAAGGCATACTATAGCATGTTGAAAACATTCGTAAAAAAATGTCATAGTATAGAATGTCGAAAATGTTCATGAAAAAAGGCATAGTATAGTCTGTCGATTAATTTGGTGGAAACAAACTCAGTTTAAAATTTCGAAAATTTTCATGAAAAAGTCATGCTATAGTATGACTTTTTTCATGAAAATTGTCGAAAAGATTCGTAAAAAAATGTCATAGTATAGAATGTCGAAAATGTTCATGAAAAAAGGCATAGTATAGTCTGTCGATTAATTTGGTGAAAAAAAAACTCAGTTTAAAATTTCGAAAATTTTCATGAAAAGTCATACTATAGCATGTCGAAAATTTTCGTGAAAAAATGTCATAGTATAGAATGTCGAAAATGTTCATGAACAAAGGCATAGTATAGTATGTCGAAATGTTTTGCAAAAAAAAGTCATATTGTATGTCGCAATTTTTTGCGAAAAAAAAGTCATTGTATAGTATGGCGAAATTTTTTGCGAAAAGTCATAGTATAGTATGTCGAAATTTTTTTTGAAAAATAGTCATAGTATAGTATGTCGAAAAATTTCACAAAAAAAGTCATAGTATAGTATGTCGAAATTGTTTGCGAAAAAAGTCATAGTATAGTATGTCGATTGTTTTTGCGAAAAAAAGTCATAGTATAGTATGTCGAAATTTTGTTCGAAAAAAGTCATAGTATAGTATGTCGAAATTTTTTGCGAAAAAAGTCATAGTATACTATGTCGTAATTTTCTTGTGAAAAAAAGTCAGTAGTATGTCGAAAAATTTAATGAAAAAAAGTCATAGTATGTCGAAAGTTTTGTTGAGCAAAAAGTCATACTATAGTATGTCGAAAGATTTCTTGAAAAAAAGTCATAGTATAGTATGTCGAAATTGTTCGCGGAAAAAGTGATAGTATAGTATGTCGAAATTTTTTTGCGGAAAAAAAGTCATAGTATAGTATGTCGAAAAATTCAGCGAAAAAAAAGTAATAGTAGTATGTCGAAAGATTTCGTAAAAAAAAGTCATAGTAGTATGTCGATATTTTTGCAAAAAAAACTCATAGTATAGTATGTCGAAATTTTGTTCGAAAAAAGTCATAGTATAGTATGTCGTAATTTTCTTGTGAAAAAAAGTCGGTATAGTATATCAGAATTTTTTGCGGAAAAAGACATAGTATAGTATGTCAATTCTTTGGCAAAAAAAAGTAATAGTATAGTATGTCGAAATTTTTTGCTAAAAAAAAGTCATAGTATAGTATGTCGCAATTTTTTTGGAAAAAAAGTCATAGTATAGTATGTCGAAATTGTTTGCGAAAAAAAAGTCATAGTATAGTATGTCGATATTTTTTGCGAAAAAAAATCATAGTATAGTACGTCTATATTTTTTGCGAAAAAAAGTCATAGTATAGTATGTCGAAAAATTGCACGAAATAAGTCATAGTATAGTATGTCGAAAATATTCGTAAAAAAATGTCATAGTATAGAATGTCGAAATTCTTAGCGAAAAAAAAAGTTATAGTATGTCGAAAAGAACTTTAATATGTCTAAAAAATAAAAAAGTCATAGCATAGTATGTCGAAAAGAAGTCAAAGTATAGTATGTCGAAAAAAAGTCATAGTATAGCATGTCGAAAAGATTAAGTCATAGTGTCGTATATTGACAAAATTAAAATCATAGTATAGTATGTTGAAAAAATAAAAAGTCATATAGCATTTCGAAAAAATGTCATTATAGTATGTCGAAATAAAAAAAAGTCATGGTAGAGTATGTCAAAAGAAATTAAAAAAGTCATAGTATCGTATGTCAAATTTTTTTGTGAAAAAAAGTCAGTTTAGTATGTCGAATTTTTTGCGAAAAAAAAGTCATACTATAATATGTCGAATTTTTTTGCCAAAAAAGTCATAGTATAGTATGTCGAAAGATTTCGTGAAAAAAAGTCATAGTAGTATGTCGATATTTTTTGCGAAAAAAAGTCATAGTATAGTATGTCGTAATTTTCTTGTGAAAAAAAGTCGTAGGAGAGTATATCGAAATTTTTGGCGGAAAAAGTCATAGTAGAGTATGTCGAAATTTTTAGCGAAAAAGTCATACTATAGTATGTCGATTTTTTTGCAAAAACAGTCATAGTATAGTATGTCGAAAAATGTAATGAAAAAATGTCATAGTATAGTATGTCGAAAGATTTCTTGAAAAAAAGTCATAGTATAGTATGTCGAAATTTTTTGCAAAAAAAAAGTCTTAGTATTGTATATCGAAATTTTTTGCGAAAAAAAAGTCATAGTATAGAATGTCGAAATTTTTTGCTAAAAAAAGTCATAGTATAGTATGTTGCAATTTTTTTGGAAAAAAAGTCATAGTATAGTATGTCGATATTTTTTGCGAAAAAAACTCATAGTATAGTATGTCGAAATTTTGTTCGAAAAAAGTCATAGTATAGTATGTCGTAATTTTCTTGTGAAAAAAAGTCGGTATAGTATATCAGAATTTTTTGCGGAAAAAGACATAGTATAGTATGTCAATTCTTTGGCAAAAAAAAGTAATAGTATAGTATGTCGAAATTTTTTGCTAAAAAAAAGTCATAGTATAGTATGTCGCAATTTTTTTGGAAAAAAAGTCATAGTATAGTATGTCGAAATTGTTTGCGAAAAAAAAGTCATAGTATAGTATGTCGATATTTTTTGCGAAAAAAAATCATAGTATAGTACGTCTATATTTTTTGCGAAAAAAAGTCATAGTATAGTATGTCGAAAAATTGCACGAAATAAGTCATAGTATAGTATGTCGAAAATATTCGTAAAAAAATGTCATAGTATAGAATGTCGAAATTCTTAGCGAAAAAAAAAGTTATAGTATGTCGAAAAGAACTTTAATATGTCTAAAAAATAAAAAAGTCATAGCATAGTATGTCGAAAAGAAGTCAAAGTATAGTATGTCGAAAAAAAGTCATAGTATAGCATGTCGAAAAGATTAAGTCATAGTGTCGTATATTGACAAAATTAAAATCATAGTATAGTATGTTGAAAAAATAAAAAGTCATATAGCATTTCGAAAAAATGTCATTATAGTATGTCGAAATAAAAAAAAGTCATGGTAGAGTATGTCAAAAGAAATTAAAAAAGTCATAGTATCGTATGTCAAATTTTTTTGTGAAAAAAAGTCAGTTTAGTATGTCGAATTTTTTGCGAAAAAAAAGTCATACTATAATATGTCGAATTTTTTTGCCAAAAAAGTCATAGTATAGTATGTCGAAAGATTTCGTGAAAAAAAGTCATAGTAGTATGTCGATATTTTTTGCGAAAAAAAGTCATAGTATAGTATGTCGTAATTTTCTTGTGAAAAAAAGTCGTAGGAGAGTATATCGAAATTTTTGGCGGAAAAAGTCATAGTAGAGTATGTCGAAATTTTTAGCGAAAAAGTCATACTATAGTATGTCGATTTTTTTGCAAAAACAGTCATAGTATAGTATGTCGAAAAATGTAATGAAAAAATGTCATAGTATAGTATGTCGAAAGATTTCTTGAAAAAAAGTCATAGTATAGTATGTCGAAATTTTTTGCAAAAAAAAAGTCTTAGTATTGTATATCGAAATTTTTTGCGAAAAAAAAGTCATAGTATAGAATGTCGAAATTTTTTGCTAAAAAAAGTCATAGTATAGTATGTTGCAATTTTTTTGGAAAAAAAGTCATAGTATAGTATGTCGATATTTTTTGCGAAAAAGTCATAGTATAGTATGTCGAAAAGTTTCACGACAAAAAAGTCATTGTATAGTATGTCGAAAAATTTCACGAAAAAAAAGTCATAGTATAGTATGTCGATAGTTTTTGCGAAAAAAATTCATAATATAGTATGTCTATTTTTTGCGAAAAAAGTCATAGTATAGTATGTCGAAAAATTTCACGAAATAAGTCATAGTATAGTATGTCGAAAATATTCGTAAAAAAATGTCATAGTATAGAATGTCGAAAATTTTCATGAAAAAAGGCATAGTATAGTCTCGATTAATTTGGTGCAAAAAAAACTCAGTATAAAAATTTCGAAAATTTTCATGAAAAAAGTCGTACTATAGTATGACTTTTTTCATGAAAATTGTCAGAAATTTTCGAAAATATTCGTAAAAAAATGTCAGTATAGAATATCGAAAATTTTCATGAAAAAAGGCATACTATAATATGTCGAAAATTTTCCAGAAAAAATGTCATAGTATAGAATGATGAACATTTTCATTGATAAAGGCATAGCATAGTCTTTCGATTAATTTTGTGGAAAAATAACAGATTAAAATTTCGAAAGTTTTCATGAAAAAAGTCATACTATAGCATGTCGAAAATATTCGTAAAAAAATGTCATAGTATAGAATGTCGAAAATTTTCATGAAAAAAGGCATAGTATAGTCTGTCGATTAATTTGGTGGAAAAAAACTCAGTTTAAAATTTCGAAAATTTTCATGAAAAAAGTCATACTATAGCATGTCGAAAATATTCTTAAAAAAATGTCATAGTATAGAATGTCGAAAATTTTCATGAAAAAAGGCATAGTATAGTCTGTCAATTAATTTGCTGGAAAAAACTCAGTTTAAAATTTCGAAAATTTTCATGAAAAAGGTCATACTATAACATGTCGAAAATATTCGTAAAAAAATGTCATAGTATAGAATGTCGAACATTTTCATGAAAAAAGGCATAGTATAGTCTGTCGATTAATTTGGTGGAAAAAAAACTCAGTTTAAAATTTCGAAAATTTTCATGAAAAAAGTCATACTATAGTATGAATTTTATTCATGAAAATTGTCGAAAATATTCGTAAAAAAATGACATAGTATAGAATGTCGAACATTTTCATGAAAAAAGGCATAGTATAGTCTGTCGATTAATTTGGTGGAAAAAAACTTTAAAATTTCGAAAATTTTCATGAAAAAAGTCATACTATAGTATGACTTTTTTCATGAAAATTGACAAAAATTGTCGAAAATATTCGTAAAAAAATGTCATAGTATAGAATGTCGAACATTTTCATGAAAAAAGGCATAGTATAGTCTGTCGATTAATTTGGTGGAAAAAAAACTCAGTTTAAAATTTCGAAAATTTTCATAAAAAAGTCATACTATATTATGTCGAAAATTTTCGTGAAAAAATGTGATAGTATAGAATGTCGAAAATTTTCATGAAAAAAGGCATACTATAGCATGTTGAAAACATTCGTAAAAAAATGTCATAGTATAGAATGTCGAAAATGTTCATGAAAAAAGGCATAGTATAGTCTGTCGATTAATTTGGTGGAAACAAACTCAGTTTAAAATTTCGAAAATTTTCATGAAAAAGTCATGCTATAGTATGACTTTTTTCATGAAAATTGTCGAAAAGATTCGTAAAAAAATGTCATAGTATAGAATGTCGAAAATGTTCATGAAAAAAGGCATAGTATAGTCTGTCGATTAATTTGGTGGAAAAAAAACTCAGTTTAAAATTTCGAAAATTTTCATGAAAAAAGTCATACTATAGCATGTCGAAAATATTCGTTAAAAAATGTCATAGTATAGAATGTCGAAAATTGTCATGAAAAAAGGCATAGTATAGTCTGTCAATTAATTTGGTGGAAAAAACTCAGTTTAAAATTTCGAAAATTTTCATGAAAAAGGTCATACTATAACATGTCGAAAAATCTTTGCGAAAAAAAAGTCATAGTATAGTATGTCGATATTTTTTGCGAAAAAAAGTCATAATATAGTATGTCGATATTTTTGGCAAAAAAAAGTCATAGTATAGTATGTCGAAAAATTTTACGAAAAAAAAGTCAGTGAAGTATGTCGAAATTGTTTGCGAAAAAAAGTCATAGTATAGTATGTCGATATTTTTTGCGAAAAAAAGTCATAGTATAGTATGTCGAAATTTTGTTTGAAAAAAGTCATAGTATAGTATGTCGAAATTTTTTGCGAAAAAAGTCATAGTATAGTATGTCGAAAAATTTCACGAAAAAAAAGTCAGTATAGTATGTCGAAAAATTTCACGAAAAAAAGTCATAGTATAGTATGTCGAAATTGTTTGCGGAAAAAAAGTCATAGTATAGTATGTCGATATTTTTTGCGAAAAAAAGTCATAGTATAGTATGTCGAAATTTTGTTTGAAAAAAGTCATAGTATAGTATGTCGAAATTTTTTGCGAAAAAAGTCATAGTATAGTATGTCGAAAAATTTCACGAAAAAAAAGTCAGTATAGTATGTCGAAAAATTTCACGAAAAAAAAGTCAGTATAGTATGTCGAAAAATTTAATGAAAAAAAGTCATAGTATAGTATTTCGAAATTGTTTGCGGAAAAAAAGTCATAGTATAGTATGTCGATATTTTTTGCGAAAAAAAGTCATAATATAGTATGTCGATATTTTTTGCAAAAAAAAGTCATAGTATAGTATGTCGAAAAATTTCACGAAAAAAAAGTCAGTGTAGTATGTCGAAATTGTTTGCGAAAAAAAGTCATAGTATGGTATTTCGATATTTTTTGCGAAAAAAAAGTCATAGTATAGTATGTCGAAATTTTTTTGAAAAAAGTCATAGTATAGTGTGTCGAAACTTTACGAAAAAAGACATAGTATAGTGTGTCGTAATTTTCTTGTGAAAAAAAGTCGTAGTATAGTATATCAGAATTTTTTGCGGAAAAAGACAGTATAGTATGTCAATTCTTTGGCAAAAAAAAGTAATAGTATAGTATGTCGAAAAATGTAATGATAAAAAGTCATAGTATACTATGTCGATAAATCTCACAAAAAAATAGTCATAGTATAGTCTGTCGAAATTGTTTGCGAAAAAAAGTCAGTATAGTATGTCGAAAGATTTCTTGAAAAAAAGTCATAGTATAGTATGCCGAAAGATTTCTTGAAAAAAAGTCATAGTATAGTATGTCGAAATTTTTTGAAAAAAAAATTGGTATTGTAGGTCGCAATTTTTTGCGAAAAAAAAGTCATAGTATAATATGTCGAAAAATCTTTGCGAAAAAAAAGTCATAGTATAGTATGTCGATATTTTTTGCGAAAAAAAGTCATAATATAGTATGTCGATATTTTTGGCAAAAAAAATTCATAGTATAGTATGTCGAAAAATTTCACGAAAAAAAAGTCAGTGAAGTATGTCGAAATTGTTTGCGAAAAAAAGTCATAGTATAGTATGTCGATATTTTTTGCGAAAAAAAGTCATAGTATAGTATGTCGAAATTTTGTTTGAAAAAAGTCATAGTATAGTATGTCGAAATTTTTTGCGAAAAAAGTCATAGTATAGTATGTCGAAAAATTTCACGAAAAAAAAGTCAGTATAGTATGTCGAAAAATTTCACGAAAAAAAGTCATAGTATAGTATTTCGAAATTGTTTGCGGAAAAAAAGTCATAGTATAGTATGTCGATATTTTTTGCGAAAAAAAGTCATAATATAGTATGTCGATATTTTTTGCAAAAAAAAGTCATAGTATAGTATGTCGCAAAATTTCACGAAAAAAAAGTCAGTGTAGTATGTCGAAATTGTTTGCGAAAAAAAGTCATAGTATGGTATTTCGATATTTTTTGCGAAAAAAAAGTCATAGTATAGTATGTCGAAATTTTTTTGAAAAAAGTCATAGTATAGTGTGTCGAAACTTTTTACGAAAAAAGACATAGTATAGTGTGTCGAAACTTTTTACGAATAAAGACATAGTATAGTATGTCGAAAAATTTCACGAAAAAAAAGTCAGTATAGTATATCGGAAAATTTAATGAAAAAAAGTCATAGTATAGTATTTCGAAATTGTTTGCGGAAAAAAAGTCATAGTATAGTAAGTCGAAATTTTGTTCGAAAAAAGTCATAGTATAGTATGTCGTAATTTTCTTGTGAAAAAAAGTCGGTATAGTATATCAGAATTTTTTGCGGAAAAAGACATAGTATAGTATGTCAATTCTTTGACAAAAAAAAGTAATAGTATAGTATGTCGAAAAATTTAATGATAAAAAGTCATAGTATACTATGTCGATAAATCTCACAAAAAAATAGTCATAGTATAGTATGTCGAAATTGTTTGCGAAAAAAAGATAGTATAGTATGTCGAAAGATTTCTTGAAAAAAAGTCATAGTATAGTATGCCGAAAGATTTCTTGAAAAAAAGTCATAGTATAGTATGTCGAAATTTTTTGAAAAAAAAATTAGTATTGTATGTCGCAATTTTTTGCGAAAAAAAAGTCATAGTATAATATGTCGAAAAATCTTTGCGAAAAAAAAGTCATAGTATAGTATGTCGATATTTTTTGCGAAAAAAAGTCATAATATAGTATGTCGATATTTTTGGCAAAAAAAAGTCATAGTATAGTATGTCGAAAAATTTCACGAAAAAAAAGTCAGTGAAGTATGTCGAAATTTTTTGCGAAAAAGTCATAGTATAGTATGTCGATATTTTTTGCGAAAAAAAGTCATAGTATAGTATGTCGAAATTTTGTTTGAAAAAAGTCATAGTATAGTATGTCGAAATTTTTTGCGAAAAAAGTCATAGTATAGTATGTCGAAAAATTTCACGAAAAAAAAGTCAGTATAGTATGTCGAAAAATTTCACGAAAAAAAAGTCAGTATAGTATGTCGAAAAATTTAATGAAAAAAAGTCATAGTATAGTATTTCGAAATTGTTTGCGGAAAAAAAGTCATAGTATAGTAAGTCGAAATTTTGTTCGAAAAAAGTCATAGTATAGTATGTCGTAATTTTCTTGTGAAAAAAAGTCGGTATAGTATATCAGAATTTTTTGCGGAAAAAGACATAGTATAGTATGTCAATTCTTTGACAAAAAAAAGTAATAGTATAGTATGTCGAAAAATTTAATGATAAAAAGTCATAGTATACTATGTCGATAAATCTCACAAAAAAATAGTCATAGTATAGTATGTCGAAATTGTTTGCGAAAAAAAGATAGTATAGTATGTCGAAAGATTTCTTGAAAAAAAGTCATAGTATAGTATGCCGAAAGATTTCTTGAAAAAAAGTCATAGTATAGTATGTCGAAATTTTTTGAAAAAAAAATTTGTATTGTATGTCGCAATTTTTTGCGAAAAAAAAGTCATAGTATAATATGTCGAAAAATCTTTGCGAAAAAAAAGTCATAGTATAGTATGTCGATATTTTTTAAGAAAAAAAGTCATAATATAGTATGTCGATATTTTTGGCAAAAAAAAGTCATAGTATAGTATGTCGAAAAA
Organism: Sebastolobus alascanus; assembly: GCA_916701645.2. Classification (NCBI taxonomy): domain Eukaryota; kingdom Metazoa; phylum Chordata; class Actinopteri; order Perciformes; family Sebastidae; genus Sebastolobus; species Sebastolobus alascanus. Next base: position 1,111,162 of record CAKAOJ020000032.1, read on the forward strand.
TTTCACGAAAAAAAAGTCAGTGAAGTATGTCGAAATTTTTTGCGAAAAAGTCATAGTATAGTATGTCGATATTTTTTGCGAAAAAAAGTCATAGTATAGTATGTCGAAATTTTGTTTGAAAAAAGTCATAGTATAGTATGTCGAAATTTTTTGCGAAAAAAGTCATAGTATAGTATGTCGAAAAATTTCACGAAAAAAAAGTCAGTATAGTATGTCGAAAAATTTCACGAAAAAAAGTCATAGTATAGTATGTCGAAATTGTTTGCGGAAAAAAAGTCATAGTATAGTATGTCGATATTTTTTGCGAAAAAAAGTCATAGTATAGTATGTCGAAATTTGTTTGAAAAAAGTCATAGTATAGTATGTCGATATTTTTGTGAAAAAAAGTCATAGTATAGTATGTCGAAATTTGTTTGAAAAAAGTCATAGAATAGTATGTCAAAATTTTTTGCGAAAAAAAGTCATAGTATAGTATGTCGAAAATTTTTGCGAAAAAAAAGTCAGTATAGTATGTCGAAAAATTTAATGAAAAAAAGTCATAGTATAGTATTTCGAAATTGTTTGCGGAAAAAATAGTCATAGTATAGTATGTCGAAATTGTTTGCGAAAAAAAGATAGTATAGTATGTCGAAAGATTTCTTGAAAAAAAGTCATAGTATAGTATGCCGAAAGATTTCTTGAAAAAAAGTCATAGTATAGTATGTCGAAATTTTTTGAAAAAAAATTTGTATTGTATGTCGCAATTTTTTGCGAAAAAAAAGTCATAGTATAATATGTCGAAAAATCTTTGCGAAAAAAAAGTCATAGTATAGTATGTCGATATTTTTTAAGAAAAAAAGTCATAATATAGTATGTCGATATTTTTGGCAAAAAAAAGTCATAGTATAGTATGTCGAAAAATTTCACGAAAAAAAAGTCAGTGAAGTATGTCGAAATTTTTTGCGAAAAAGTCATAGTATAGTATGTCGATATTTTTTGCGAAAAAAAGTCATAGTATAGTATGTCGAAATTTTGTTTGAAAAAAGTCATAGTATAGTATGTCGAAATTTTTTGCGAAAAAAGTCATAGTATAGTATGTCGAAAAATTTCACGAAAAAAAGTCAGTATAGTATGTCGAAAAATTTCACGAAAAAAAGTCATAGTATAGTATGTCGAAATTGTTTGCGGAAAAAAAGTCATAGTATAGTATGTCGATATTTTTTGCGAAAAAAAGTCATAGTATAGTATGTCGAAATTTTGTTTGAAAAAAGTCATAGTATAGTATGTCGATATTTTTTGTGAAAAAAAGTCATAGTATAGTATGTCGAAATTTTGTTTGAAAAAAGTCATAGTATAGTATGTCGAAATTTTTTGCGAAAAAAGTCATAGTATAGTATGTCGAAAAATTTCACGAAAAAAAAGTCAGTATAGTATGTCGAAAAATTTAATGAAAAAAAGTCATAGTATAGTATTTCGAAATTGTTTGCGGAAAAAAAGTCATAGTATAGTAAGTCGATATTTTTTGCGAAAAAAAGTCATAATATAGTATGTCGATATTTTTTGCAAAAAAAAGTCATAGTATAGTATGTCGAAAAATTTCACGAAAAAAATGTCAGTGTAGTATGTCGAAATTGTTTGCGAAAAAAAGTCATAGTATGGTATTTCGATATTTTTTGCGAAAAAAAAGTCATAGTATAGTATGTCGAAATTTTTTTGAAAAAAGTCATAGTATAGTGTGTCGAAACTTTTTACGAAAAAAGTCATAGTATAGTGTGTCGTAATTTTCTTGTGAAAAAAAGTCGTAGTATAGTATGTCGAAAAATTTCACGAAAAAAAAGTCAGTGAAGTATGTCGAAATTGTTTGCGAAAAAAAGTCATAGTATAGTATGTCGATATTTTTTGCGAAAAAAAGTCATAGTATAGTATGTCGAAATTTTGTTTGAAAAAAGTCATAGTATAGTATGTCGAAATTTTGTTTGAAAAAAGTCATAGTATAGTATGTCGAAATTTTTTGCGAAAAAAGTCATAGTATAGTATGTCGAAAAATTTCACGAAAAAAAAGTCAGTATAGTATGTCGAAAAATTTCACGAAAAAAAGTCATAGTATAGTATGTCGAAATTGTTTGCGGAAAAAAAGTCATAGTATAGTATGTCGATATTTTTTGCGAAAAAAAGTCATAGAGTATGTCGAAATTTTTTGCGAAAAAAAGTCATAGTATAGTATGTCGAAAGATTTCTTGAAAAAAAGTCATAGTATAGTATGCCGAAAGATTTCTTGAAAAAAAGTCATAGTATAGTATGTCGAAATTTTTTGAAAAAAAAATTAGTATTGTATGTCGCAATTTTTTGCGAAAAAAAAGTCATAGTATAGTATGTAGATATTTTTTGCGAAAAAAAGTCATAATATAGTATGTCGATATTTTTGGCAAAAAAGTCATAGTATAGTATGTCGAAAAATTTCACGAAAAAAAAGTCAGTGAAGTATGTCGAAATTGTTTGCGAAAAAAAGTCATAGTATAGTATGTCGAAATTTTGTTTGAAAAAAGTCATAGTATAGTATGTCGAAATTTTTTGCGAAAAAAGTCATAGTATAGTATGTCGAAAAATTTCACGAAAAAAAAGTCAGTATAGTATGTCGAAAAATTTAATGAAAAAAAGTCATAGTATAGTATTTCGAAATTGTTTGCGGAAAAAAAGTCATAGTATAGTATGTCGATATTTTTTGCGAAAAAAAGTCATAATATAGTATGTCGATATTTTTTGCAAAAAAAAGTCATAGTATAATGTGTCGTAATTTTCTTGTGAAAAAAAGTCGTAGTATAGTATATCAGAATTTTTTGCGGAAAAAGACATAGTATAATATGTCAATTTTTTGGCAAAAAAAAGTAATAGTATAGTATGTCGAAAAATTTCACGAAAAAAAGTCATAGTATAGTATGTCGATAAATCTCACGAAAAAAAAGTCATAGTATAGTATTTCGAACATTTTCATGAAAAAAGGCATACTACAGTATGACTTTTTTCATGAAAATTGTCGAAAATATTCGTAAAAAAATATCATAGTATAGAATGTCGAAAATTTTCATGAAAAAAGGCATACTATAGCATGTCGAAAATATTCGTAAAAAAATGTCATAGTATAGAATGTCGAACATTTTCATGAAAAAAGGCATAGTATAGTCTGTCGATTAATTTGGTGGAAAAAAAACTCAGTTTAAAATTTCGACAATTTTCATGAAAAAAGTCATACTATAGTATGACTTTTTTCATGAAAATTTTCGAAATTTTAAACAGTTTTTTTTCCACCAAATTAATCGACAGACTATACTATGCCTTTCTTCATGAACATTTTCGACATTCTATACTATGACATTTTTTTACGAATATTTTCGACAATTTTCATTAAAAAAGTCATACTATAGTATGACTTTTTTCATGAAAATTTTCGAAATTTTAAACTGAATTTTTTTGCCACCAAATTAATCAACAGACTATACTATGCCTTTTTTCAGGAAAATTTTCGACATTCTATACTATGACATTTTTTTACGAATATTTTCGACATGCTATAGTATGACTTTTTCCATGAAAATTTTCGAAATTTTAAACTGATTTTTTTTCCACCAAATTAATCGACAGACTATACTATGCCTTTTTTCATGACAATTTTCGACATTCTATACTATGACATTTTTTAACGAATATTTTCGACATACTATAGTATGACTTTTTTCATGAAAATTGTCGAAAATATTCGTAGAAAAATGTCATAGCATAGAATGTCGAAAATGTTCATGAAAAAAGGCATAGTATAGTCTGTCGATTAATTTGGTGGAAAAAAAACTCAGTTTAAAATTTCGACAATTTTCATGAAAAAAGTCATACTATAGTATGACTTTTTTCATGAAAATATTCGTAAAAAAATGTCATAGTATAGAATGTCGAACATTTTCATGGAAAAAGTCATACTATAGTATGTCTTTTTTCATGAAAATTGACGAAAATTGTCGAAAATATTCGTAAAAAAATGTCAAAGTATAGAATGTCGAAAATTTTCATGAAAAAAGGCATAGTATAGTCTGTCGATTAATTTGGTGGAAAAAAAATCAGTTTAAAATTTCGACAATTTTCATGAAAAAAGTCATACTATAGCATGTCGAAAATATTCGTTAAAAAATGTCATAGTATAGAATGTCGAAAATTGTCATGAAAAAAGGCATAGTATAGTCTGTCGATTAATTTGGTGGAAAAAAAATCAGTTTAAAATTTCGACAATTTTCATGAAAAAAGTCATACTATAGCATGTCGAAAATATTCGTTAAAAAATGTCATAGTATAGAATGTCGAAAATTGTCATGAAAAAAGGCATAGTATAGTCTGTCGATTAATTTGGTGGAAAAAAAATCAGTTTAAAATTTCGAAAATTTTCATGAAAAAAGTCATACTATAGCATGTCGAAAATATTCGTGAAAAATGTCATAGTATAGAACGTCGAAAATGTTCATGAAGAAAGGCATAGTATAGTCTGTCGATTAATTTGGTGGAAAAAAAACTCAGTTTAAAATTTCGAAAATTTTCATGAAAAAAGTCATACTATAGTATGACTTTTTTCATGAAAATTGTCGAAAATATTCGTAAAAAAATGTCATAGTATAGAATGTCGAAAATGTTCATGAAAAAAGGCATAGTATAGTCTGTCGATTAATTTGGTGGCAAAAAAACTCAGTTTAAAATTTCGACAATTTTCATGAAAAAAGTCATACTATATAGTATGACTTTTTTCATGAAAATATTCGTAAAAAAATGTCATAGTATAGAATGTCGAACATTTTCATGGAAAAAGTCATACTATAGTATGTCTTTTTTCATGAAAATTGACGAAAATTGTCGAAAATATTCGTAAAAAAATGTCAAAGTATAGAATGTCGAAAAATTTCATGAAAAAAGGCATAGTATAGTCTGTCGATTAATTTGGTGGAAAAAAAATCAGTTTAAAATTTCGACAATTTTCATGAAAAAAGTCATACTATAGCATGTCGAAAATATTCGTTAAAAAATGTCAGTATAGAATGTCGAAAATTGTCATGAAAAAAGGCATAGTATAGTCTGTCGATTAATTTGGTGGAAAAAAAATCAGTTTAAAATTTCGAAAATTTTCATGAAAAAAGTCATACTATAGCATGTCGAAAATATTCGTAAAAAAATGTCATAGTATAGAATGTCGAAAATTTTCATGAAAAAAGGCATAGTATAGTCTGTTGATTAATTTGGTGGCAAAAAAACTCAGTTTAAAATTTCGAAAATTTTCATGAAAAAAGTCATACTATAGTATGACTTTTTTCATGAAAATTGTCGAAAATATTCGTAAAAAAATGTCATAGTATAGAATGTCGAAAATGTTCATGAAGAAAGGCATAGTATAGTCAGTCGATTAATTTGGTGGAAAAAAAACTCAGTTTAAAATTTCGAAAATTTTCATGAAAAAAGTCATACTATAGTATGACTTTTTTCATGAAAATATTCGTAAAAAAATGTCATAGTATAGAATGTCGAACATTTTCATGGAAAAAGTCATACTATAGTATGTCTTTTTTCATGAAAATTGACGAAAATTGTCGAAAATATTCGTAAAAAAATGTCAAAGTATAGAATGTCGAAAATTTTCATGAAAAAAGGCATAGTATAGTCTGTCGATTAATTTGGTGGAAAAAAAACTCAGTTTAAAATTTCGAAAATTTTCATGAAAAAAGTCATACTATAGCATGTCGAAAATATTCGTTAAAAAATGTCATAGTATAGAATGTCGAAAATTTTCATGAAAAAAGGCATAGTATAGTCTGTCGATTAATTTGGTGGCAAAAAAACTCAGTTTAAAATTTCGAAAATTTTCATGAAAAAAGTCATACTATAGTATGACTTTTTTCATGAAAATTGTCGAAAATATTCGTAAAAAAATGTCATAGTATAGAATGTCGAAAATGTTCATGAAGAAAGGCATAGTATAGTCTGTCGATTAATTTGGTGGAAAAAAACTCAGTTTAAAATTTCGAAAATTTTCATGAAAAAAGTCATACTATAGTATGACTTTTTTCATGAAAATTGTCGAAAATATTCGTAGAAAAATGTCACAGCATAGAATGTCGAAAATGTTCATGAAAAAAGGCATAGTATAGTCTGTCGATTAATTTGGTGGCAAAAAAACTCAGTTTAAAATTTCGACAATTTTCATGAAAAAAGTCATACTATATAGTATGACTTTTTTCATGAAAATATTCGTAAAAAAATGTCATAGTATAGAATGTCGAACATTTTCATGGAAAAAGTCATACTATAGTATGTCTTTTTTCATGAAAATTGACGAAAATTGTCGAAAATATTCGTAAAAAAATGTCAAAGTATAGAATGTCGAAAATTTTCATGAAAAAAGGCATAGTATAGTCTGTCGATTAATTTGGTGGAAAAAAAATCAGTTTAAAATTTCGACAATTTTCATGAAAAAAGTCATACTATAGCATGTCGAAAATATTCGTTAAAAAATGTCAGTATAGAATGTCGAAAATTGTCATGAAAAAAGGCATAGTATAGTCTGTCGATTAATTTGGTGGAAAAAAAATCAGTTTAAAATTTCGAAAATTTTCATGAAAAAAGTCATACTATAGCATGTCGAAAATATTCGTAAAAAAATGTCATAGTATAGAATGTCGAAAATTTTCATGAAAAAAGGCATAGTATAGTCTGTCGATTAATTTGGTGGCAAAAAAACTCAGTTTAAAATTTCGAAAATTTTCATGAAAAAAGTCATACTATAGTATGACTTTTTTCATGAAAATTGTCGAAAATATTCGTAAAAAAATGTCATAGTATAGAATGTCGAAAATGTTCATGAAGAAAGGCATAGTATAGTCTGTCGATTAATTTGGTGGAAAAAAAACTCAGTTTAAAATTTCGAAAATTTTCATGAAAAAAGTCATACTATAGTATGACTTTTTTCATGAAAATATTCGTAAAAAAATGTCATAGTATAGAATGTCGAACATTTTCATGGAAAAAGTCATACTATAGTATGTCTTTTTTCATGAAAATTGACGAAAATTGTCGAAAATATTCGTAAAAAAATGTCAAAGTATAGAATGTCGAAAATGTTCATGAAAAAAGGCATAGTATAGTCTGTCGATTAATTTGGTGGAAAAAAAACTCAGTTTAAAATTTCGAAAATTTTCATGAAAAAAGTCATACTATAGCATGTCGAAAATATTCGTAAAAAAATGTCATAGTATAGAATGTCGAAAATTTTCATGAAAAAAGGCATAGTATAGTCTGTTGATTAATTTGGTGGCAAAAAAACTCAGTTTAAAATTTCGAAAATTTTCATGAAAAAAGTCATACTATAGTATGACTTTTTTCATGAAAATTGTCGAAAATATTCGTAAAAAAATGTCATAGTATAGAATGTCGAAAATGTTCATGAAAAAAGGCATAGTATAGTCTGTCGATTAATTTGGTGGAAAAAAAACTCAGTTTAAAATTTCGAAAATTTTCATGAAAAAAGTCATACTATAGTATGACTTTTTTCATGAAAATTGTCGAAAATATTCGTAGAAAAATGTCATAGCATAGAATGTCGAAAATGTTCATGAAAAAAGGCATAGTATAGTCTGTCGATTAATTTGGTGGAAAAAAAAACTCAGTTTTAAATTTCGACAATTTTCATGAAAAAAGTCATACTATAGTATGACTTTTTTCATGAAAATATTCGTAAAAAAATGTCATAGTATAGAATGTCGAACATTTTCATGGAAAAAGTCATACTATAGTATGTCTTTTTTCATGAAAATTGACGAAAATTGTCGAAAATATTCGTAAAAAAATGTCAAAGTATAGAATGTCGAAAATTTTCATGAAAAAAGGCATAGTATAGTCTGTCGATTAATTTGGTGGAAAAAAACTCAGTTTAAAATTTCGAAAATTTTCATGAAAAAAGTCATACTATAGCATGTCGAAAATATTCGTTAAAAAATGTCATAGTATAGAATGTCGAAAATTGTCATGAAAAAAGGCATAGTATAGTCTCGATTAATTTGGTGGAAAAAAAATCAGTTTAAAATTTCGAAAATTTTCATGAAAAAAGTCATACTATAGCATGTCGAAAATATTCGTGAAAAATGTCATAGTATAGAATGTCGAACATTTTCATGAAAAAAGGCATAGTATAGTCTGTCGATTAATTTGGTGGAAAAAAAACTCAGTTTAAAATTTCGAAAATTTTCATGAAAAAAGTCATACTATAGCATGTCGAAAATATTCGTAAAAAAATGTCATAGTATAGAATGTCGAACATTTTTCATGAAAAAAGGCATAGTATAGTCTGTTGATTAATTTGGTGGCAAAAAAACTCAGTTTAAAATTCGAAAAATTTCATGAAAAAAGTCATACTATAGTATGACTTTTTTCATGAAAATTGACGAAAATTGTCGAAAATATTCGTAAAAAATTTCATAGTATAGAACGTCGAAAATTTTCATGAAAAAAGGCATAGTATAGTCTGTCGATTAATTTGGTGGAAAAAAAACTCAGTTTAAAATTTCGAACATTTTCATGAAAAAAGTCATACTATAGCATGTCGAAAATTTTCATGAAAAAATGTAATAGTGTAGAATGTCGAAAATGTTCATGAAAAAAGGCATAGTATAGTCTGTCGATTAATTTGGTGGAAAAAAAACTCAGTTTAAAATTTCGAAAATTTTCATGAAAAAAGTCATACTATAGTATGACTTTTCATGAAAATTGTCGAAAATATTCGTAAAAAAATGTCATAGTATAGAATGTCGAAAATTTTGATGAAAAAAGTTACTATAGCACGTCGAAAATTTTCGTGAAAAAATGTAATAGTATAGAATGTCGAAAATTTTCATGAAAAAAGGCATAGTATAGTCTCGATTAATTTGGTGGAAAAAAAACTCAGTTTAAAATTTCGAAAATTTTCATAAAAAAGTCATACTATATTATGTCGAAAATTTTCGTGAAAAAATGTGATAGTATAGAATGTCGAAAATTTTCATGAAAAAAGGCATACTACTATAGCATGTCGAAAACATTCGTAAAAAAATGTCATAGTATAGAATGTCGAAAATGTTCATGAAAAAAGGCATAGTATAGTCTGTCGATTAATTTGGTGGAAAAAAACTCAGTTTAAAATTTCGAAAATTTTCATGAAAAAAGTCATACTATAGCATGTCGAAAATTTTCGTGAAAAAATGTCATAGTAAAGAATGTTGAAAATGTTCATGAACAAAGGCATAGTATAGTATGTCGAAATGTTTTGCAAAAAAAAGTCATATTGTATGTCGCAATTTTTTGCGAAAAAAAAGTCATTGTATAGTATGGCGAAATTTTTTGCGAAAAGTCATAGTATAGTATGTCGAAATTTTTTTTGAAAAATAGTCATAGTATAGTATGTCGAAAAATTTCACAAAAAAAGTCATAGTATAGTATGTCGAAATTGTTTGCGAAAAGGGTCATAGTATAGTATGTCGAAAGATTTCTTGAAAAAAAATCATAGTATAGTATGTCGAAATTTTGTTCGAAAAAAGTCACAGTAGTATGTCGAAAAATTTAATGAAAAGAAGTCATAGTATGTCGAAAGTTTTGTTGAGCAAAAAGTCATACTATAGTATGTCGAAAGATTTCTTGAAAACAAGTCATAGTATAGTATGTCGAAATTTTGTTCGAAAAAAGTCATAGTATAGTATGTCGAAAAATTTAACGAAAAAAAGTCATAGTATAGTATGTCAAAATTGTTCGCGGAAAAAGTGATAGTATAGTATGTCGAAATTTTTTTGCGGAAAAAAAGTCATAGTATAGTATGTCGAAAAATTCAGCGTAAAAAAAGTAATAGTATAGTATGTCGAAAGATTTCGTAAAAAAAAGTAGTATGTCGATATTTTTTCAAAAAAAAGTCATAGTATAGTATGTCGAAATTTTGTTCGAAAAAAGTCATAGTATAGTACGTCGAAATTTTTTACGAAAAAAGTCATAGTATAGTATGTCGTAATTTTCTTGTGAAAAAAAGTCGGTATAGTATATCAGAATTTTTTGCGGAAAAAGACATAGTATAGTATGTCAATTCTTTGGCAAAAAAAAGTAATAGTATAGTATGTCGAAAAATTTAATGATAAAAAGTCATAGTATACTATGTCGAAAAATCTCACAAAAAAATAGTCATAGTATAGTATGTCGAAATTGTTTGCGAAAAAAAGTCAGTATAGTATGTCGAAAGATTTCTTGAAAAAAAGTCATAGTATAGTATGCCGAAAGATTTCTTGAAAAAAAGTCATAGTATAGTATGCCGTAAGATTTCTTGAAAAAAAGTCATAGTATAGTATGCCGAAAGATTTCTTGAAAAAAAGTCATAGTATAGTATGTCGAAATTTTTTGAAAAAAAAATTAGTATTGTATGTCGCAATTTTTTGCGAAAAAAAAGTCATAGTATAGTATGTCGATATTTTTTGCGAAAAAAAGTCATAATATAGTATGTCGATATTTTTGGCAAAAAAAAGTCATAGTATAGTATGTCGAAATGTTTTGCAAAAAAAAGTCATATTATAGTATGTTGACATTTTTTTTGAAAAATAGTCATAGTATAGTATGTCCGCGTAGTATAGTATATCAGAATTTTTTGCGGAAAAAGACAGTATAGTATGTCAATTCTTTGGCAAAAAAAAGTAATAGTATAGTATGTCGAAAAATGTAATGATAAAAAGTTATAGTATACTATGTCGATAAATCTCACGAAAAAAAAGTCATAGTATAGTATGTCGAAATTGTTTGCGAAAAAAAAGTCAGTATAGTATGTCGAAAGATTTCTTGAAAAAAAGTCATAGTATAGTATGCCGAAAGATTTCTTGAAAAAAAGTCATAGTATAGTATGCCGTAAGATTTCTTGAAAAAAAGTCATAGTATAGTATGCCGAAAGATTTCTTGAAAAAAAGTCATAGTATAGTATGTCGAAATTTTTTGAAAAAAAAATTAGTATTGTATGTCGCAATTTTTTGCGAAAAAAAAGTCATAGTATAGTATGTCGATATTTTTTGCGAAAAAAAGTCATAATATAGTATGTCGATATTTTTGGCAAAAAAAAGTCATAGTATAGTATGTCGAAATGTTTTGCAAAAAAAAGTCATATTATAGTATGTTGACATTTTTTTTGAAAAATAGTCATAGTATAGTATGTCGAAAAATTTCACAAAAAAAATCATAGTATAGTATGTCGAAATTGTTTGCGAAAAAAGTCATAGTATAGTATGTCGATAGTTTTTGCGAAAAAAAGTCATAATATAGTATGTCGATATTTTTGGCAAAAAAAAGTCATAGTATAGTATGTTGAAAAATTTCACGAAAAAAAAGTCATAGTGTAGTATGTCGAAAATGTTTGCGAAAAAAAAGTCATAGTATAGTATGTCAAAATGTTTTGCAAAAAAGTCATATTGTATGTCGCAATTTTTTGCGAAAAAAAAGTCATTGTATAGTATGGCGAAATTTTTTGCGAAAAGTCATAGTATAGTATGTCGAAATTTTTTTCGAAAAATAGTCATAGTATAGTTTGTCGAAAAATTTCACAAAAAAAGTCATAGTATAGTATGTCGAAATTGTTTGTGAAAAAAGTCATAGTATAGTATGTCGATAGTTTTTGCGAAAAATAATCATAGTATAGTATGTCGAAAAATTCAGCGAAAAAAAAGTAATAGTATAGTATGTCGAAAGATTTCGTAAAAAAAAGTCATAGTAGTATGTCGATATTTTTTGCAAAAAAAAAGTCATAGTATAGTATGTCGAAATTTTTTACGAAAAAAGTCATAGTATAGTATGTCGTAATTTTCTTGTGAAAAAAAGTCGTAGTATAGTATATCAGAATTTTTTGCGGAAAAAGACAGTATAGTATGTCAATTCTTTGGCAAAAAAAAGTAATAGTATAGTATGTCGAAAAATTTAATGATAAAAAGTTATAGTATACTATGTCGATAAATCTCACGAAAAAAAAGTCATAGTATAGTATGTCGAAATTGTTTGCGAAAAAAAAGTCAGTATAGTATGTCGAAAGATTTCTTGAAAAAAAGTCATAGTATAGTATGCCGAAAGATTTCTTGAAAAAGTCATAGTATAGTATGTCGAAATTTTTTGAAAAAAAAATTAGTATTGTATGTCGCAATTTTTTGCGAAAAAAAAGTCATAGTATAAGTCGAAAAATTTCACGAAAAAAAAGTCATAGTATAGTATGTCGAAAATGTTTGCGAAAAAAAAGTCATAGTATAGTATGTCGATATTTTTTGCGAAAAAAAGTCATAATATAGTATGTCGAAATTTTGTTTGAAAAAAGTCATAGTATAGTATGTCGATATTTTTTGCGAAAAAAAGTCATAGTATAGTATGTCGAAATTTTGTTTGAAAAAAGTCATAGTATAGTATGTCGAAATTTTTTGCGAAAAAAGTCATAGTATAGTATGTCGAAAAATTTCACGAAAAAAAAGTCAGTATAGTATGTCGAAAAATTTCACGAAAAAAAAAAGTCAGTATAGTATGTCGAAAAATTTAATGAAAAAAAGTCATAGTATAGTATGTCGAAATTGTTTGTGGAAAAAAAGTCATAGTATAGTATGTCGATATTTTTTGGAAAAAAAAGTCATAATATAGTATGTCGATATTTTTTGCAAAAAAAAGTCATAGTATAGTATGTCTCAAAATTTCACGAAAAAAAAGTCAGTGTAGTATGTCGAAATTGTTTGCGAAAAAAAGTCATAGTATGGTATTTCGATATTTTTTGCGAAAAAAAGTCATAGTATAGTATGTCGAAATTTTTTGCGAAAAAAGTCATAGTATAGTATGTCGAAACTTTTTACGAAAAAAGTCATAGTATAGTGTGTCGTAATTTTCTTGTGAAAAAAAGTCATAGTATAGTATGTCGAATTTTTTTGCGAAAAAAGTCATAGTATAGTATGTCGAAATTCTTTGCTAAAAAAAAGTCATAGTATAGTATGTCGCAATTTTTTTTGAAAAAAAGTCATAGTATAGTATGTCGAAAGATTTCTTGAAAAAAAGACATACTGTAGTATGTTGAAATAAATGAAAAAAAGTCATAGTATAGTATGTCGAAAAAAAGTCATAGTGCAGTATCTGGAAAAGGATAAAAAAAAAAGTCTGTACGTGGAAAAAAATTCATATTACAGTACATCAACATTTTTTTTAAAAAGTAATAGGATGTCGTAAAAATAAAAAAGTCATAGCATAGTATGTCGAAAAAAAGTCATAGTATAGTGTGTCGAAAAAGAGTCAGAGTATAGTAGAGTATGTATAGTATGTGGAAAAGGAGAAAAAAAGTCATAGTATGTCGAAAAAAATTCAATACAGTATAGTACAGTACGTCGACATTTTTTTTAAAAACTCATAGTATGTCGAAAACAATTTAAAATACTCATAGTATAGTATGTAGAAAAAATAAGTCATAGTATATGTCGAAAAATAAAAAAAGTCATGGTATAGTATGTTGAAAAAAAGTCAGTATAGCATGTCGAAACATTTTTAAAACGTCATAGTATAATATGTCTAATTAAAGTCATAGTATAGTATGTCGAAAAAAATGAAAAAATTCATGTCATAGTATGTCGAAAAAATAGAAAAAAAGTCATAGTATAGTATGTCGAAAAAAAGTCAGTATGTCGAAAAAAATTCATTAAAAAAAGTCATACTATAGTATGCCAAAAAACATTCATGGTAACAAAGTCATAGTATAGTATGTCGAAATTTTTTGTGAAAAAAGTCATAGTATAGTATGTCGAAACTTTTTACGAAAAAAGTCATAGTATAGTGTGTCGTAATTTTCTTGTGAAAAAAAGTCATAGTATAGTATGTCGAATTTTTTTGCGAAAAAAGTCATAGTATAGTATGTCGAAATTCTTTGCTAAAAAAAAGTCATAGTATAGTATGTCGCAATTTTTTTTGAAAAAAAGTCATAGTATAGTATGTCGAAAGATTTCTTGAAAAAAAGACATACTGTAGTATGTTGAAATAAATGAAAAAAAGTCATAGTATAGTATGTCGAAAAAAAGTCATAGTGTAGTATCTGGAAAAGGATAAAAAAAAAAGTCTGTACGTGGAAAAAAATTCATATTACAGTACATCAACATTTTTTTTAAAAAGTAATAGGATGTCGTAAAAATAAAAAAGTCATAGCATAGTATGTCGAAAAAAAGTCATAGTATAGTGTGTCGAAAAAGAGTCAGAGTATAGTAGAGTATGTATAGTATGTGGAAAAGGAGAAAAAAAGTCATAGTATGTCGAAAAAAATTCAATACAGTATAGTACAGTACGTCGACATTTTTTTTAAAAACTCATAGTATGTCGAAAACAATTTAAAATACTCATAGTATAGTATGTAGAAAAAATAAGTCATAGTATATGTCGAAAAATAAAAAAAGTCATGGTATAGTATGTTGAAAAAAAGTCAGTATAGCATGTCGAAACATTTTTAAAACGTCATAGTATAATATGTCTAATTAAAGTCATAGTATAGTATGTCGAAAAAAATGAAAAAATTCATGTCATAGTATGTCGAAAAAATAGAAAAAAAGTCATAGTATAGTATGTCGAAAAAAAGTCAGTATGTCGAAAAAAATTCATTAAAAAAAGTCATACTATAGTATGCCAAAAAACATTCATGGTAACAAAGTCATAGTATAGTACGTCTTAAATTTCATGGAAAAAGTCACAGTATAGTATGTTGAAACATTTCTTGGAAAAGGTCATAATCTAGTATTTCGAAAAATACTCATTGTATACTGTGTCGAAAAAATTAAAAAAGTCATACTATAGTATGTCGAAAAAAAGTCATAGTATAGTACGTCGAAAAAATAAAAAAGTCATAGTATGGTATGTTGCAAAAAAGTCATAGTATAGTATGTCGAAAAAATAAAAAAAAGTCATATTATGGCATGTCGAAAAAAAGTCAAGGTATAGTATGTCCAAAAAGAGTCAGTGTAGTATGTGGGAAAAAAAATTTGAACAGTCACAGTATAGTATGTCGAAAAGAATTCATAGTACAGTACGTCGACATTTTTTTTAAAGTCATAGTATGTCGAAAAATAACAAAAAGTCATTGTATAGTATGTCGAAAAAAAATAAAAAGTCATTGTAAAGTATGTCGAAAAAATAAAATAAGTCATCGTATGTACAAAATATAAAAATGTCATAGAAAGTTGAAAAAATAAATAAGTCGTAGTATAGTATGTCGAAAAAAAGGCATAGTATAGTTTGTCGAAAAATGTAATGAAAAAAAATTCATAGTATATTGTATGTCGAAAAATCTCATGGAAATAAAATTCATAGTATAGTATGTCGAAAACCCCTGAAAAGTCATAATTCAGACTGTCAAAAAATTTCCGGAAAAAAAAAAACAGCATTGTATAGTTTGTTGAAAAATGTGATGGTATAGTGTTGAAAAATCTTTTGTCAAAATTGTGAAAAAGTCACAGTATAGTATGTCAAAATGTAATTTGAAAAATTCATACTATAGTATAACAAATTTTTGTGAAAAAAGTCATAGTTTTGCCTTAAAAAAAAGTCACAGTATAGTATGTCGAAAAAAGTCATAGTATGTAATACATATTAATATAGCACGTCGAAAAACATCATAAGAAAGTGATAGTATAGTATGCCACACATTTTTCATAACAAAGTCATTAAACGTCATAGTTGGTATAGTATGCCATTAAAAAGTTATACGGACGAAAACAATGCCTCCGGCCACGGCTGTCGCTGTGGTATAACAATAGGTTTAAAAATGTGTCCTTTAACAAAGCTTTGAGTACATGTTAAAGCTTTATCACAATATTATGGCACCAAAATACCAGATGAGAGGTGATTGTCATATCACAATATTGATGAGACGGGGGCAAGAACACCACAATGTGACGCCAAGTGGTATTCTTCTAAGTCCAGAGTTATTTTTGTAAATTAGATATCTCAGTGTATTATCAGGCTTTAACCGTGGCTACTTGAACACTGGAAGAAAACAGAACCTGTGTTAATAGTGGTATCCCTTTCTAAAATATTTTAATAATCAGTTAAAGTCATTTATTAAGCAAATATGCTGCAATGTTTCTTATTTCTGCTTCCCGAATGTGAGGTTTACTTCTTTTCTCTGTTTTATATCATTGTAAATGGATTATCTTTAGACTCTTCTTTTACCAGCGAGAGTTAATTGGTAACACAGCATGAAGTATACGTACGTTTTGCTACGGTTACCTGCAGTTTATTATACTGTACCACAGACTTGATTTAGAACAAAAGTTAAACTGTTGATCGTAACGTTTCAAGTGTCCTGTATAAGTTTCAAAGCGCACCCGCAAGATATTAAGGAGCAAAATTAGTGGCCAAGTATTTTCATTAGCTGCAGTATAGATTAGTCAATCAGCTCTACCCGATGCTCTCCTAAATAATGGACACACTCATAGAGTACAACACTTCTCCATCCTGCAGCACACTCCTCTCAACGCTCCAGGCATTTACATCCGGACTCTGATCCCCGACGGACCTGCGGCCTCCGATGGCAGACTGAGGATCGGAGATCGCATCCTGGCTGTGAACGGGACCAGTCTAATAGGAGCCGACTACCAGAGGTACAGGGGATGTCCCAGTGGTGCTGTTTGTGACCTTAACAATGGGCTGGTGGAGATTAATGATACTACTGGGTGATATTGACTTTGGTAACAGAGTGAACAGTAGGGATGCCAATTTAGAATTTTTTTTCTAACCGATAACCGACAAGATTAGTGCGTTTCGTGCAGCGGTGCTGTGGTTTTAGTGCCTAACAAGCCGCCCAGCTGCAGCGATAAGTCGATGCACAAACGGGTCAAATCCATCACCAGCTACAGTGTATGTGCAAAACAGACAACCGAGTCCCCGGTTCACCTGTCCGGGAGAGCTAGCAGCCACGATGCTGCGTGTATTGTTGTGGACATGTAGCCACTTTCCCAGTAAAAGTCTCCACCGCATCATTTAGTTTAGCTGCGAGGTTGTCAGCTGCGTGTCTGCCCGGCGTAACGTTAGCGAGTGTCCGACAGACCGTGTGTGTGTGACGACGATGAGTTTGAAGTTATCAGTAATGTTACAGCAGTGAACGTAGCAGCGCAGTGTGTGTACAGTTTATTTCTCGGCGAATAAATGCTACAACTCCTCAGACCCAAGACAAGCTCCTGTATTGTGCAACACCGGCTCATACTAACTTAAGGTGAGCTGTTAAGGTGGACCAGCTATCCTTTAAGTTCTGAGTTCTGCTCAGCTTTTTTATTTCATTTTCAATATTTCTTTTAACCGTTTAACTCAATCAGTCAAAATTCTTAATGTCGGTTAACGATTAAACAGTTAATTATTAACATCCCTAGTGAACAGTCATCCCATAATGTTAACTATACCCATGGCTGTCAGCCCAGACAGTCATCCTTTCTCTGTCTCTGTTGAGCTTCACATAACTGGACTCTGTTTCTCTCTCTACTTCCTCCTGTATGCTCCTTGCAGCGCGGTGGATCTGATTCGTCTGGGAGGAGGTCGCCTACGTTTCCTAGTGGCCAAATCTGACCCCGATGTCTCAGAGAAGATCAGTGCCTCCTCCTGCTGACCACCTCTGAGCAACCGCTGCTCCACTAAGACGCGCACAACACGGTACTAGAGGTAGGACAGCGAGACGACGAGGGTTAAATGTGTGCACTGATGAACGGCCTAAACACACACCCGTGCGTACATACGCAGCATGAAATACGAATGTGAAACCTAGCGTCAGAACACAGCACAAAGCCAAGCAATCAAACTGGAGATAACGCTCCATGACTCCACAGCTGCCAGACCTGCTTCCCTCACGCCGACTCCTACTGGGTTTTGTTTGACGGACCGAATCCCTAAACAAGCGCGACATCAAAGGAATATGCTGTGAGGAAAAGTTGCCTAATTAATCAGCGTTTGAGGCGGGGCGGGGTCTAACCAGTCTGCAGTCTGTTGTGGTTTAAAGCACAGTAGATTGTAGGCTTTTAATTTCTCTTCAGTCAGTGCTCGAAGCATGTGCGCACATTGGACATTTTCCACCTGTATTTTAAAAATAATTTGTATTAGTAATTCAGACATTAAGTAGCATGGTAAAATAGCTACCCAGCTCTCAGACTAAGGGACTCTGAAACTGTCGGACACAAACTGAAAATGTTCTTTACGCTGGATGTTTTATAATCCTGTTTGTTAGCAACTCCCAAAGCACTATCACTGTCTGCTCAACAGACTAAAGGATTGTGTGTGAATGTTGACTTTGTACTGGAGAGTGGGTGGAAGAGTAAGCAAACTCAAGACATACAGCCCAGCTTTCCCATTTCACCTCATCACTGGACTCTATACCTCTACTGGGAAAAGAGATGTGCAGCTGTTGTGTGACATTAATTATTAATTACTGGATCGGCAAGACAACATTCTTCACTTCACAGTTTCTGATGCACAATCCTGGCGTGTATAAACCACACTTTTACTGTGACTATATGCTCCATGTATCTGGTTATGAGGTGTAAATAGTCATTTGTAAATATTTAACACTTGGTCACATATTGTTTGGACATTCAAAAGAGAAACTGCATTTTGGGAACTACTCAAATCATTTTTTTCTGAAATATATTAGTCACTAAAACCTGAAACCTACTGATGGAAAAAAAAAAAACGGTCATTTCTAGAATTATGAACAGGAATACAACTTGTTCGCTGCAGTTTTGCTTAAAGGGTAACTGCACCCAAATTACGGACAACGCTTATTTTACTAGTAGTGGTATCTAGCTGTGCAGATTTAAAGGGACTGTTTGTAAGAATGAGAAATTGGTTGTGACAGCGACACTTGTGGCCGCAATGTCAACGACAGTCAGCGTCCTGTTGCTGGCACTCGCCCGTGTGCACGCGTTACCTGAATGTGAGCATCCGTCAAAACAGCGAGACAACACACGTCAGCTAAAACCACAATATCACTCTATATTTCACCTAATTGGCAGTAATGTTAGCTGACCGGACGAAGGTCTCTCCATGAATCAATGCTGATCCTAGCGTTGGCTTTTTCTGCTTCAGCCTCCCGACCGCAGCCGGAGGGAACAGGTGAGACATCAACACCCGGTCGGAGACGATAACGTAACCCGCTGCGAAGCCCCGTCACTTCACAAGACACGGGAAACCTCTGTTGGTCTGGAGGAGCGGCAGCATTTATTTCTGCACAAACGTCCATTGCACATTCACTAGATATTCTCAGAGCTAAACTAACTCTTCTGCAGTGTGTAGTGTGCGCGCGTGCACGTGGAGTTGGAGCGAGCCGAGCGGGTGAGAGCGAGCGCGGTGTGCAAGCAGGCACACTAGATATAACTTTGCAGTTTTGGTGCTTCCGTGTAGTTTGTGTTGGAGTCTGAGTCTGAACAGCGTACCCACACGCGAGCGCGCATTGGACACCGACCTGCAATGATTTATACATGTAAGAAGTTACAAACAGTCCCTTTAAGTTTTCAGGCTACGTTTTGAGATCTCTGAGATTACTGCCTCCAACTCCTCCCGGTTGTTCACAGCATTGTCAAAGTAAGGGATAACGTACAGCGAGCCAGTCATTGTTGTGAAATAAACCCCGACAGGGCGATGCAGCAACCCTGGGTTTATTTCACAACAATGACCCGCTAGCTGTACATTATCCCCCTTATATTACACGGCTACTTACTTAAGAAATCAATAATTTGACACAAAAACGGTCCTCCAGAGTCCGACATCAGAACTGTGCCCATAGCAACGGTCTGTTACACATAGCAACGGTCAGCTATAAAGAAATAACAGACCCTAGAACGGCGTGACTGACCAATCAGAATCGAGTATTCAACAAAGCTGGGTAATAATTACATTTAAAACTTTCAACAGCGGTCGTCTTTCCTGACATAGTGTCCCAGTTGCTCCGGATAATCAATTGACCTCACTATGGTTCTTAAAAGAAATATTTCTTTGTTGGAAAGTAGTCCCAATGAAGACTGTTCACTGTGAGGTCTGTGGATTATCCAGAGCAACTGCAACATTTTGTCTACAAGAAAAAGTTTTAAAGTAACTTTTCAATGCTGTGAGCACAAAACAGGATTCATTTCACCTCCATTGTATTGGGGTGGAGGCAGAAATCTTAGAGGCATATCTAAAAATCTAGGCAAGCAAAATCAAAACTATCAGCACAGCTAGATACCAGTCAGGACATGTGTTCGTGTAATTTGGCTTTACTGACCCTTTAAAAGAGGCCCAGCTAGAACAACACGTCACCTTTTTATAAAGTCCTTAATTCAAAGATTGGGTCTCTGCAGAAAAAAAGCCAGAAAGATTACAGTAATGAAAAAAAAGTATCAAACCCACATACTACATTTGAGAAAGTTAAACTAGCCAATATGTTTACCTGATAAATGACCAAAACTAAATGACTAATCGTTTCAGCACTAATGTTGACAATTGTTGGCGTTATTGTTACTTGGGGTGTAAATCATAAGTTTCATCACAATAGGATATATCGATGCTTTGGACAACCATTCGATATTTGATGATATCCCAAAGTCTGCCACGATATGATTTCAATTTGATTCAATTCAAGGGCCTGCGATCAATACGAGACAATTTCATATATATTTAACATAATCGGTTACATTCATATCAACTCCCAAAAAGCAACTAAATTAGGATTTGACAATTAATATTTTTTTACTGGGCTCTTCCTTAAGAATTTCAAAATAAAGATGTATCTTAAAGATGACGATATGTATCAATGTTGATCGATGATTGTTGAATCAATGTATCGTTACGCCCTAATTGTTACACTGTTTGGTTAACCCGTTATTTTTATTATGCTTTACACAATGGTTAAAATTTCAGTCCGAACGTTACTTCTTTTTTTCCATCAGCTTTGTTTTAATCTCCACTTTTGATTCTATTAATTTCTTTGCAGTAACAAATTTTAATTTTTGTGCATTTTAAGGTTTGTATGACATTGACCACATGCATGTCTATTCTTCCCTGCTCATTATTTATACTGTTGTAAAAATGATGGTACTTAAGAATAAAGATTGTTGGATACTTGCATCTGTCTGCTTAGAAACCCAGTGTCACCAAATGTAACAACAGAGTGACAGAGAGACTGTAGACCCAACATGGCTGACACCTGGTCACATAAGAGAAGACGATGTTAATACTTAGGTCAATGAGGAATTTTAATTTGTGCTACACATTTTAACAAATCACAAAAACAGGAACATTTAAAAATACATATACTTCTCTATTTCCAGAATGTTTACGTATTGACGACAGCTGTTTTTACATATAGCAAAATATTTTTTCTTTTTTTCCAAAATCAGAAAAAATACCTTCTAAATAGCTTTGTCATTTAGCAGATAGAGCAGCATACAATCATTACGCATCTTTTTTTGTTTTTTTTTTCTAATGTGCAACAACAATCACTGAAATCTTGCGCAAATTGTGCCTGATTGCCAGCTAAAAATGAGGCCTGTGCGAGGACATTCGGGAAAGCTAAAGGCAGAGTGAGAATGAGAGATTAGAGAGGAGGGTGGGGGGGGAAAGTGCTGAAGAATATCTAATTAAGGCAGTGTCTGTGACATGGATTTGCCAACAGCTTGATGCCTCTGTAGAGACTGCAAAGACAGAAACTGCTCACTGAGGAGAGGTAGACTGGGAGAAAGGTTAATGCATTTAGGGGAAAGTGAAAGCAAAAGAGAGTGGGGAGCCAGTGGTAGAAAATAAGTCAAAAGTACCATACAGAAAGAAAGAAAACAAGACGAGAGCAGTTGAAATTTGTGGTCATGTGTTGGTCCCGCCCTTCCCCTGATAAAACTGATATAAGTCTACTGCTGCAACTTAACTGTCACTATTGTAGTGTTGCCGATCATGTACTGTTAAAGAAGCGCTGTGTTAACTAGCTAAAAAGGTAAAGCTGTCTAAAGGTTAAAATAAAATGACAAAACAAATGTAGAAATATTTAAGGCTTTAAGGATTATTACAATAATGCTTTTCTGTGCTAAGACAAACAAAACTGTACGCACAGGCTGTTCCATTTCTCCTTTTACCACTACTGAAACAAGAGAAAAAAAAATTAAAACAACAATCAGTTTGTCTACATTAGGTTAGCTCCACTTCAATCAACTCAAAATAGTTGCCTCTTTTTTTGCCCTTCTCTGCTGTCCCATCACCCAGATCATCCTGAATCTGAGGAGCTTCACACTGATAAACCAAACTGAGCTGAAGTGAAGCGAAAACTGCGAAGTCCTGGTTTGTTATTCCTGGATTTCCTCCTATCTCTTCTTCCAAAACAATATCCACTTCTTTCTTTTTGTGCTTTACAGAGAAGGCAAGAAGGATAGACGCCTCACATTCTGGTCTAGGCCTTAATATTAACATCTTTCTTTTCCAAGGCCCCGATCAGACAGAGGGCGTTTTAGCCTGAGACTTTTTGTAATTGTTTTCAATGAGACTGAAGCCTCGCGTTTATCCGCTCTGTGCTCCTCGCGTTTTTACAGAAGCGCCCAGAAAGCCTCGAGTTGAAAAGAATTCAACTCAGAGCGGAAAAGCGCCCGACGTCGTTAGTTTTTTTTCTAGGGCTGTCAAAGTTAACGCGATAATAATGCATTAATGCAAATTCGTTTTAACACCACTAATTTCTTTAATACATTAATGTAACTTGACATTTTACCTTATAGAGGGTTCAATTTTAAAGCTAGAGTGAAGATACTGGTATCATATGAAACTAAAAAACCTAAGGAATCCATTGGTACCAACCATGTCATACTAGCTTGTTGCGAAGGAGCCTAAATAAAACTTGCGCTAAATAAAGGAAGGAAAAACTGACATGGCCATTTTCAAAGGGGTCCCTTGACCTCTGACCTCAAGATATGTGAATGAAAATGGGTTCTATGGGTACCCACCAGTCTCCCCTTTACAGACATGTCCACTTTATAATAATCACATGCAGTTTGGAGCAAGTCATAGTCAAGTCAGCACACTGACACACTGACAGCTGTTGTTGCCTGTTGGGCTTGAGTTTGCCATGTTATGATTTGAGCATATTTTTTATGCTACAGTACCTGTGAGGGTTTCTGGACAATATTTGTCATTGTTTTGTGTCGTTAATTGATTTCCAATAATATATACATACATTTGCATAAAGCAGCATATTTTCCCACTTCAATGTTTATAAGTGTATTAAATATTTGACAAATCTCCCTTTAAGCTACATTTTGAACTGATAAAAAATGTGTGATTAATTTGCGATTAAATATTCTAATCGATTGACAGCCCTGTTTTTTTCTCATTGTGGTGATTTTGCTGGATACCCGGAGCTTTATGAATTTACCAACCGTAGTTACCAAGATCTTAACAGAAAACAGCAGGAGACAAATTAGTGCAGTACTTGAGATTTCAGGTAAGTTGTTGTCATTCATTTATACTGTACTGTTAACTATTTGGGTTGCGCACAGTTCATGGTTTGTTATAAGGTAACCTTAGCACTCATTCTGTGGTTGCCTAGCAACAATTAAAAAAAGACGCAGCAAACTGCAGAAAAAGCTCTGTCTGATCGGGCGACAAAAAGGCAGTGCGGTGCACCTTGCATTTTCCACCTGCAAAACACGCTCTGTCTGATCGGGGCCTAAGAGAGACATAACCTGTTTTTCATTAAGGATTGCCTTATGAAGAGCACAATCATATTCTTAACAGTCTCCCAAGCCCCATCAACGGTCTGGGTATGCACAGCCAAGTCCTCTTTGTCCACAATTGTGTCAAACTACACAATATATCAACTCTGATCGTCACAGTTTCTTCTGTAAATGCCGGCCATTTCAAATCTCTGAACACACATTCCCTGGTTTTAAATCAGGCAGTGACTGATCAGAAGTGCAGGAGTTCTTTGGCCTGAGAGTGACAGTAACTGATGCATCTGATCCATCAACTAGAGGAAAGGCTGTATCGGAGATATTATCCAACATTCACGTAGTAAAAGTAGTGCTGAAATGATTTTTAATATGCATAATGCTCTCATAAGCTTAATATCCTTACTTGTGTTGTCAATGAACGAAGGATTACATTAAAAAGACTGTAAAGCTGAAAATGTCCTGAAAGATTTACTTGCTTTTTACATTCAGAATGTATTTGAAAGTTTTCATCTATTTTTGACCAAAATATGTTCCTTACAATTTAATTCCCTTCTGTTGAGAGAGGCTGCCTGTACATTTTTTTGGCCGTGTCGGCTGCAGTCATATCAAATGAGTATAAAAGGCGAAGCAGTTAGGGGACCATAAGGAGGCTGTCCATTGGGTACCTGGTAAGAGGCCCTGGCTTTTACTTCCGAGGGTCGTGGGTTTGTGACATCATGGCAACGATGACAGGCTGCTGAGCAGGTGTGACTTGATGCAGAGCAGATTCAGTCCCACCCTCGTCCTCCATCTTTGGCCGCTTGGCCTGGGGCTCACCCGGCTGCTCAGCTAAAGTTTCTGCACTGGGCTGTCTGCTCACCAGCACTGGAGGGGAGCTGGAGGCCTGGGCGGCCAAGATCTGGAGAGGACTACTCAGGCCTTGAAAGGAAAGTAAGAGAAAAACAAAAGTTAGGTGGAGTAAGTATCTGGAGGCCTTAAAATTCATTGACGCGGTGTCAAAAAATAATGACAATGACTGTACTATGACTTTTTTATGACATTTTATATGGCATACTATACTATGACATTTTATGACTTTTTTTTATGACATACTATAAGATTTTATGAGTTACTGTAACTTTTTATGACATTTTATGACTTACTATACTATGACTTTTTTATGACATACTATATTTTTTTATGACTTACTATAACTTTATGACATTTTTATGACATACTACAATATAACTTTTTATGACATTGTTATTATACAATACTATGACTTTTTATGACATATTTTATAACATTTTATGAGATTTTTTGACATACTACACTAACTTTTTATGACATTTTTATTATACTATGACTTTTTATGACATACTTCATAACTTTTTATGACATACTATACCATGACTTTTTTATGACATACTATACTGACTTTTTATTTAAAAAAAATGTATCACATACTATACTATGACTTTTTATGACATTTTTTATGACATACTATACATACTTTATGGCACACCATACTATGACTTTTTATGAAATTTGTATGGC
Source organism: Sebastolobus alascanus (assembly GCA_916701645.2). Taxonomy (NCBI): domain Eukaryota; kingdom Metazoa; phylum Chordata; class Actinopteri; order Perciformes; family Sebastidae; genus Sebastolobus; species Sebastolobus alascanus. The sequence goes on from CAKAOJ020000032.1 coordinate 1,136,406, forward strand.
ATACTATACTATAACATTTTATGACTTTTTATGACATACTATAATTTTGTATGACATACTATACTGTGACTTTTTATGAAATTTTAATTGCATAGTATACTATGACTTTTTAATGGCATATTATTATATGCCTTTTTATGGCATACTATACTATGACATTTTTTATGACACAATACAATGGCATTTTAAGACATTCTTATGGCATATAATACAGTGAATTTTTTTAAGGTATAGTATACTATGACATTTTATGGCATACTAGGTCTGCAAATTACATATGAGGAGATTTAAAGCTTTCAGCATAGTTGAAATAGAATTTCTCTACTGCCTGTGCTGGTGTAGGTATAGTTAACCGCTTACTAGACTCAAATGATATGAGTTCTTGACAGGGGAAGGCATTATAGTTGTCCATTTATTGCCTCCATTCAACTCATGGTTTTCTGCAGTATAATCAAAGAAACAAATGCATACATCTATGAACTAAGCAACCAATCTATCCATAAATGAGGTAGGGATGTAACCAAATCTATGGTTACAGCATAATTCATCAATATGAAACTCACATTGTCAGTAATGCATGAGGGGAAGCAGGACTGGAGACACTTAAATGCCAGGTCTGTTTGCTCTGAACTGAACCAAAGTAATCGGTCTCCACCTGAGTAGATCTGAGCACACCTGGAGTCACTTACTCCTATCAGGAGGGCTATGTAATAGGTAATTGTCTCCAAGCCCTCTGGGGGCAGTGTTCCTCAACAGTGCAGAGGGGATTCACAACAGTAGTCCAGGAAGGGACGCCACAATTTCTCAAATTTGTCGGCAGACCCTCCAAGTATAAACCTGACTTCCTCTAGTTTTAAGTGCTGTATGACATCTCTTAACCATAAAATGTAACTGGGAGGTGGTGGGTTTTTCCAATTTAGGAGATCTAGAATGCGTGCTTATAACATTATAAAGGTTGCTTAATCCCCATCTTTTAAGCAAAAACACATATCTATTTTCATCATTGCGACTGGTCAATGTGTAAGGCATCGATTGGTGAAAGATCTTACCAGATGCATTAGCAAGGCTGGTTGCTGTGGCAACAGCAGCAGTGGTGTGTTTGCCATTCTGAGTAACAGGACGAACAGGAAGTTGATGTAAACCTAGGGCCAGGTTTCGCCCATCCCCGCCCTGCACCGCACTGTCCACAGTCTGGATAACTCGCTCTCTGTTCAGCTGGGCTTCTGATAGGAACACAAACACACAACGCAAACATGTAAAAGAAAAACTAACCAAATAGTTTATGGAAGTGCACGTGTGTGATCACTCCAAAACTCAAAGATCTGGTTAGATTATGTTAGTTATATTATTTATTGGTTCATGCACATCCAAATCCTCAACCCACGTGGACTTAAAAGTGAAGAAACATTTGCCAGACATGAACATAACTCCTTATATATAACATTGTTAACAAAGACCTTTATATACTGCACCAAGTTCGGCAAATAAAATCTGCCACAAAAAAGTTCCCTTCCTAAAACACAGCTCAAGCTTATTATAATCATTCATCCAGAAGAACAAGAAGGACATTTTACTAAATCATCATATAATGAGCAATAAAACATGAAATGGACTTCATCTTCAATCTCACTTTGATCCCATAACAGGCTTTCCTTTTCAGGGAGATCAGTAAACATAAACGTAATTGCCACAGGTGGCCAAAGTACACGTCCCCCAAAATGTACAAAAGAGGGAAATTTGACCCCCCCAGAAATTGTCATCCATCGATACTAGGGCTGTGTATTGGCAAGAATGTGGCGATACGATATGTATCATGATACAGGGGTTACGACTCAATATATTTAATATAAAAAATTTGATATAAAAAGTTAACTTTTTTATGCTATCAGAACAGTGGGATCGGCATTTGCATTTATCACAGTCCCTGTTAACACCGAAGTCATAGCACTAGTTTGAAAGGGGACATACACTGAGAGGACTCATCTCTTTGCAAATGAAATAGTATTGACTGAGTTAATCTTTGCATGTAAACTATTAATTAAAAATCGATAGACTTTTTGAGAATCAATACATTATCACAAAACAAATATCGCAACACTCGATATTTTTGATATTTTCTTACACCCCTAATCGATACAGGTTCAACCATAGACTGTATAAAGCAAGTTCGCTGCCAAAACATCTTTTGCTCGCGCACTTTGGGCGCTGGCATCAAACCCCTCTCCATCTAAAAGTCCCGGGCTGAATTTCAATCCCACTACATCCCTGTATATGGGCCCTTCCCAAAGTCTGAGTGAGGATTTCTTCAATACAGCATGATGTTCATTTAGTAAATTATGGTCCCATTTAGAGTCAAATAGACCATAAAGCAGGGTATGCTTTAGGGCGTGGCTACCTTGTGATTGACAGGTCACTACCACAGCGTTGTCCGGTCTGGGAGTTGTCCATGTTTTCGTCTTAGAACTTTAACCCTTTCACAGTGTGTTTTTACGTTGTACTTAGCTCCACCCTCTCGTACCAATTCTGGTTGCAAATAACCAACATGGTGATGACCAAAAACCAAAATGGACGGCCAAAATGCCGAACTCGAGGCTTCAAAACAGTAGTCCACAAAACAACGGGTGGCGTCACGGTGACTACGTCCACTTCTTATACAGTCTATGCTCTACACTGCAGTTGTTTTTCATGACACAATATGTTCATAATTTCAGTTTGTACCAAAAAGTAATTTAAATAGTGATGGCCTAAATCAGGGGTACCCAAACTTTTAGGTCCACACAGCCCACTATACGGTAATACGGTAACTCAAAAATACACACATTCAATATTAGTGACTTGTGCCATGAACCTGGACACAAAAGGTGTGAGTGCCAGACGGACAGAGGAACTGATTCAAATGTTAACTGGTCAAGAGTGACAGTTTGAGTACACAGATTTCCTTTTTTTGCTAACTTTGAGAACGACCCCTGGCTCCTGCATAAGGGAAACCCCGATCAAATCACTGACTGACCGTGACAACTTGTTGTTAATAAGTATTTAGGCATGTTCAATCACACTAGCAACATTCAAACGCAAGAAAATATATCCCTATGCAATATAATAATCACAATGGCTAAACTATGCTATGGTCTCTGCAGAGTCCAATCATGCATTTCGCAGAGACGAAAAACATACAATCATCTAACATGTGAATGCTTCAATGTAGCCAAACGTCCAACACACTTCAAATAAAACGTGTGGGTGCGAAAAGCAAACAGGCAACGTTTTGAATATCTTCACAATACTGCAGAAAATGCAAGAACAATTATAAAGTACAACATGCTCACAACAGCTTTAAATAGTTACAACTGGAGATGAGCAGATCAACTTATTTAGTGATCAGGTACTAATGTATCACATAATACAGACAAATAGAGCACTTCTAAAAGAGATTCCCATGGCTGTACCTCTGAGCTCACTGTTGCCCTCTGCTCCTCCAACAGAGGGAGCGCTGTACCCATTCGGAGGGTTGGAAGTTAGAGGGGCGCTGGTAACCACCCGCACCATGGTGATAGAGGACTGGTTGGGGTTCTGGAGCACGTGGATTGGCTGGATTTGGCCGCCACCCCCTGGAATGAAAGCAAGGGCTTTCCCCGGGCCTGATGGCAGGACTGTTGGGTGAGGGGGTGCAGCCATGATGACATGCTGAGTATGGGTAGGTGATCCTATGCAGAGACAGACACAAAGAACAGTCTCAGCTGTATAGTGTGTGTATGTGTGTGAAAGTCTTTGAACGTAATTTATGTAGGCTTACCTGGGGCACTCTGAGAGTACCTATACTCAGGTACAGATGACAGTTTGTTAGCCAGCTGTTCGTGGTGGTCGTGGGGGATAGGAGAGCCCTCCCTGCTCATACATTCAGGAGTCTGTAGCCCGCTGGATGGAGGAGAAAGAAGTCCCTGGTGGGTTGGGGATGCAGGAGCACTCCTGAAAAAGAACGAATGAAGCGAAGAGAGACAGAAGAAAAAGGGAGAGAGACCCAAGAAATCAATTAATACATGAAGAGACATCTAGTAACATACAGAGATCCTTCACTGCCAGTGCCCTCTGCTGAATATATCAACCTAGAAATTAGACTTACTTTGTTCTATCCAATCAAATGATAGCCAGGAGCAGAGGCAGAGAGAAGGAAGAAAGGGTTAACGGAGTCAAATCAGAAGCGACAGAGCATGTGTCTGAGTGTGTCTGACAGTCTTGTGTGTGTGTGTGTAAGTGTGTGTGTGTGTGTGTGTGTGTGTGTGTGTGTGTGTGTGTGTGTGTGTGCAGCTGAAGGCCACAGGTGACCCACTTACCTAGAGGAGAGAGGTCCAAATGGCGTCCTAAAACAAGCCACCCCTCTTTGCCGTCTTTTCCTGAAGGCTTGCTCCACCAACTTGCTCTCAGAAGCAGAATCCACACGCCAAAAACTCCCTTTGCCGGGCTCATCCTGAGAGCGGGCCACTTTCAGGAAGTAGCGGTTGAGAGACAGGTTGTGTCTGATTGAGTTCTGGAGGGAGGCAAAATAAATTATTTTTTCACCGTCACGCAAAAATATTAATTCGATAGAATTTCTCACACAACCCTAAACAGGACAAATATTTCAGGATACAATTTCTGTTTTTATTCTGAAATTACTGAAAGTAGCTGTAGCTATATAACTGTTGATAAGTCTTCCGATTTCATTATACAACCATAATCTTCTTAATGTTACCAAGCTAACCTTCCCATAAGGGCTGGAACGATACACCTATCTCTCGATTTGATACCATCACGATACTTGGGTACCGATTCGATATTCACTGCGATTTTTAAGTATTGCGATTCGATATTACGATTTATTGCGATTTTTGTTTTTTTAAACACTAGACCATGGGAAAAAGTTGAATCATACACTTTCAGGGAAAATATCTAAATTGCTACAATAAAAATGTATGATTTTCAGAATGTACGTAGTCAGAGATGTCCTGAAGTCAAACATATCAGTCATTAACTACAGCAACAAAAATCGAAGAATAAAGTAATTTCCCTCACAAATGTAGTGGTATTTTCTTTTTAATTTATAAGGGACATGTAATGTTTTATATTTCTAGTGAATATAATCCAAGTAATCTTAATTCCAGATATGTATTTTATATATACAGTTCCCGTTGTTAACACCTTATTTTGAAAACTGGACATAGTCAAACGTGTATACTTCCGCTAACTTCGCCAAGTCCGTCTCTAGCTCTCCCGTCGGCTCCGTTCTCTTTATACATCCATGGTCAGCTCCATTGGGGCCGTTTGAATGCATTTAACATAACTGTCAGTATATGGGTGCTCTACAGTTGTAGCATCGGCTGATTTGACCACGGAGATGAGAGTGACAGTTTGACCGCACGTTACCGCAATACGATAACGTTTAACAGACAGAGACATGACAGAGTTAGCATGCAGCTCTGCTTTTCCGGTTAATGTGTGAACCCAAAGTGTTTCCATACTTTACTGTATGTGCAGTGTTTACCACTTTGGAGTTAAAATGTGAGGGTGCAAGTTGTATCCATGGAGACCCTCTGCTGTTTTCTACTTTCTGCGGTTTGTTTTGGTTGACACATATGGTACGGATATGACGTCACGTTATTCGGACTACAACAATAAAGGCGGTAACTTCCTTCTACCTCCGCATAGACTCAAATGAAGCAATTATATCGATTCTGGCATTAAAAAAAAATATTTCAAAATCGTTAAAAAAAAAAAAAAAATACATAGGTGAATCGATTTTTTTCCCCACCCCTACTTCCCATACTGTGTGGCTGTTAAGTTTGGATTTTTACATTACCATTCAGTTCAAGACAGAAAGACCCTACCTGCCAGCCCTTGTCTGCAGTGCGATAGTAGGGGTAGTGTTTGGTGATGTGGGCGTAGATGCCACTGAGAGTCAGCTGTTTGTCCGGGGCAGAAGAGATGGCCTGGACGATCAGCTGAGCATAGGAATAAGGTGGCTTGGACTCATCCTGGATAAATGAGACAAGTATTAATATCCACACATTCTCAAGCACATATTGTACAAGCAACCTCTTTGAAGGTTACAAATGATGTATTCTTTGACAATTAAATAATTTCGATGTTACTGGGTCTTCACCTTGGGGCTGTCTCCACCAGCCGACTCCCCCCGCTGCTCACTTCCCCCACCTCTCTGCTCAGCAATGCTTCGTCTCTGCTCAGAAACAGCCTTGGAAGCATATTCAGCTGCTAACTGGAGGTCAGAGGTCACGTTACGTCCATAGCGATACCCTGATGACCCTGCCCCTCGTGGACTAGCCGGACAGGAGTTGGGAACACTGGAGAAGAGAGGAATGAGTCTGTGTTAATGAAACGTCCCTTTGTCAGCCCAAAACAAAGCCCAAATTAGCAATAGAAACTTCCTAGAATCACAAATAAACATTTACACAAACATACAGAAAACTGTATGTAAAATATTGGCAAAGAACATGTAGAATACTGACTAATATAGAGTATGAAGGCCAAATAATCACACTTAGAAGGGACTATTTGTAACTCATCACGCGCATAAATCTTAACGGGTCGGTATCCCATGCGCGCTCGCGTGTGGGTACGCGAGCGCGCAGCAGCGCTGCTCCTGCTGCCTGCACACAGCGCTCGTTCTCACTCGCTCGGCTCGCTCCAACTCCACGTGCACGCGCGCACACTGCAGAAGAGTTAGTTTAGCTCTGAGAATATCTAGTGAATGTGCAGTGGACGTTTTTGCAGAAATAAATGCTGCCGCTCCTCCAGACCAACAGAGGTTTCCCGTGTCTTGTGAATGTGACGGGGCTCCGCAGCGAGTTACGTTATCCCGACCGGATGTCGGTGTCGGTGTCTCCCCCCCCCCACCCCATTCCCTCCGCGGTCGGCAGGTTGAAGCAGGAAAAGACAACACTAGGATCGGCATTGATCCATGGAGAGACCCTCCTCTGGTCAGCTAACATTACTGCCAAGCAGGTGAAATATAGAGTGATATTGTGTGTTAGCTGACGTGTGTCGCCTCACTGTTTAGACCGGTGCTCGTTCATGTCAATGTAGCGCGAGCACAAGCGCGCGCGCGAGCAACAGGACGCTGACTTTCGTTGACATTGCGGCCACAGGTGTCGCTGTGAACAAGCAATTTCTGATTCTTACATATAGCCCCTTTGAAAACAGAGAAGAAATAAAGCTTTGCTGTTTCTATACCACATTTCAATTTCAACATTTTACAAAATACTGTATGTAATTTCAAAATACTGGGGGAAAAAATTGAAGAAACTACAAATACACATGTTCACAATTGTCAGTAAATCTTAAAGGTGCAGTGTGTAGGATCTGGCATTATCTAGCAGTGAGGTTGCAGACTGCAACTATCTGAAGCCTCTCCTCTGTGCCAAATGTGTAGAAGAACTACGGTGGGCGACGTGAATGGCCCTCTCTAGAGCCAGTTGTTGTAAGACTAGTAGGTCATTTGGAGCAGAGCCAGTGCGTAGAGTGTGTGTTTACGTGGGAAGTGAGTGGTGAAGCGAGAGAGAGAGAGAGAAAGAGAGAGCGGTGGCGACGGCAGCGAGTAACATTATCGACTACGGCCCAAGCAGTTAACAGTGTTTGGTTTGTCCGTTCTGGGCTACTGTAGAAACATGGCGGAACAACAATGTGGACTCTGTGAAGAGGACCCGCTCCGTATGTAGATATAAACGGCTCATTCTAAGGTAACGAAAAACACAACGATTCTTATTTTCAGGTGATTATACACTTATCAATATTGTACAGTGGAAATCGCTTATAGTGATCAAAGTGACAGTGATCAACCACTTACATGGATCAAAAAGTTTGGGACAGAATCATTCCTGTAAAAATGCTGTTTAAATAATTTGCTTATAGTAATCAAGTAGTGCGCTTACAGTGTTCATTTTGGGACTTTTCATACAAGACAACATATGGAAAAACATTTTAAAACTACGTTAGACTAACGTTAATTGAATTTTTGTTTTGTTTTTTTACCTTACACCCTTGTACTTGGCCTTGTGGACCGTCTGCTTTCTGGCTGGATACCTGAGGCTGATGCTGCGTGCACATTGATATCATGATGGGAAAAATAAAGTAATTTTCTTTGAATAAAAAACGAATACGCACGGGAAAGCACCTGTGGTTGAAGCCGCCCTCGTCAAGTGGATTTATAATGCCTGGTCACGTTAATGCCCCCAAAGTGAATCTTTGCCGACCGGCTCCTCACCACAGCACCGGCACCTCATGCAGAGCCGGCCAAAAAAGGGTAATGCCTCACCCTCAGTGAGTGAAAAGACAGAAGAATTGACAGCGAGCCAGTAAAATTGTATTTATATAGCGCTTCCGACCACTCAAAGCGCAGTAAATAGCGAAGCATTCCGTTTCATTACTTTGTATTCATGTAATAATAAATATACAAACGTCAATTAGATGGTAATCTGCATGAGAAATGATGCACAACAACAAAAGTTTGGTCATAATAATCATCCACTTATAGTGATTAATTTGACCTGTGATTACAATAAGAGGTTTCCACTGTATACCATTTCTGCCAATAGATCCCTTTAATTGTTACACACTGGTGCTTTAATGGGATGCAAGAAATAAATAGACACTAAATAATAATAAAATAATAAAAACATAATGCTTATGTCTTTCTGATAATTGTTTTATTATAATCTTATTATAATCTGTTAATTATATTTTAATTTGAAAAATCTAGTGCCGTTTAAAACATATTATACAGAATTAAAATTGCTATTTTGAATATAATCCTTTCAGCATATTAGTGACAAATTTAGTTCAACAGTATAAAGACGCAATGTGTTTTACACACACAAGAGCTACATTTGGAAAAAATGATTACAGCTCAGCTAACAGCTAGCCGTTCTAAACACATAAAGCGATCATAAAACACACAACAATGAGCAAAAATACTCAAAGGTATGTTAATTATTAACTAGGTTTTATCTGGTGCTGTTGAGAGACAGAACACAAGGAAAACCCAGTAACTTATACAACACACACCTGCTTCTGTTAGTACAGTAAACACTGGTTTCTGGGAGAGTCAGTGTGCTTTGATTTGCCTTTGGCAACAGAGCCGAAGATACAGAGATAGTAACACACACACACACACACACACACACACACACACACACACACACACACACACACACACACACACACACACACACACACACACACACACACACACACACACACACACACACACACACACACACACACACACGGAGAGAGAATATGTTTGTATTTCTTGGCTGGGGAAACGAGGCTGTAGGCTCTGTTTTGCAAGTGGCTTTGTAAGCTCAGCGTTGAAAAATGAATGAAGACAACCAGAAACTTTTAATGTTGCTCAGGGACATCTTAAGTATTAAAACATGATTGTATCCGTATATCTACATACTTAAACTTCATTAAAAGTTATGTGTGCCTCCATGAGGAAACACGGGTTCGTCTTTCCTTTGACGCTATAACAACAACCTTTTCACTCCCTCTGCATTTGTGCATGGGCCAGCAGTGTGAATGCTGGCAGGGGCAGAAGAATGTTATTGTATACAGTTCATTTAAGTTGCCAAACAGGAAAAGTGACTCTTAACACCCTGGGAAGAGACACTGTTGGAGTTTAAGTGGGAGCACATGCTTTAAAAACAATACTCTTCTGTTGTATGTACTGTATGTGGATACTGTCGAGGAAGGTGGCACAACAATCTGCCCGAAAAAGGCCACAGTGAACGTGGTGGAGAGATGTATGAGCAAGCGTCTTTACTCTGTGTGTGTGTTGTGTGTGTGTGTCCATGTGCGAGAGAACAGGAGCTGAGTGGGGGGGGGGGGCTCTGAAAAGGAAACCACGAATGGACGGAAAAACGGCCTACAGGCAAAACAATCTGCCCGATAGCCAATCACGCGCCTCGAAGCTGCAGCCATTCCATATAAGGCAGGCACACACAAGCTGACATTGGTGGGGATGTAGAAACCAACACAGGCCACCAGAGGGCACGATCAACACCGCCATGCTTGCCAGTAGCACATGCTGTATACATTTATAGAGCAGTGATTTTCAAACATGTGCTATCACAGCTCATAACAGTGCAGGTTTTCATCTCAACAGAAACACTGCAGCAGCTGATGAGTACACCTTCACCCAGAATGGAGATTATCAGTGAAAATGAGCTGATAGAGTATGTGGTTGGTAAAAACATTGCAGGCCTTTGGGTCAGTTTGACATGAGTAAATCCAAAGGAAACAAAGCCTCACATGTTTGCAATTGCATACACATGAATAAACCCAAGTCAAGGTGAGAAAGTAAATTGCTAATATACTCCGATAGACCTAAAACACATATTGTATAATCAATCAAACCGTTAAGTGCTGTTTTGTAAAGCAGTCTAGGTGAATGTCCCTCCATCACTGATGCCCATTTTGAACAACAAGCAACCTCCTACCTTGCCAAAACAAAAAGTGTAAAATGTAATACACTTATGTTTAATTGATAGAGCAAATCTTTATAAACAGCATGACTGAAGTAGTATTAGGGCTGCAACACATAATTATTTTCATTACTGCTTAATCTGACACTTATTTTGTAAATGAATCACTTGATCTACGTATAAAAAGTAGGGCTGTCAATTGATTAAAATATTTAATCACGATTAATCACATGATGGTCCATAGTTAATCGCCATTAATTGCAAATTAATCGCAAATTTTTTATCTGTTCAAATGTACCTTAAACAGAGATTTGTCAAGTATTTAATACTCTTATCAACATGAGAGTGGGCAAATATGCTTGCTTTGTGCAAATGTATGTATATATTTATTATTGGAAATCAATTAATTACACAAAACAATAACAAATATTGTCCAGAAACCCTCACAGGTACTGCATTTAGCTTAAAAAATGTGCTCAAATCATAACATGGCAAACTCAAGCCCAACAGGCAACAACAGCTGTCAGTGTGTCAGTGTGTTGACTTGACTATGACTTGCCCCCAAACTGCATGTGATTATCATAAAGTGGGCATGTCTGTAAAGGGGAGACTTGTGGGTACCCATAGAACCCATTTTCATTCCTATATCTTGAGGTCAGAGGTCAAGGGACCCCTTTGAAAATGGCCATTCCAGTTTTTCCTTGCCAAAATTTAGCGAAAGTTTGGAGAGTTATTTAGCCTCCTTCCCAATAACCTGGTATGACATGCAGTACCAATGGATTCCTTAGGTTTTCTTGAAATTAAGCTTAAAATTAACAAAGATTAAATTTAAACCTCTCTTTAAACGTCTGTTTAGTTTTACTCTAAACCTAGATTAAAGTTAATTCTGTTGCTCCAAAACTTTAAACTTCAATTTCAGGTTTCACTTATAAAATGGCTTCCTTTTTTAGATGGATTGAGCAAAATAATCAAGTTCCTTGAAGAAAGTCAAGGGACAGACTCAACTGTTGCTGAATTTCTCTCAAGATACGAGTTCAGCAAGGAAACTGTTATGGAGCTGAACAGGAAGATTGGACCAACAGGCAGTCTCTTTTTTTCCTTACTGTGCTGTTCTCTGTTTTTTTTTATCTTATATCATTTGGCCACATTGCTCAATTAATTCGGCCAACAAGTTTTTCTCAAAGGAGGAGAAATTAGAGCTTAGGCTAACTAACTGACTTTTTAGATAGATAGCTAGCAAACAATGTAACGTTTTGTTAAAGGAACAGTATGTAACATTTTGGGGATCTAAAAGCAGAAATGGAGTACAATATTCATAACTATGTTTTCATTAGTGTATAATCACCTGAAACTAAGAATCATTGTGTTTTCGTAAACTTAGCATGAGTCCTTCATATCTACATAGGGAGCGGGTCCTCTTCACGGAGTCCGCCGTGTTGCTCCGCCATGTTTCTACAGTAGCCCAGAACGGACAAACCAAACACTGGCTCTAGGGAGAGACTTTTGCTTTCGCAGACTGCAAAACCATGGTACCGCCAGCCAACTGTCCTCCTACAGTAGTGTTATTATGGTAAGGATGGCCTTTGAGCGAGGCGAAAGGCATTACTGCGGTTTTGGGAAGGGAGGAGTGAGCGGAGGAGTTCTCAGTTGGTTGCAATCTGCAACCACACCACTAGATGCTGCCAAATTCTACACACTGTACCTTTAAGGAATACAGCAATTTGGGTAAGCAAGCATCTCCATATTCATTCAACTCTATTTAATTCTGGTTTAAACTTGAATTTACTAAATTGAGATTAGTCTTTAATTGTGCAACAGAGCTCTGCTTAATTTGCAATCAGGATTTACTCATTTTAATCCTACTTCTCCTAAACTCTGATTAGAACTAATCTTAGATTAAATTAATCCTTGTTTGTGCAAACCCAGCCCAACTGTTTACTATCACATAACAAAATGTATGATCAATCAATGTCCACCGGTTGGGGTTCATATCATTGTGTGTGTGTCTGTGGGTCTCTCCTTACCTGATGGTGCCTGTGGGCGAGGGCAGCGGAGAGCCAAACGCCCTGATGTGCTCTTCATGCTGCTGCATTGTGGGAATGCTGATTTTGAGGGGGGAAATGTGGGGCAGAAGCGGGCGAGGGGGAAGAGAGGGCAGCTCCCTCTCTCTGTGCTCCTCATGCTGCAGGAGTGACATAAACTGGATCTTGATTACTGTACTTGGAAAACGAAACACACACCTGGAGAGCAGGATAGCAGGAGGGTGAGATGGTGGAAGCCACGGGACAGAAGGAAAAAGAAACAGAGACAAAGTTTGATTAGTGCATACTCTCCTTTACAATGCTCTACAGCTAATCATTATAACTTATATTCTATATAATGTATATGTTTAAATTTCCATTTTTCTGAGAATTTTACCTGCAATGATTATTAAATTATCTGTCAATTATTAAATTAATCGCCAACTATTTTGATAATCGTAGTCATTTTTTAAGACAAAAAAGTCAAAATTCTCTGATTCCAGCTTCTTAAATGTGAATATTTTCAGGTTTCTTTCTTCCTCCGTGACAGTAAACTGAATATCTTTGAGTTGTGGACTAAACAAGACATTTGAGGACGTCATCTTGGGCTTTGGGAAACAACATGACATTTTATAGACCAAACAACTAATCAATTAATCGAGAAAATAATCGACAGATTAATCAACAATGAAAACAATCGTTAGTTGCAGCCCTACGTTACAGATGTATTGTCTTTAGACTCAAGCTTTTTGTCTTAAAGTGCTCAGGAAAATGGAAATTTGAACATTTACAACTATAATTTCCAAGGTCAGGAATAAACTTGAAATCACATTGTTATTAGATGTTTGAAGTTACACATAGTGGGTAACAAATCTGCCAAAATGACCAAATGCTCATCTTTTATTTAAAAATATGAAATCATATCAAGCAATGGTACTTTCTTCTTCACTAAAGGGATTTGTTTGTAATATAAACAATATCTTTAGTCAACACCTTTTGTGGACAAGAAACTAGTCTGGCGTAGACTAAACAAAACACCCACTAACCTGCATTACCTCTTCTTTATGCAGGTCTGGACAACGGCCTCAATAAAAGCAAGGATTAGACCATGCTCAAGTTAGTTCAAGCCTAAACAAAATCCCTGAAAATAATTATGTGTGTGATGGATTGAGTAAATATTTTTACAATGGAACCTTAATTCCTAATGTAAGTTTGAATGTTTCCTAGAGGGTTCAGGCAGCAAGGTTGCATATTCAGTGTAGTTAAGTCTTTGTGACTGCAACCATCCTATCTGCCCAAATATGATGATTGTGCCTTTGAGCAAGAAACTGAATCCCTACTAATTCTAGGGGTGCTGCACTCAGGCTCAGACCTCCCTGTGGAGACGAACAAATGAAAAAAAAAAATCCACACAGAACCACAAACGTGTTGTAAGCAGTTTCAGACAGTTAAATCAGTCTATGTGTTCCATCGTTTCTCTATAATTTGTCTTCTGAAAAATTGCAGCTGCTAATGCAATACTGGACCCATGTACAGTCTGCTAACAGCTGTCTCTGCCTAGAGCAGGCCATCCTCAACAACTGACTGTCCATGCAAGAAGAGCTCTAGTGAGAGAGGACAGAGACTTGTGGCAACTCTGAAGGAGCTTCAGGGTTCCACAGCTGAGATGGAAGAGACTGTGCATACAACAAGTTTTGCTTATTTCCTTCACCAGTCCCAGCTGTATGCCAGAGCAGCAAAGAGAAAGCCACTGTTCAAAGAGCTCACATGACATTTTGAATAGTGTTAGTGCTAAAGAGCATGTGAGAGACTCTGAGACAAAGTGGAAGAAGGTTCAATAGTTTAAAGGAGCTCTATGCGAAATTCAGAGCAAATCTATGATTGAGGCATTGCCTCCGCACGGCTCTCAACATGGCGATGACTGAGTCGGCGGCTTGTAGCTAACGGTGCTAACAGTACAAACAACAGCAGCAGTGCTGACAGAGCTAACAGTGTTAACCTGCTGGTGAATTGGAGTGTGGGAATTGGAGGGTGGGCTTCTGCGACGTCGTCGGTCGGGACGGCGTTATCAGCAGTAACCGGCATATGAGCGCAGGGCAGAGCAGCGGTCATTAGCTAGCCAGCGGGATACACAAACGGGGACTAACATGCATGTGTGGCCGGACCGGCTACGTAAACAAAGCCCAGAGAAGCTCGGATTACAACAAACACAAAGAGAGTTGACATTCTCTGCTCAGGACAACATTACTCCTCTATATCTTAACATGGCAAATAGTTGTTTGCTGCTTCCGGTGGACCAACATGGGACCTTGTTTCGGAAAAAATATGAACGGTAGTCAACGGTGAGAGAAACATGTTTTTTGAAATGTGCCATGAATCCCACATATGATGTTTGTCAATTTAAAACATAATTTTGCAAGTCAAGAAAGTCATAGTTTGTCGTAAAACTGTTGAAGACTGTGAAATACTTAATTAGAAAGACTACACACCCAAAAGTCGCATAAGTGACTCTCTCTCACTGAAGCTACAGTTATTGTGTGTTTCGTACTGGGTTGTACTCACACGAGCAACGGGTCTCGCTCGTTCTTTTGCTTCCCAGCTGATTAAAAGACCAGGAGTCGCTGGGTAAAACACATCAGGTAAGATAATGTTTCATCTGTGCGTGGAACATAGCTAAGTTAGCTAGCTAGCTAGTGTTGGTGACGTTTATTGTGCGAGATGAGGGATGTAGTTCACTGAGCAGTTTCACACAAAACTAAATGATACCACGACAAACCTAAGACAAACTGACACTTTCTTGACTTGCAAAATTATTTAAATTGACAAACATCATGTGTGTGATTCATGGCGCAATACAAAAGGGATCAAAAAAATATATGTGTCTCGCAATTGACTACCTTACATATTTTTTACTAAATAAGGTCCCATGGGGTCCAGCGAAAGGGATTTCGCCTCTCTATATTAATGTTCTGAATGTCATATAGAGAACCTTTAATGGGACCACAAGTAAGCTACCTTGCCATCATACTGGCACTTCACCTGAAACACATCATGACCAATATTATAGCCTACTGTGTGAATGCTTCACTGCTGCAGGCCATTGAAGGCTTGAGAAGGTAAGAAGGTTAATAAAATGCAACAAAATACAAAAACAGAGTCATAAAGAAAATCTGCTGCAGCCTACAGGAGAACTATGACTTGGGATAAGTATTTTACAGCAACACAATAACCCCAAACATTAGGGAAAACCCATACATGAGTAACTTCAAATCTGAAATTCCAGACAGGACTTGAAAATTGCTGATCACACTGAAGAAAACTGGGAATAATTGGCAGTCTCCAGATGAATCACGATGATACAGACTAGACCACACAGATTCAAAGCTGTAATTTTAGTCAAAGGTGCCTCTACTGAAGTTTGACATGAATGGGGTGAATATAAGCAACTTTTTTGTGTTGTGCTGTATTTGTACCTTCAACAATCTGGAGGTTTGTTGATATTAAAGTATCTTTCTGCTAAGCAGTGTCACAACACCTAATGAATTCAGTGTGATTTAAAGCTGTAATATTATAATGTATAAGTGCTGTAAAAGTACCATGATAACTAAAATGACTAATTAATTGCCCTCTTCTACAGTTGAAGATGTTCCAGACTAAGCTCAGCACAGTTTTCCAGCTAGCTTTTTAATCCTGAGACAGGCCCCAGGGCCAGAGCTACACATGTGCTGGATGTGGCCTTGGTTTGAGTCTTGTGTTTACTCCATGTGCTCCTGCAATGAGGATGTCATTTCAGCCTGCACTTCCTGTTCAATGCCCGACACACCCCCAAACAGTCTGTGCAGCCAATCAGAGAGGATAAGAGCACCCCCCACCCCAACAGCTCCACCCTGTGATTGACACACACACACACACACACACAAAGTCAAAGCTTTTAGTTTTTAAGAAGCCACCCCACTAAACGAACCAATGAAGGCAGATATGTTGCCTTCACAGTGGCACAACAACAGTAAAGTTAAAACCTTATTCAAACAACAGATGGTTCCTCTCGATACAAAAACACGCATTTTCATGTTTCAATACAAAACAAACACACCTTTACTCACAAGACCCATGATCTGAGCTGTCAGGGTGCGTTTGTTTACATTAATGTTAACGTGACGGCGACACGTTGGCTAGTAGCTTCACAACTAACATTAGCTAACAACAGCTAATCGGCCTGAAACTACTTTTACCAGCAGCCAGAAGACATTCATGTGGGGGAAAAAAAGTGTTTTAAAGTTGGGATATTTTAGAAAGCCAGCTCTACCACACTATGACAACACGACTATGTGCGAAATATCATAAGAACTTTTCTTTTTTTTTTTTTACATTTGCTAACTAGCTTGCGCATGTCGCTAGGCCAAATGAAGCTAAGGTTGCTAATGGCTACAAACCAAGTTAGCTAGCTTAACTCACACTTACAAAGTGGGGTAAAGGAACCCTGGAGGGGGTTCCTCCAGACCAATTAAACACAGTTATACTTTCACAGCTCAAGTGGAGACATATTGGCTTCTTATGTTGCAGCTTCACTGTCCAAACCCGGGTTACAGAGCACTAAAGCAGAGCTATCCGATCACACCGCTCTGATTCGGGGTGTCATGACAACTTTGTGTCCCAGTCAGAACGCCGCCCGTTCGAACGTTTGAACATGGAGAGCGTTCTAAATTCGATCGTTCTAAATTCGGACCACAAACAATTAAGAATTCGTAGTTATGTGTTCATGTAGCCCGTGTACAATGTATAGATGTTGTTTTAAAGTTTGGTGTCCTGTAAGGGGGGAAACACACTTTAATGGGGACACACAGCAGCCAGCCACCGACAGGTAGCAGCTATGCTAACGGACCGCACTCACTCTCTGGGTAGGAACAGCGGCGGCGCCCCCCTCCGCTGGAACACCCCGTCAACGAACACACCGTTCTTGCCCAAGCACCGGAGGGAGAAACCATTCGCCTCGTCGTAGGTGACCTGCAGGTGTCGCCGCGAAATGAAGCTCGAGTGACCCATGTTGATGTCCACGGAGCCGTGAGACGAGTTCCGGCCTATGGTGACCGTCCTCTGGCGCATCACGAACTCGAAGTCCCGGCCCTCGAGTCTGGCCAGGGCCTGCGGAGCGGGACAGGCGAGCCGCATGGGGAAGAGCCCGGCGTCGGTGCGGGCTTCCATCATCGGAGGACCCAGGAGGGCGAGCGAGGGCTGGTGATAGGCGTGCGAGGTCACCGCGACGCGGACGGGACTGCACGGTGCCGACTGTAAAGCAAGCAGGGCTCGGGCTCCGGTGTCGTCCCGGTAGTCTGCCATCTTTCTTTCGGAGGGTCAACACACTCAACACGCACACACACACTTTTACTTCTCGCACACACACAGAGTTGCAACGTGAGTTTTTCGGCCAGGGCACTTGTTCGCTCCGTGGCTGTCGGAACAACATGGAGTCCGAGTCGGTGCAAGAACTGGACCGGAGTCTCCGGCAGGAACGGGACTGGTGCTGCGTTCACGGCCTCCTCGTAAACTGCTGCTTCGAAGATAAATAAGAATACAAGACTCGATAATCAATGCAGAACTTGGGTCTAACCGATATGGTGTACTAATTCCCTGTGTTGTTTTATATATTTTTCTTAAGCTAATAAAATAAAAAGGGCCCAACCGATCCTCTTCACGTTATAACTATTCAACAAAACCACGTTTATACTTATTCTTCGTCTTCATTATTGCCATCTTGGTTCTGTTCCCTGAACGCCACATCCGGGCACCTCGGGCCGATAGGCTGCAGTCCATGTCGTCACACCAGGAAACAGGAGGTTGAGTTCAGTGCATGGAAGTGATGTATCATAGGATGTATGGTTCAGTAGTTTGTTAGATTTATTATCTACTGTGGTGTTATTCAGAAATGCCAATTCATTAGTTTAGCTTTCCTTGATTTCCGGATCTGAATAAATTTAAATCAGTGCAAATGGTTCTCTGAATTAAACAAAAATATAAAAAACTAAATTGATAAATCACACAAGTTACTAAAAGACGCTAATACATATCCATTGGGATTACAGTTCATTATGTTATTTTATCCCACAGTTTGGGCGCTTAACCAAGATAACTGAAAATGGTGCATTTAATTGACGGGTTTGGTGTAATTTTACAGCTATTTTCATCAGATAACCTGTGAAATTTTCCTCAATCCCAGCCTCAAGAACATGTGGTGTCTGCAGTGTAGTTGTATATATGTCTATGGCTGGTTTGCCCACCTCAGATTTTTTTTCTTTTCTTTTTTTTTTTTATCTCTACCCTCTGTTTATAAACATGGAAAGAACAAGATGGTTGAAAAACATGGATAATGGATCTATGAAGTAGCAGGAGCATATGAGCAAAACATGAGCAAGAAATGAAAACAGACCATCCACAGGAGAGCGCTGTTGTAATATAAAACAGAGACAGACAGAGAGACAGGCACACACACACACACACAGTAATTACAACATTATCACAGCAGGCCACATAATGCACATTATTATTGAAATATCTGGTAAAACATTATCTCACCACCTGGTTGATATCTAAATGAACCCTCTTTATTATTTTTATTTCAGTCCCATATTTCACACAGGGTGGAAAGAAATAACTGAACACCTGCCAAATATAATGAAAGCCTGTGCAATCAGCCTACAGTAAATATCAGTCAAGCTCTTGTTATCACAAAAGTGTTGATTTAACTGTATGGTTAAGTGATGAGACAATAGCGGGTGGTGCTGTTGTGCAGCATTACAGTATATTTTAAGATGTTTTTTTATTTTGTCTACCTGACCTCTGGGAGAGAAATTTCCCTCATATTTTTAAAACTTCTTTGTAAGTATCAAAATTTATGATTTTGTTGTACAGCCACATTTTGATCATTTGTAGCCCCTATAAGTTGTATGTTGCTATAACAGTCATCAAATCACATGTAAGAATGACAGTGCACATGAGAAAAATCAAACCTATCCTTTATTGTTAACACAGGCTTTACAAATTACCCACATGTCACTCAGTTTAGGATGAATATTGATAAAAGCTTTGACAGGAAGAAAAAAGAGAGCTAACTGTTGTGCATAAGATGGTAAAATTGACATGGTGTCGTTTATTCACAATAGGTCTGTATGCAACATAGTTAAAATGATTATCTTTTATCTTGTTGTTGTTTTAGTTTGAGGATTCAGAACGTGGCACCAGCTTCAATTTGATTGGTCGTTTTGGCATCAGCAGACCCTGGATGTCCATCTCTAAGGGGATCTGGCAGGAAATTAAATTAAGTAAATTAATGGTGAACAAAGTCAACAATGCATGAAACACACAAACAACTGGCAGCATCGCAGAATGTAGAAACCTCATGCAAGGCTTTTGATCTTTGAACAGACAGACCTTTACAACACTCAACATTGGTTATCTTTGGCCTTATATAACCCTCAATATCTCAATTAAACTAGCAATAAATAACATTTGGACAGTTTTACTCATACGCCATAAAAAAGGATTACTCATTCTCCATTAAAAGAAAGCAATAACAAGCAGTTTAAAGATGCACATCTGTGGTCTCACCTCAGTCTCCTTACACACAGAGAAGCTGAACCTCTGCAGGATCTCCACCATTGCTAGTCTCATCATTATCAGAGCAAATCGCATCCCAATGCAGTTCCTTGGTCCTGCCCCGAAAGGCATGTACGTGTACGGATCAATAGCCTCCTTCTTTTTTTTTTCCTTGCTGAACCTGAGGGCACACACACACACACACAATAATGTATCAATAACAGAAATGAGGCAATGACCTGCAGAGCTCAGGTCCTTTCTGTGGTAAACCTGGTAAACCTAAACATATAAATCCTTTCCATACCTCTCAGGTTTGAACACCTCAGGCTCGGGCCAAACTTCAGGGTCCCGGTGAATGGGCCATGTGGGTACCAAGACAATCATATTTTTTGGAATCACAAGGCCGTTTATCTCCACAGTCGCCTTGGCCACACGCTCCAGACGTGGGGCAATGGGGTACAGTCGGAGAGACTCGTTGATGACGCTGTCAAGATACTCCATCTGCATCAGAGCCTGGTACTCAATAGGACCCTACACAAACACACAGACACACACATGACAAGACCGCCACTCTGTCATATTAGGCAAAGTTAGGAGCTACAAGAAGCACTGAAAGGATAGGCGACAGTGATGGTTGATTGAGGTACTGAGGTTAAAAACCATTGTTACTGTCCTTTATAGGTTTAGATCAGAAGACAGATACCACCCTCATGTCTGTCTGGTAAATATAAGACTACAGCCAGCAGCCGGTTAGCTGAGCTTAGCATAAAGGCTGAAAACATGGGGAGCAGCTAGCCTGGCCAAAGGCAAAAAAATCTGCCTACCAGGACCTCTAATGTTCACTAATACTTTACACCTTGTTGGTTTTAATCCACACAAAAATGACATGTGTCGATTTTTCAGAGGCCAGCTGTTTCCAGTCTTTATGCTAAGCTAACCAGCTGCTGGCTGTAGCCTTATATTAGGAAAGATATAAGAGTGGTATCGATCTTCTGATTTAACTCTCGGCAAGAAATGTCAAACTATTAACAATTAATTATACGACTAAGTGTGATGTGAAAGGGGCCAGTCATAATAACACATCCAGAGAATTATCACCTAACTCTGCAGCTCTACTGGGCTTTTTAGCCTCATTTAGGTCATAGCAGACTAATAATGTAAGCGCTTATGCGGGACGACTCAATAGCTGAGTGGTTAGGGCCATAGACTGTATATAAGAAGTGGACATTGTCACTGCGACGTCACCATTTGGTTTGTGGACTGCCATTTTGAAGCCTTGAGTTTGGAATTTTGGCCGTCGCCATCTTGTTTTTTTGCAACCAGAAGTGACACGAGAGGGTGGAGCTAAGTACAACCGAACGCTGAATAAGACATTTTCAGGCGACCAAAAAGGTTATAATTAACTTTCATGAACTGAAAACACAACGTGAAAGGGTTAAAGTTGTAAGCATACCCTGCTTCCAGGTCTATTTGAATCTAAATGGGACAATAATTTACTGTTTACTGTTGCTGTATTGAAGAAGACTTGAAACTAGCGATTGAGACCATAAACTCATGTTTACAATGTTTACTGAGGTAATAAATCAAGTGAGAAGTATGCTCATTTTCTCATAGACTTCTATACAATCAGACTTCTTTTTGCAACCAGAGGAGTCGCCCCCTGCTGGCTATTAGAAAGAATGAAAGTTTAAGCCACTTCCGCACTAGCTTAATTTTTCATACCTGGATGTTGCCCACTGGTTAGGGTGCACACCACATGTGCGCAAATGCCATGAGCAGCGAGTCCCGGGTTCGATTCCCATTCAGCTGAACCGTTTGCTGCATGTCATTCCCCTACTCTCTTTCCCCACATTTCCTGTCTGACAACTCCTGGTGATTGTTAATGTTGCTGTGTGCCTGCTGGATGTGTAAATAAGCATGTTGGCCATAACAACTTTATATCGTGATAATATATCAAATGTACGGGTTTCCTCTGCTCCCAAGTGGCCAAAAAAACAATAAAAGTAGGTTTAAATTTACAATTTTGAGACCTTCCTGCTACCAGAAACATTGTCCTCTCCCCACTGCCAACGCACCTTGTTAGGGAAGGTGGAGTCGATCTCCTCCTGCAGCCGTCTCATGACATGAGGGTGTGTCGCCAGATTGTAAGCCAAGAAAGTGAGAGAGCTGCTGGTTGTTTCGTAGCCAGCAAAGAGGAAAATCATTGCTTGAGAAAGGATCTCATGATCGCTTAAACCTGGGTAGATAGCGAGGAGATATGATTTAGAATAGCTTTAAGTTGTGCTTTTATGTGTGTGCAGATACTGTATGTGTGTGTCACCTTTATCCGGTTCCTCTTTACTGAGGTCATTGTTTTTCTGGGAGTCAATCATCAGCTGAAGGAAATCCACTCGACTCTAAAAGTAGACATATATGTGGATAGCTTTGATTATATTTCTGAATCTGCTGATATAAATATATGTAGATGCGCACATGCACAGACAGTCATACCCTTTGCTTGCTGTTCTCTCGGTCAGACTTGATCTTCTGCAGTGCAGCGTAAAAGAAGTCCGTGACAGACACAGGGAAAAATGAAAACTCAAACTTCTCAAAAATAGGACCCAAAAAGGGGAAAAAAGCTGGAATTAAGCAGAAAGCAACACATTTATCAAGGAAACATGACAGACTGTGACTGTAAACATTCCCAACACATACAGCATATGTTTGGTTTACCAGCCAGGTGAAGGACAAAATTATAAATAGCTGCATTTTATAGAAGCAAAATGAATTCTGTACCAACGATGAGGAAGAGAGGGCTAAAAAGGTCAAACTTCAGCATCTTCTTGATGTTAGTGACAAAAGGGTCTGAGGGGTTGTTGAGTGAGTCAATGTCGACACTGAAGGCTGTGCTGGTTACTACATCCATACTGTAGGATCCAAAGAACCTAAAGAGCAAACAAACACACCAGAGATTTAAAGGTACAGTGTGTATTTGGGATTTGGAGGCATCTAAAGGTGTGGTTGCAGATTACAACCAATTGAATACCCGTTCGCTCACTCCTCTCTTTCATGACTGCGCTAATGTGAGCCGCCGAGTGCAAAACCGTGGTAACACCGTTTACCTCGCTCAGAGGTCATCCTTACTAGAGGTCGACCGATATGGGTTTTTTATGGCCGATGCCGATGCCGATTTTTTACAGAATCAGGACAGCCGATGGCCGATATATGATGCCGATTTTTTTTTTGCCGATATGTTTGGCTGGTTTTCTTTTTTTCCTCCATCTGATAAAATATAACAGCTTAATAATAACAAATAATAAACAAAATGTCTTAACTTAAGTAAACATTTATTGAACAACACTTATGGTCTGTCTCTCCAATTTGCACTTTGTGTCTGCACTGCAGTGCATATTTTATTTTGTGCATGATGGTTAATAGTAGTAATAGTACAGGGCTCAAAACCTTTGAAGCACCTTTCCAAAACTGTCCTAAAGCATGTTTTTTATTTATGTTTGTTGACAGACACTGTTACAAGCTATATGGCCATAATCTAATTGATCAAAAAATAATAATAACTTTGTTCACTCGTATTACACAGCCTGTAGCTCATATCTGCTGCGGACTACACAGGCCAGTGACGTCATAGACGCTATGTAGGACCCATAGAGACGTTAAATGAGGAAGTGAACTTTTTGCTAAATGTTTCGACAAATTGCTCGTGTTTCCGCTATCACACGCAAACTTGAACTTATGACAAGCATTGTCAGCATCAACTCTAGTAAAGTGTAATCACGCTTTATAAGTTTAGGTTCTCCGCTATAGTTACTAAGAGCAGAAGCTCTCTGTGTCTGTGTGTGTGTGTGTGTGTGTGTGTGTGTGTATGTGTGTGTCTGCGCTGCAGCAGCGTGTCTGTGAGAGCTGCTTCGCCCCGCACAGCTGACGTTACCGACGGAGAGAAATTCTCCGTTACCAAAAACAGAATTGATAACGTCGGAGCATTTCATATCTAACCAATTAAATATATAGGGCTTTGAAAGAGAAGAATTTAAGCCTACCGGGCGGCAGAATGGCAATTTGATTGACACACAAGGGGCGGTGTCACACGTGTTCCACAGCAACAACAAAACTGGGCTGCCCGCAGATGTGCCTGCTTGATAATCGGCTTAATATGCTCAGGCATCGGCCGATGCCGATTATGAAAAAATGTCAAATAATCGGCCCGATTAATCGGCCGACCGATAAATCGGTCGACCTCTAATCCTTACCATAATAACACTACTGTAGGAGCGACGGAGTCAGACGGTGGCTGGCGGTACCACTGTTTTGCACTCTGCGGCTCACGTTACCGCAGTTTCACAAGCGTGTTGGCGAACTAGCGGTGGCCTTCATGGCGGACTCTGTGAAGAGGACCCGCTCCCTATGTAGATATGAAGGACTCATACTAAGCTAACGAAAGCACAACCATTCTTAGTTTCAGGTGATTATACACTAATGAAAACATAGTTATGAATATTATATTCCATTTCTGCGAAAAGATCCCCCTAAATCCTACACACTGTACCTTTAAAAAGAGTTGACATTATACATTTTCTGGAATAATTTTAAATGAACTAAATATTTTAGAGTATAAAGTGTTCTTACTCCTTCAGCTCTAAGGGCTCATCCTTGTCTGCCTTCTTTTTCATGCTGCTGTACAGGTTAGCAGAGTGGTGCTTCATTATGTCAAACATCTGAGGTAAAGACAGGGACAGATAGACAGGAAAAAACAGGCTTACTGAAATACTGGAAAATAAAGTACACAGTATAATACACTTGCACGGAGTTGCTGCTGTTTCTGTTCGTGTTTCCTTGAGATCAGTGCTTCCCAATCTGGGGGCCAATACCTCAAAAATGGGGTTCCAGGATACGACTGAGGGACCACAAGACGGTAAAAGTGATAAAGAAAGAAAAAGAATATTTCGGTTACACACAATTATGTTTGTTTTTCTGACTTTTCTCTCATGTTTGCTTTTTTTCACTTGAAATGCTGAATACTTTCATCTCTTTAGTCCTCTAAAAATCCTTCAAATGAAACAATCTGAGAAGGAAAAATCACTTTTTGGTTGAAGAGTAGTGGTACAACAGTTCAGCAAGCGTTCGATTTGTATTGAGGTTTTTGGGTCACAGTTTTTGTTCCGTTTGTTTTGCACATTAGGGAGAAGAAAAACATAACCATTTCCAATGTGTTTGAACTCCAAAATATATAAATAAATAGATTGATTGATAGTAATGATTCTGAATGATAATTCTATATTATATGAAGCCATAACACTGATTTTATACATGAAACGGCAACTTAATGGTCAAGTAGGCCTATGTTCGTTTCAACAAGCCCACGGCTCGGTTTGTACGTCATTGAATTGTTCGTTTTTTTACAGTCTGGTTTCGCATCCCCAGTCCACACTGAGACCATATCCTGAGCTCAAAAAGTAAAAAGTAAACACTGGTCGTGTCTAGAAGGTTACACACAAATTGAGAAACTCTCGCGAGATGGTTAAGGTTAGGCATTGACCTTGAGTAGTTAAGGTTAGGCATTGACCTCAAATGGTTAAGGTTAGGCATTGACCTTGAATAGTTAAGGTTAGGCATTGACCTTGAGTAGTTAAGGTTAGGCATTGACCTCGAGTAGTTAAGGTTAGGCATTGACCTTGAATAGTTAAGGTTAGGCATTGACCTTGAGTAGTTAAGGTTAGGCATTGACCTTGAGTAGTTAAGGTTAGGCATTGACCTCGAGTAGTTAAGGTTAGGCATTGACCTTGAATAGTTAAGGTTAGGCATTGACCTTGAGTAGTTAAGGTTAGGCATTGACCTTGAGTAGTTAAGGTTAGGCATTGACCTCGAGTAGTTAAGGTTAGGCATTGACCTTGAATAGTTAAGGTTAGGCATTGACCTTGAGTAGTTAAAGTTAGGCATTGACCTTGAATAGTTAAGGTTAGGCATTGACCTTGAGAGGTTAAAGTTAGGATAGGTCGTCAGGCAGTGAGTCTTGCAAGAGTTTTTTGCAAGTTTTAACAAGTTTTTTGGGGGATTACCTTCTAGACACGACTGTAAACATTGCTTCATTTTAAGGGGTCACAAGGAATGCAGGTTGGGAATCACTGATCTAGAAGGAATGTAGTCAAGACGGACCTCGGTTGAAAAATGTTCTGTTCAACATGCAATAAAGGGCAGAGGAGGTGCAGAGCAGGATGGGGCTGTACCTCTTTCAGTCTTCCTGAGGTGAAGGAGGGAGAGAGGACACTGCGGATCCTCCTCCACTGGTCATCCTCAGCGATGGACACGGCGTCGTACAGCGCCCCGTTCAGGCGGAAGTTCTGTAACAGAGTTAGGATGAGGATGATGATGAGGAGAGCTAAAGCAACCACAATGAGTGAATGTGAATGTGTTATATCATGAGTGTGCGTACTCTGCGATTGGTGAAGAGAGAGTAACACTCCTTTATGAGAACAGCTTTTATCATGGCAGGATCTGTGATGCACAGCACGGGCTGACGGCCATCAAAGATGCTAAATATGATAAGAATAGAACAGAATATGAATAGAAAAATATTAAAACACCAGGTGAGATTTGTATGCGGTCACATACAAATCTACCTTGTAAAACAGGTGCACAACACAATAAACAGAGATACTTTATGAATACCGATAAGCGGCTCTAAGGACAACAATGAGATCACACACACACACACACACACACACACACACACACACACACACACACACACACACAGACTTACCCCCATGTCTTCCCATATTTGTTGAAGCAATCCATGTCAAAGGTGGTGAATCCCTGAGGACAAAAATAATAATACACAGATTATGAATTGAACATCTTTCTTAAATCTTTGGTCCACTCTAACATGATGGAACTATTTCTAGCTTGAAAAACTATATTTAAATATGTGAATTAGGGCTGTCAATCGATTCAAATATTTAATTGCATGATCGTCCATAGTTATTCACGATTAATCACACATTTGTATCTGTTCAAAATGTACCTTAAAGAGAGATTTGTCAAGTATTTAATACTCTTATCAACATGGGAGTGGGCAAACAACACAAAACAATGACAAATATTGTCCAGAAATCCTCACAGGTACTGCATTTAGCATAAATAAAATGCTCAAATCATAACATGGCAAACTCAAGCCCAACAGGCAACAACAGCTGTCAGTGTGTCAGTGTGCTGACTTGACTATGACTTGCCCCAAACTGCATGTGATTATCATAAAGTGGGCATGTCTGTAAAGGGGAGACTCGTGGGTACCCATAGAACCCATTTTCATTCACATATCTTGAGATCAGAGGTCAAGGGATCCCTTTGAAAATGGCCATGACAGTTTTTCCTTGCCAAAATTTAGCACAAGTTTGGAGCGTAATTTAGCCTCTTTCATTCTGGTAAATAGCAATAAAATCAAATCATTTTCAACACAGATACACAGAAAATGGGAACTTTCATTGTCAAAATGTAATAACAAAACTAGGATACTTCCTCTTTTACACATAAAGAAAATAAACTCCTGCTTCTTCTCTACATGGCTTATAGATGTGATGTTCTTTCTTAAGCTTGAGAAAGTTAAATACACTTTGAGGGATTCAAATGATAAATTTATCACAAAGTGGCAATCCTTTATATCATTCTTCAGTACCCTGTAGAGGCTTCCTTCGGATGAGGGACTGTAACCTCAAGTGTTCACTGACATGTCATTTTACTGCCACTGACTACACTGCCAACACGCGGTCCAAGCAATTTTCTAATTTTACTCTATTTTATTTATTCACTCACATATTTATTTTATTTCTTTGCTCAATTTCTACCCTATACCATCCCATTTAGTCGGTGCCTCTCTGTCTATATGTCTTGTTATCTTTATAATTAGTAGTGGGTCTGTATATCACTGTATGAGTGACTGATTTGTTATTCGTAAATGTGGAGTTTCGTGCATATGGCCACGCTCAGGGCTCAGTTTCTCCTATACCTATGTCACCAATTGGGGCCTCTAACAAATAGGACTTACTGTATATGTTTTATTCATTATTTTATATCTATTTGATTTTGACTCTCATTCTTTTTTATTGTTTTTCCAGATTGTGGGATAGGGTTTACTG
This sequence comes from Sebastolobus alascanus, assembly GCA_916701645.2. Classification (NCBI taxonomy): domain Eukaryota; kingdom Metazoa; phylum Chordata; class Actinopteri; order Perciformes; family Sebastidae; genus Sebastolobus; species Sebastolobus alascanus. The sequence continues at coordinate 1,164,618 of CAKAOJ020000032.1, forward strand.
GGGTTATTACTGTTTGTAATGTCTTGCCTGCAAAATGTGAAAAAAATAAATAAAAAAATAAAGGCCCCTTTCCTAGGAGGTTTAAACCTGTGAAATTCATTCACTTGGAATTATATTCTACCAAATATTTCTGTTGAATTTTCTTATAAAAACAGTCCATAGCAAGGTCAGGACAATGTTTCTGAAAAGCGATGTTTTTCAAATGTCATTTTTTCACGACCTCCACCTGCATTCACCTGTCAAGAAGAGACTGTTGAAATGCTTAAAAGCTGTAAAACGGTGTGACACATTATGCACTAATCTGTTCAGAGACCTAATGTAAACATTACAACCACACCTCCTATGTCACTGTCAAAACCCAATGGGAGATTTAACATTGTAATAAATAACAGGGGCACTCCTTTTAATCAGCAATCATAGTTTCATCCGGGTAAGCAATCAATCTCGCTAAATATTATGCCTCAACATTTCAATACAAATGTTAATTTCCCCACTTTGTGAGGTGTTCCATTACACCAATATGTACCTTGCCAAGCCTGTAGACTCTTCTGAAAAGTTATGTTTACCAACCTTTCTATATGCCAGCATAGTGCCTAAAAACGGGATCGGTTTGGGACCGGGGATGCCCATTTTCTTAAATGTTCCATAATGCCAGCAGACATACCTGTAAAACAAAAACAAAAAAAGAGAGTGAGAAGAGATTTTTATCATACACACATAAGCACAGAACAAATACCTGGGATAAACAATCTTAAACACTTACACAAAGATCAGTGTGATGAGAGCCACCAGGAGTGTCCATGTCTCAGCGGAGAGGAGGAAGCCCATCTCTGTGCCTTTTCTCTCTTCTTTCAATGGCAGCACAAGCTCCACTAAACCCCAAATCACAGATCAAATGCTTTTATTTCCTAGAGCACACACCTGTTGCGTGCATAGGGAAATGTGTGAGAGTTGAGCCAATGGCAGTGACATGTGAATCATTGACAGAAAGAGACCAAGCAGCATTTATAATTATGGTTTATTAGCTCTGTCAACAATGACGCTGCAGTTTTTGGACCTAAATTATTATATTGCTTGTGTTAAGAAAGATAGAACACACGCAAAGTTAATGAAAACAGCTTTCAGTAATATGTCATATATTTACTTTTAGAATATTATTCTTTTATATCTCCTGCTATTTGTAATTCAAATTTTTCCAGGAATACAAATACGCAAGTAATTTCAATTTCTTCTTGGCTCACCCTTTATTTTCTTAAACACAAACAAGCCATTAAATACACTTTTTTCTTTAATGTATGTAGAGACATGTTCTCGGGTGTGTGACTGTCAAATTGTTTTATTTAGACATATTTTTTGTAATCTGTGCTCATATAAAGACATGTTCAGGCATAGTTCCAGATGTGTGGGTGGCAGAAACTCGAGCACGTTGTTGTTGCTGCACAGGACGGGAAGTGGCTAAAGGTCTTTGGCAACAAAGTGAAATGATGCCACACCTCCTGGACATACAGACAGAGCTCAGTGTGCAAATCTGAGGTCACTACAGCTTGTCCGAGCAAGACAGAGCCATGAGCTATCTTCCTTTCTTCTCTCTTGAAACATGGATTCTACTGATCACATTTATCTGCATATTTGTTATGTAAGGTTGATTTTAATCAAAGTAGATTATTTGTACTTCAGGTGAAATTAGCCACCTGAAGGAATGCACCAATTTCCGTTTTAGTTAAAAGTGTTTGACTGACACTATGTGACTTTAAAGATATGATTTAATGCTTCTCTGTTCTTCACAGGTATGGCAAATGGACTCATGGGATATTTGAGAAGTTGGGGATCCCAGGTCCAAAGCCGCACATGTACTGGGGCACAATTGGCAGGCACAACAAAGTATGTCAATCTTTATATATCTTTCTTTTAATTCAAATGAGTGAATGATTAGTGATGAATATGTATTCTCTGTTACCAGGTTTACTACTTGGATGACCATGAGTGTGCTCGGAAGTATGGGAAAGTGTGGGGGTGAGTCTATAGAGCTTTTAAAGTGTAAATGGGTGTTTCTGCAACTACGGTCACTTTTGTCTCTCCCAAATTAAAAAAATCAACCTCTATGAATTTTCATTTTAACCATCAGAGTATGTAACACATATAAACAGGTACACAAAATCACATATAGTCGTTAAGATTTTAATCTGTAACATATTTATTTTTTATGGTTTTCATCACTTGTTCTTACTAAATGTCCTTACCTCAACATTACAATAATGTTTCGTTTATACATTTTAATTTTTTTAATTTCTATATTATTTTTAAGACATTTAAATTCATTTTCATCAACTTCTTCATCTTTGTACAGCATTGTAAATATTGATATATATTTTTTTCTCTCTACACCCTGAAAAATGTAGACAGTAACCATAGATGTCAGTCTTCATACACAAAAATGATAAAATATGCTGTGTTTTATGACAGATATTGCAATTCTAATGTCTAATGTCCTTACTGCAACACCCAAAGCTGTAGTGGTAAGGACATGTTGCGGAAATGACTTCTACTAATATTGCAGATAAATGGAAGCTAGCAAGGTCTGCTACGTTAGCTTTGGCTCTTAGCATCTAATATACATGAATTCAACAGTAAGTTATTTTTTAAATGTAGTTCAAAATACACAATCACTAAGCTGTATGGTAAGGACACACAATAAATACTAATAGAAAAGGTGATGTTAAACTTGTTTTTCTTGATCTTGAGGGTCTCCTATGTGTGGGTGGCCCAACCTGTCAACCATGTGCTCAACTTCTGTTTTCATGGAAATTAGATTTGTTTGCCTTTAAATAAGGCTTTTACTATAGAATTTTTTCAGTGTTGTGGTAAGTACGCAGAAGTGTGGGACAGGTGCATTTCGCTGAAAAAATCATATAAATAATTTGTGAACAAAAAAAATAATTTTAATATTGTGTAAACTAATGTTTATGAAACAATTCAATTTGAAATAATAAAATAATAATAATAATAATAATGAAGTATCTCAACATTGAAACCACAGTTATGGGACACGAAGAAAGTGGTGTTTGGACCCATAAAATGCATCATGAATTTGATTAAATCACATTATTTAGTAATTCTTTATTTATGTCAAGATGGGTAATAACACTATGTATATATTTAACAAGCAAATTTGAATATAAATCCAAAATTTAATTTTCTGAGACTTCAAAATGCCCGTAGTTGCAGAAACACCCAAATAGAAGAACCAAGCCTCACACCAAGCTACCCATTATTATTTAATGTTTTGTGAAACCGTTTGTTTGACAGGTTTTGACTTGAACCTCTCACTTAGCTGCTTGTGTCAGCAATGGTGTTATTAATGGCAGCAAATATTCTCCTGATACACTGACAAGAGTTTTACACTGAATGCCCAAAATGTAAATGTGTGTTTGTGTAAATGTCCAGAGGATATGAGCTCAGGAGGCCCTCGTTGGCTGTGATGGACCCTGACATGCTGAAAACCATCCTGGTGAAAGAGTGCTTCACCTACTTTACCAACCGGAGGGTGAGAACACACAGGATTAACACTGAATGGTACCAAACACAGAGTGATAAGGTGATACAATATTCATCGATTACAGCAGACTAATGCTGCCTTCAAATGGAACTTGAAGAATGTGTTTTTGAAATGGGAAGTCAAGTAGGGCAGGACATTGGTTTTAAGGGTGTCACCTTTTCCCCTTCAAAACTGGTGAATGGTCATGCTGGGAACAAGAAATAGGCAACAAATTAATTAAATAATAAAAAATTCCATGAGCTTCCTCATTTAAAACTAGAACTACATCCAAGTGGATGTTTGTGCCAAATGTAATGAAATTCCCTCCAGGTGATCCTGAGAAATCGCTTTCACGAGAATGGGACAGATGTGAGGGCACAGTGACCTTTGACCTTTGCTTTGACCGCCAAAATCTACTCAGTTCATTCTTGAGTCCAGGGGGACATTTGTGCCAAATTTGAAGAAATTCCCTCAAGGCGTTCCTGAGATATTGTGATCATGAGAATGGTACGAGAATGGTACGAGAGGTCATAGTTGACCTTTGACCACCAAAATCTATTCAGGTTATCTGATAACATGCTAATGCTAGCACGTCAACATCCGTACAACTAACTAACTGAACTGACACATTAAGCACGTTAACTTTCTGGACTGGACTGGCGTGCCAACAGTCCAGCGGAGTGACATTGCCAACCCTAGAGCCACCGCTAGTTCAGCTAAAGCATATTGTAATAATGTGGCACACACCTCATCTGAATGACATTTGAACGTGGGAAATCCTTGGTATTTCAATTAGTTTTTACTTAATAAGGCTGGTGTTATGTAGGCTGGCTTATTATAGGCTGGTGCTACCCTGTCTGTGGCATTCAGTACCAATAACATTTATTCCTATTGAAGATAAATCAAAAATATACTTTTTCATTTAAGAAAAAGGGCTAATCTAATTTCCCAAAACAGCTGGGGACTGTAGTTTTTAGCTAACGTTACTCATACTGGAGTAAATATCTGCAAATGAGCCCACATTTGGTGCTCTAGTGCAGGGGCCCCCAAACTTTTTGGGGCCAGGGATCCCTTACTGGGGAAAACATTTTCTAGGGACCCTCATAATCGTAACACTGATTAATCATAATACTTACTACCATTTATACTCTTAGATGCCATTGGAACTATTTATATTCTAAAACTTTTCAACCTCAATACTTCAGACCTGTTTCATAGTGATAAACAAAATTCAATTGATGTTAAGATAAAATAAGATGAGTCTTTATTAGTCCCACAGTGGGGAATTTTGCCATGTTATTGGATGTTAATACCACTTATTTACCTTTAAACAGAGGGTGATTTTATTCAAATTGCATTTGGAATCAACTTGACAGCATTTATAACCCACATTTCAATTAATTGATCTTAAAAGCTTTCAGAAAATGAACAGTAGAAAGACCGGCATTATATACATTATTATATTCAATTATATAATTTATAGCAAATTATTTTGCGGACCCCACAATGAGAATCACTGCTCTAGTGAGAATTAACAGCAGTAGGACGGTGTATGTCAGACTAACAAAAAATACTACTACTGTTGACAGCTGTTCCACAAATGCGTACAATTGTAAACCCACAAATACATGCGTACTGACCACTATTCCCCTCCAGAACTTCCGTCTGAATGGAGACCTCTATGACGCAGTGTCTATTGTCGAGGATGATCATTGGAGACGGATTCGTAACATCCTCACACCCTCCTTCACCTCTGGCCGTATAAAAGAGGTAAGAGTTGTCAATTTTCTTAACCTCTTCGACTCATATTTGGGTAGATTGAAAATATATCTATATATATTCATCTTCATGTACTTCTGTTAATTTAGCATTTTTTCCTTTGTTACAGATGTTCAGCATCATGAAACATCATTCCCGCAAACTGACAGCCAGCCTGCAGTCCAAGGCGCACAACAATGAAGTCATCACTGTAAAAGAGTGAGTAATACTATGTTATAAATGGTTACTAAATATGACACGAATCAAACCTAGTATTCCTTTTTTTCCGCCCTCACTGAGGACCTGTGCTTTTTAATAACAGAACATCACCCAACCAAACGTGTGAACTTCAGAGGTGTTCTTCCTTTAATATTCCTTTAACAAATACAAAAATTAATTTCATTCTAAATATCTGACTGAAAATCTGTCATTCCAACTGTTGTTTCTAAACATCCACAATCAAACCTCCTTTTCCGAAGCAAAGTAAAATCAGAGTTGACAAAACTGAAACCAAGAAATCCATTATTTTATTGGCTTTCATTATATTTGAATATATTCTAGTGTACGTTTTTTACCACCTTTTTTATAAGTGGCAGACTAACCATTAGGTTAATGACAAAAAAAAGAATATTTGACGACTAATGAAAATTTTAAACTCAAAGATGATAAATCGGCTTATTTAGATTATTTAGATATTTAAAATTTACTCCAATTGTTTAGCAAACCTCAATTATTGTATTCTATTTATTTTAGAATTAGCATTTTTCTCCTTTCCCTACATTTTGTTATTTGTTGTATATATATATATATATATATATATATATATATATATATATATATATATACTGTGAAATATATTTACACATTTTTTATAATGAAAAAATGGAACATGTATACTCTATGTAAAAACTGTATTGAACTTTCTTAATAAAGTAAAAAAAGAAAAAGAAAAAAAAAAAATCAGTGACAAACCTTTATTGCCCGATAATATGAAATGTGGAGTATCTGGAAATGGATGTAGAGATTAAAAATACTGTTTATATATAAAAACGTGAGCTTAAAGGTCGACTCTTCTGAGCAACACCCTAATCATCTAGTCCCAACTATGGAGGCAGATATGCTCTCTAAATGCTTTATTTATTTATTTCGATATAGTATAAACAATATTATATTTGAAGCACTAGACAGTTTATTATCTTCAAAACCAAAAGTGCATAATTACTGTACACACAGTTACAATATACACAAAGACTAATCTGTATTTAAAATTGAAATGTTTGTATACAGTATATATTTGCGACACAGCTTATAAGGTTTCCTCGATGGGTTCTATATCACCACTTCCTCTCCTTTGATTAAGAAATTATTTTTGTAAACATGAACGTTTGCACTCAAGTATTTTTCAACCCAGCTGACATTTCTTTGTCCGTAACTACGAACTGTGGAGCAAACACGATAAAATCTCCTTCCCGTGGCACCGGTTTCAACCGTTAATCAATGATTCGTGTGTATTCAGCTTCTTTGGAGCCTACAGTATGGATGTGATGGCGAGCTGTGCATTCAGTGTGGATTTGGACACAATCAACAACCCTTCAAGTCCCCTCTCCATCCATGCCTCAAAGCTTTTCAAAGTCTCCATACCTGTTTTCTTACTCCAAGGTACGTCACTGCTTTTGCATGACACCTTTCATTTATTTATATTGATGTAAACAGCGATGATTTGTGGCTTAAATTATTATTGTTAACCCCCCTTTCCTTCTCAGGGTTATTCCCTGTATTTCTTCCTCTCTTGGAGCTGTTCGATGTCTCCTTGTTCCCTAAGACCGCTACTGATTACTTTAAAACGCTTCTGGATAAAGTCAGAGCAGAACGCAGTGGGACCTCACACCAGGTCTGGACAAAATACACATCTAGTGGTGGGCAATATGGATAAAATCTTCTATCGCAGTATGTCTAATCTTATGTCATGATAGATATGTACTGTACATCACGATAAAGGAAAATTTCCAGAAGTTCAGTTACATGGTTGACTAAACAATCTCACCACATTTTATAGCTGTTGTGGAGCTTTCCATCATATCACACGATCCTCTGCCCAGTTGTCATGGAAACACATACAGTAGATGTTCAAACTTCCATTTTTTTCCACTCAAAGGCACAATGAGTAGGATTTTTCTAAAAAAAAAACAATGTATAGACAAAAATAATTCCTCTCAATCATCACTTATGACATACTAGAAGTGTGTGGTGGTGTCTGTATCTGCAGAGACCCTGCAGCCCTCTGCCTGTATTTTCTTATTTTGCTGTGTTCAGGACGTTTCTGGGGGTCAACCTCTATAAAAATGTAGCGACCAGGTACCAGATCATACGCTATGGAAATGGCGGGCAGAGCAACGAAAAAACGTAAATATAATGAGGCGAAACGCTAAGCGGACAAAGCTCGTTCCAAAACGAGAGTGTCATGACAACTGGGCAGACTCATTTGCTGATAAAGATCATGCGATAAGATCAAAAGCTCCAGATCAGGCACGAAATTTACCTTGAGGCGAGATTGTTTTGTCAACTGCTGTTTCAAAGGTAAGAAAATTAAATTTAAAAATCAACATTTATTGATAAAATAACAAGATAGGCATGACTCTCGTTGACTAATCCAGTGAATTAAATACCTGGAAAAAATAGAAGTACTTCACTGCATTTGCAGAACACTAAAATCCTATCAATCCAAATATTCCACAAGTCCAGTGCTCATATATTTTCAACTTAAAATCAAAAACCAAATCTCTGTCATCTCAAGGTACACTGTACGTTGTCATACTGCACAACCATACTCATAAACACACTAATTATCTGACCCGTTTACAGAATTCAGGAGATATCCTTCAACACATGATCAACTCTCAGACTGCCAGTGATCCCAAGAAAGAAAAGCAGAATAAGGGTAATTACACAGCGGCATCACACACATACAGAGGCACCAATGTAGCCTCACATGTATTCACACCAAAGGTTTTGACGCCTCCTTTCATCTCCCTCCCTGTTTATGCATCCCGCCTGTCCTGACAGGTCTTACTGATCATGAGATCTTCTCTCAAGCCACAATGTTTGTGCTTGCTGGTTACGAGACGAGTGCCAGCACTCTCGTTTTCTTGGCCTACAATTTGGCGAGAAATCCTGAAGTCATGAAACGCCTACAAGAGGAGATAGACTCCACTTTCTCCAATAAGGTAGACCAGAAGTTTCTCTGCACTGTATTTCATTGATGAAACTACAGTTTTCAAAATCTGAATTGTGTTTAATCAAACCGTGATACGTAACTCTATAGGGTGCAGTTCAATATGAAGATCTGACGCAGATGGAGTACCTAGACAGCGTCGTCAACGAGTGTCTGAGGTAATGAGCAATTTCTTGTGCTAGTCGATGCTAACAATGACAAAGTTAACATGCTAATGTTTAGGAGGGAATGTTCACCGTGCCTGCCATCTTACTTTGGCATATTAGCATGCTAATATTTGCTAATTAGCGCTAAAAATTAAGAATAGCTGAGGCTGATGGGAATGTCATTAGTTTTGCAGGTATTTGATCATAAACCAAAAATTTGACCCGATGATAGTTCTGAAAGAAAAGTCAAGGGATCACCAAAGTTATTAAGATTCATCCTCAGGGGGACATGAATGTCTTCACCAAATTCCGTGACAATCCATCCAATATTTGTCAAGGTATTTTGGTCTAGAACTAGGGCTGTCAATCAATTAAAATATTTAATCACCATTAATCACATGATTGTCCATAGTTTGTCACGACAATTTTTATCTGTTCAAAATGTACCTTCAAGCGAGATTCGTCAAGTATTTAATACTCTTATCAACATGGGAGTGGGCAAATATGCTGCATTATGCAAATGTATATGTATATACTGTATTTATTATTGGAAATCAATTAACAACACAAAACAATGACAAATATTGCCCAGAAACCCTCACAGGTACTGCATTTAGCATAAAATATATGCTCAAATCAACTCAAGCCAAACAGACTGTCAGCGTGTCAGTGTGCTGACTTGACTATGACTTGCCCAAAACTGCATGTGATTATCATAAAGTGGGCATGTCTGTAAAGGGGAGACTCGTGGGTACCCATAGAACCCATTTTCATTCACATATCCTGAGGTTAGAGGTCAAGGGACCCCTTTGAAAATGGCCATGCCAGTTTTCCCTCGCCAAGATGGTTTGGAGCGTTATTTAGCCTCCTCCTTGAGTAGTATGACATGTTTGGTACCAATGGATTCCTTAGGTTTTCTAGTTTCATATGATACCAGTATTGCTACAACCTAAAAATAGCATTGAAAAAATTGCGTTAAAACAAATTTGCCTTAATGCGTTATTATGGCGTTAACTTTGACAGCCCTATCTAGAACAAAACATTGCCATCCCTGGAGCCATGCCATCAAGAGTTGCTAAAAATGAGAAAAGTGCATCTCTCGACAGTAGTTCCCCTTTTAAATTTTGAACAGTACAACAAAGGCTTAAAACTTACCCAGCCATGAAACAATAGCAAAAATCACAAATTCTAGGGCAACCAAAACACTGTGTTTGGGGATTGAATATTTACTCTGATACTCTGATAAAGACATACAGTGTTTAAAATTGTCTTGTTTTGTCAATAGGCTCTACCCTCCAGCTGCACGTCTGGAACGAGTTGCCAAAGAAACTGTCAAGATCGGTGAAATCACAATCCCAAAGGGCATGCTTGTATCGATTCCAGTCTACGCTCTGCACCGCGACCCTGAGCTGTGGCCAGAGCCAGAGGAGTTCAATCCTGACAGGTAGCTGCCACTTTGTGTATGCGCGAACTGTAACACCTCACTCAAGGATTAAGTTGTCATAAATCACCAAGGTAACTTTTAAAATGCCCAAGTACAATTTTTTGGGGGTCACTAAAACAGCTTTGAATGTTTCATGACTTAATCACTCTTATCAGTGAGCTACAAAATTTTTTAGAGTGATTTCTTATAGAGAGTGGTGCATGCATTACTAAAATTAGTTTCAGAAGTCATTTGTGATTTAATCATTTATAGAGTCCACGTATCAAAATATGTAAAAATGTCATCTCATTTTCTTTGATGCTGCATTGTTGTTTTTCAAGATTTAGTAAGCAGAACAAGCAGAGCATCAACCCATACACTTACCTGCCATTTGGGGTCGGGCCAAGGAACTGCTTGGGGATGCGATTTGCTCTGATGATGGTCAAACTGGCCTTGGTGGAAGCTTTGCAGAACTACAGCTTCTCAGTCTGCGAGGAGACAGAGGTGATTATATTTAAATTACATACTAGTCATGGTCTAAATGATTGCTTTTACATAATAAGACACTTGACGCTAGATTTGCATTAAGAGAGAGCACAAGTTTGTGATTTATTGAATTTGTCCATTCCATAGATCCCTTTGACGATGAACCCTGAAGGCCTTGTTGGACCCCTAAAACCAATCAAACTAAAGATTGTGACACGTTCAATCACCTCAGGAAATGTGGACAAATCCAACTAGGAACAACCCAGAGAGAGACGTCCCTCAAGGTTGAACTGTATCCTTATGGATGGTAACCTTATGGATAATGATTCAAATATGTTTATGATGAGATGAAACTGGAAAGAAATATTTACAAAACAGTCAAAATGGTGGAAAAGGTGGTGAAGGACACTGTTAACATGAACTAATATTTCTTCTGTTATATGTAATTGTTAAATTGATTGTATCATAATTGCATGTAGGCATAATCAATAAACATGTCATTAAAAAAATCACTGTAAACTAGTGGGACCTTTGGAGGCTAATAAACAAAGCATGCCATAAATGTTTCTGCTTGTGTTTTTTTTAGTCCGATCTCTAAAGAATTACGGTGCATCATGCGAGATAATACTATGTGAAGCCTGTTTGGTTTAAAGGGTTATCACCAGTTCATCACACGTCTAACACAAACTCATATCCACTTTCACATATACAATTTTGATTTGCATGTCTATAACATTTAGGAGGAAACTGGGGCACTTGTAGGAAAACCAGTGGAGCACAGAAAGGACCAGTAATCAACCCAGAGGTTATTTTAGTGATAGAGCTAATTACTGAGCAACATAACACAAGTTTTTTAAATGAGGAATATAAGAGAGGGCAAAAAACACAAGTTAAAAAGTAACAGGATAGCAGAGTCCTTATTAAAGAACAACTATATGCTTAATGACCAGAAAAATACAAAAACACCTGCATGATGCAATATCCCATCTATAAATACTCTCATAAAATATATATTTAGTTTACTACTATTTAAGTCATCTCGGTGAATCAGGCTGTACTTTGTTGTTTCTTTCATTTTTTTCTCCATTACATGTTTTTTTTGAGGGGAGGTCAGAGGGTGTCGTATGCTGAACAGATTGTAAAGCCCCTTGAGGCAAATTATATAAATCAAATTGACTTGACGGCAATATTTTATAAGAAAGGGATAATGTACAGCGAGAGGGTCATTGTTGTGAAATAAACCCCGACCTCACCCTGTCGGGTTTATTACACGGCTACTTACTTAAGAAATCAATAATTTGACACAAACACGGTCCACCAGAGTCCGACATCAGAACTGCATCCATAGCAACGGACTGTTATTAAGAAATAACATAACGTAGAATGCCGTGATTGACCAATCAGAATAGAGTATTCAACAAAGCCGTGTAATAATCATTAATAAATGGTAAATTGATAGTTAATTAAACTTAGTTAATAGTTATTTTACTGTTAACAAACAATGAAATGATAATGTTTACTAATTATTAGTAATGCTATAATTTATTTTATTTTATCATTAGTTTGTGTTATATTAAATTTGTTTATAAATTATATATTGTATCATAGCTGATAGGAGACGATAACAATTACATTCTGATTACTTTAATAAACTACTTATTAACAATTTATTGTTGCACACATTATACCATTTTATATAATATGTTAGGTATTTGTTAGTGATTACCAAATGATTTGTAAACCTTTAAGACATCGTTTATAAATCATCTATAAACATATACATAGATAGATGGACCAGAAACCAATTATTAACCATTGACAAAATATTAACTATCTATCTATCTAAATAATGTTTATAGATGCTTTATACAAAGTATTTATTAACCATTTCACAAGGTATAATAATCATCAGTTGTAACTTTATAATTGCCATCCAAATAATGTTTATAGATGGTTTACAAACCAGTTATTAACCATTAACAACGTGTTACAAATATCTATGTAATGTTCAGTTGTTTTACAAACAATTTCTTAAAGGTTTACAAATCATTTCGTAACCATTAAAAAAATACCTAATATAGTACATAAAATGTTATGTGTGCAACAATAAACTGTTAAAATAAAAAAATTATAGCATTACTAATAACTAGTAAACATTATTATCATTTCATTGTTAACAGTAAAATAACTATTAACCAAGTTAAATTAACTATTAATTTACTGTTTATAAATGGTTATTATAAAGTGTTACCAACTTGACTTGTGTTGTATTACATATGTTTTTTCTAATATTTCATTGTCCATGGAGGAGCAAATTAACATCTCTATGGAACAATTAAAACATTGTTCAAACAGTATTTATTACCGGACTGTTGGATTGGAGTACAATGTTCGGGCTTTTTTGTTTTCCTGGTCGCTCAGTGTTAAAAGATTGAAGTTGTGATTTAAGAGATGATACTGACTCTGGAAGACAAAGCTCATCGGGGGGAGTTGTTCAGTCGTCTTGGAGCTCTGATGATCACAGCTCGGCCACCGGTCGTCTTCAGCCTGGACTCTGCAATAGATATAGGGACCCTGCCTGAGGACACATGTTGAGTCATGGGGGGGGGTTACAGGGCTTTGATGTGGCTTGAGCTCTGCTTATTCAAAGGGGACCTATTATGCTTTTGTGCTTTTTCCCTTTCCTTTAGAGCGTTACATTACATTACATTACATTAAAGCATGTAAGCATGTTCTAGTAGAAACCCAAAATACAAGTATGCACCTGAAAATAAGCATAAGAAGTCCTCTTTAAATACAATCTTGAAACATGTCCAACCCCAACACATAAAAGGAGAAAGGAGTCCAGCTTATAACAATCTTGATGCAAGAACTTGCAAGACAGTTTTACTTTGCTAAATGTGAAGAAGTGATAGCACAGCCGCGTGACATGCTGATCGGGCAGATATGCACAAGCATGTGATTCAAACAACCTTTAACATCATTACTGCAGTCACTCAGATACAACTTCAAATATCTAAACTGTTTTTCCTTTAATTAGGACTTACAAATAAAGGGTTATGTCTCTAATGTTTTATATGTATTACCATATAAAACATTAAAATACCTCTTTTAAAACATTTAAAACGTTTCTTTCCCTAGATCATGAACGATAAACAGGGTTCATGGTATGTGTATGTTTTTTTTCATAATTGCAAATAAAATCCATTCACCTTTTGAAACAGTCTTAGTGGATCAGCAGTAAACAACAGACCACATTTGGTCACACAGACTAAAAACCACAATCATGATAAAGATTAAATCAGTCAATGCCACATTTGGTCATTGCACAAACAATCTGTAGGCAGTGGCACAACTTGTTCCATATATGGACACAGTATCAGCTTAGAGGTAGAGTCAAAGTGGGTAAACACATCCAGGAGCGTTACAAACGGGCTTGTCTAGAAGGTAACCCACGAGTTGAGAAACTCTCACGAAATGATTAAGGTTAGGCATTGATCTCGTATAGTTGAGGTTAGACATTGATCTCGAATAGTTGAGGTTAGGCATTGATCTCGAATAGTTGAGGTTAGGCATTGATCTCGTATAGTTGAGGTTAGGCATTGATCTCATATAGTTGAGGTTAGGCATTGATCTCGTATAGTTGAGGTTAGGCATTGACCTCGCATAGTTGAGGTTAGGCATTAATCTCGAATAGTTGAGGTTAGGCATTGATCTCGTACAGTTGAGATTAGACATTGATCTCGTATAGTTGAGGTTAGGCATTGATCTCCTATAGTTGAGGTTACTTATTGATCTCGTATAGTTAAGGTTAGGCATGGAATATTTAAGGTTAGGATAGGTCGTCTGGCAGCGAGTCTTGTGAGAGTTTTTGCAAGTTTTTGCCAGATTTCGCAATTTGTGGGTTACCTTCTAGACACGACTTTTACAAACACCTCCCCAGGTAAAAAAAAAAAAAAAAAACAGGTACAACTTGTCTTCGAAATTGATCTGTTTAATGTTTTAGAGGTACTTTGAGATGTGTTTGGGAGAGAGGGCTTGTAGAGAAGTCACTGTGATGCAGGAGTCAAAGATAAAAAGAGGCACGAAAATCTCTTTCCCAGGTCTTATCTATCTGCTCCTTTCTCCTACTTTCTTCCTTCCGCTGTCCTTTTCCTCCTCGCTCCTCTTTCTTCTTGGATGGTGGTTTCACTGCGTCACGATCTCTGGGTTGGAAGTGAGTAACTTTGGCTCTTTTCATGTGTCCATAGCCGAGGCCTTGCTGGTCTCTCTTCAGCACAGTTGGCACTGGCTGGTGGGGCCCCTCTCCCTCTGGCCCCAGTCCTGTCCCCGGTTTCCAGCCGCAACGAACCATCATCTTGTAGCTGTTGCTGGAGGGGGGGAGGCAGTAGTAGGGGGTGGGTGGAGCACGCCGCAGACTAAACTGATGTAGAGTAGAGGAGTGATGTGATGACAGGCTGCTGCTGTACTCGCTACAACACACACCGCACCACTGAGGCTGGAGGGCACTGGGGACAAACAGAGGAAGAGACAACATCAGTGAGAGGAGAAATATTAATGGAACGGATTCACAATTGTAAAGTCCATCTTAAAACAATAGACTGTGTATAAGAAGTGGACATAGTCACCGTGACGTCACCCATTGGTTTGTGAAATACTTGTTTGAAACCTCGGCATTTTGGCCATCGCCATCGGGTTTTTTTTTTCAACCAGAAGTGATACGAAAGGGTGGAGCTAAGTACAACCGAATGCTGAATGAGACGTTTTTAGTCGGCCAAAATGTTACAACTAAATTTCATGAACTGAAAACACACTGCGTTAAAGTTGTAAGACGACAACACAAACAACTCCCAGACCGGACAACGCGGCTTCAGCAGTTTGAGTTAGTCAAATCTAGTGTGGATCTTCCAAAATTACGGTGTTTTAGTTGGAAATTCCCTCTTTGTGTTTCCCTGGACAGCGTTTCCCTGCTGCAATGGAAGGACAGTAACAAAACGAGGAAAATTTGTAAAAAAAAAAAAAAAAAGGCTGTAACTTGTGAAGATATCCACTTGATTTATCTAACTTGGAAAGCTGAAGCTTCAGATTAGCTTTATAAATAATTTTTATATACTCAAAGCAGACGGCATGCATACAAAACACGGACGATTTTTGAGTGAGCTGTTGATGCACACTATTCTCCCACAATGCAACGCACAATGGAAATATAGGAGCTCCTCACAGATGGAAAGATTGAAACAAATTGTGGGTAGTGGTGAACAGCTAAAAAAAAAAGGCCTTGAAAACAAAAAAAAGTATGAAATCTTAGGAAAAACATTTTAAAGTCCCTTGTCGAAGTTTAATTGACAGTAGCTTTCCATAGTTGCAGTTTGATTGACATCTGATGTCACATGTATTGTATTGTTACAGTAGCACATGTACAGTATTTCCTGTTAGTATAATTTGGTTAAGTGTGTTGATATTTGCATATACTACTAACTATTAAAACAGTACACTCTGACGAATAGTATGTAGTATATACTGTGTAGAATTAGTATGTGTTATGCTTTTGGGACACAGTTTGTATGTGACTAACATCTTCCTCTCTCACCAATTAATTTAGTTACAGGGTGGGACTAATTACATCTCTATTATTCTTATTGTTACATGGACTCATGTGATCTCATGTTATTATCATCGTCGCTCCACCCGCCATCAACCTGAGCAGAGGTGTAATCAGCCAGAATAAGTGGAAATACCTGTGGATATCGTGCTAGACCTTTAATGTTGTTCTGACATTGTTGTTCATTGTATCCAATTGACAGTTTTGTGAAAGCAGTTTCCTTGCTTCCTCCAGTAATATAACATAAAATATTTAAGGATTGTATGGATACATTTAAGGATACATTTTTTTTATTTGCAGACTACACTAACTTTTTTTTTTCTGGAGAGAATTTGCAGGAAATTGTAAGATAAACACTCACACACAAGGGATCATAGACAATGTTAATATAGAAAGAATATAAGAAAATAAATTTGTGGGTGTGATATTATACCACAAAATCTGCTGGGAACCTCATAAAGTATATCATATGTGCGAGCAAAGTTGCCAAGAAGCGTTGCAATTCTGGGAAAAACAAGACACAGCGTTATACACTCCATATTGTTCACTGGTATTACAGTATCTGAATTACTTTCTGAATTTACTTCCTGGCAACGTACAAAAAACTGTTCTCAGACAGAGAGGGGGGTTATAATAATAATAAAAGAACATTTAATTAAAAAAAAAAACATTGTGTTTGTACCATGAAGAGTATATGCATTTCAACTTTTGGGGTGAATTTCTGGAATGATTTAGATGAAGAAATTAAGCCAAGTACAAACATAAAACAATTCAAGAAAATGTATTTTAAAAATTGTACTTGAGAGGTACAGGGATGGGGAAGGGGGACTGTGACGCTCCTTGTTGATGTTGTTATTGTTTTTTTATGAAGATGAACATGTATGTGTGTATATGTGATTAACATTAAGTTAATTATTTAAGTTATAGAAAGAGGTAGGACCATATAAGTCTTTACTCCTACCTACTCCTCTTCGGACGTATAATATTTATTTATTTATTCATAATTTGCTGTATATGTTTACTGTTCATTTTATTGGTTATTCTTGTTTTTTGTTTTTTTATTATTATTTACTACATGTAAATCCATCTAATTACCAGTCCATCTAATGAAAAAAAAAAAATTCAACTCAGTCCCATCAGATATAACAAATGAACATTTACATGTTGTTTACCACCTCTCTCCCAAACTCCTGCTGCATGGCCTACTTCTCACCTCAACTTTTAACGGAATATTTCGATGGATAGTTTGGGGAAATTTCACATTTTCCAACTGAAAATTTGGAAAATGGAAAGCTCAGTAAGAGTCCTATTTATCAGAGGTAGGAAACGTCCATGTTTCTGTTTCAGTAAAGGATAAGGCTGGGCAATATGCGATATATATCATCAAAACAATACAAAAATGTCTATCGTATATATTTTTTATATTGTTTCTATCGTGATATAGGCTAGACCTATTTATTTATTTTTTCCTCTATAATTTCACTTAAAACTGTTCTGTTCATTTTGCACTCAAGTTCTTAAAATGAGAAAATACGCAGTACTTTTCATTTGTCATGTATTTAAAGCTCCAGTGGGTAGAATTTGAGCAAATATGATTTAAAAATGTTATTTTTATAAAACGGTCCCTATCGTGACAGTAGTGCATGAGACAGGTAATCTGAAAAAATCATGTGCCTCTGTGTCCTCCAGTGCTCTAATGGCATCTGCAGGATTTCACAGATTTTTCTTTAAAGCCTGAAAACAGAGCCAATAGGAGGCGCAGAAGACTAGTTCTCTCAGAACACCTTAATTACAATATGCTGAAAGGTTATTATGAATTTTTTGCCCAATGATGCCAAAAACATTTTGCCTACTGCAGGTTTAAACCGCACAGGAGTATTAAAAAATAGGCTTTATCATGTGGTTATGTCATATAGACTATTTATTTATTGAATTAAACAGAAAACATGCTATATCTTGATAAATATCGTTATCGAGATATGAAATGACCTATATCGTGATAGAAGATTTTGGCCATATCGCCCAGGCCTAGTAAAGGAGAGAACTGTCATCATCTATTGTACCTATTTGAAATTAATTCATATTTGGTTTAAACTGTATACAACTGAGAGTGTGCTCACCTGCTATCAGACTGTGTGTGTCTCTGTGTGCTTCTCCCATAGCTCTCCAACTCCTCCAATGCCTCATTGTGGCCCGCTGGGGGGAAAAAACAGAGATGGATGAGTAAAACTTCACTCTACACACAAACACAGAGTTTCTAATAAGACTTGCATGGTTATACCT
The DNA here is from genome assembly GCA_916701645.2 of Sebastolobus alascanus. Classification (NCBI taxonomy): domain Eukaryota; kingdom Metazoa; phylum Chordata; class Actinopteri; order Perciformes; family Sebastidae; genus Sebastolobus; species Sebastolobus alascanus. The sequence continues at coordinate 1,183,083 of CAKAOJ020000032.1, forward strand.
TCCAGTGCCAGGTCTTTGGCATCCCTGCCCTGTGTATCAACCACTCCGACCCAGGCAGCTCCGCGTTGCAGCAGCAGCCTCACTGCAGCGCTTTGTCCTGACCAGCTTGCACACATCACCGCCGTCCAGAAGTACGTATCCTGGAAGGGAAACCATCAGGACTTATAACAAATACAATATTTCCAAAAAATGAAAACACATTGAGCAGTAAGTATTGTACCTGGAAGTTGATATCGATCCCCTTTGAGAGCAGGTCTTTGACGCCAGAGATGTCCCCCTCATGGGCACAACGCAGCAACCTGAGCCCCAGGAGCTCCTTGGACCTTTCTGAGAGAATTGTCTCTCTTCTTTGGTTGCCTTCACTTTCACCACTAATTCCACTTTGTACCACAGAATCTGTTTGACGCTGCTGCATCTCTGCAGCCCTGACTCTCCTCCTCACTCTTCTACTGGACTCTCTGCTCCTCTGATGCTCTCTGCCATAATCTTTCTTGCCAATTGCATCTTGCCTTTTACCTTCTTTCATTAAATTTTCGTAGAACTGCTTGACCTCTTCCCCATTAAGTACACTACTTGTTTTAGAGCTGGATTGTTCGGTTGTTTCAATGCTGAAAAGATCCTGTCCACTGGCAGGATTAAAGCCTAAAGCAGCCATGAGGAGTGACTGTAGCAGGTTGTAAGTTTAACCAGAACACTATTGTTACAATGAGAGTCAGTCTGAGTTATAGACTCTTATTTTAAACAAGGACAGCTGCGATACTAGTGTTTGGTGTTTCTCTTTCACATTGAGTCTGGTATTAACATAGTAAACTATGTAGCTAGTAAGCTAACGTAGCTAGCTTGTTTATTTTGATACGTAGGACGAGTGGTTATCTGTCTGGTTAATTCTGATACATCGTTTCACACATTATATTTAACCAAACACAACTTACAGTGCGTCAATGTATTTCTCTGAATAGTAACGTTACAATGGTTGACAACCAGCTTTAGTAGTCTGAGCTAACAGCCGAGCTTTAGCTTTAGCCTAGGTTAGCATTAGCATTAGCATTAGCATTAGCATTTGCATTAGCATTAGCATTAGCATTAGCTTTTAGACACATGAAAGCTTGTTAATTCAAGACGACCTAACGCACTTAATTCAGTAACATTACCCAACATTATGTCGCTTTAAAACATTATCAATACGACGACGTCAACACGAAGCTACTTCAGGCTAACGTTACCCTCTTTCTTCCTTGGTTTGTAAACAGAACGTCGTACGTAACGTAACGTAACGTTAGCAACATGACTGACGGTGAGTGACGCCTCCTGTCGGACCGGATGTTTATGGAGGACGGAACCTGCCAAAATAAATGAATAAATAAATAAATGACTCGATAAATAAATAAATATAATATAAATATAAATTATAAAAATAAATATAAAAAAAATGTAGTCAGTAATTAATTGATAAAATGTGTTAATTTGATTTTTTATTTATGTACCTTTGTATTAATTCCCTTATTTATTTACTCTTCTGTTTAATTTCCACTTCTATTTATTTATGTATTTATTTTTTCATTTATTTATTTATTTTTAAATTTATTTATATGTATTTGTTTATTTTTGAATTTATTTTTGTATTTATTTTTAAATATATATTTTTTTATTATTATTTCTGCATGATTTTCCCTTAGCATTTCACCCCTTATATATTTCCCCCAACTTATTTATCACTGTATTCTTTTCTTTATACATTTATTCACACATTTGTTTTTACATTTCGTCATGCATGGTATAAATAAGTTTGGGGAAATAAATAAGGGGTGAAATGCTAGGGGAAAATCATGCATAAATAAATAATTAAATAAATGCTTTAACACATAAATAAATATACATTTAATACATTTAAAAATTAATATAAAATAAATACAAAAATAAATAAAAATGAAAAAATAAATAAATATATCTATAAAAATTCATAAAACACAAATAAATAAAAGTGGAAATTAAACAGAATAGTAAATAAGGGAATTAATACAAAGGTAAAAAGAAAAAAGCTAATTTAAACAGAAATATCAATTTATGTCACATTTGATCAATTAATTCATGATTACATGTATTTGTAATATTAGTTTTGCTACTTTTAATGGCATAATTATTTATTTATCGAGTCATTTATTTTTTATTTTGGCAGGTTCCGTCCTCCATAGCTGTTATGTTGGATGAATTGTTACTCGAGTACATTGAGTACATAGCCTACAAGTATGAAAAGTTAGAACAGTACCTGCTAGTGTTAAATTATTATATTTTATATTATTGGGTTATTATTACTAATGCATAAACATGTACGCTGAATTTTAATGTTCCATCTGGTCAGGAAGGTGGAACCTATTTGAACTTCTTTATATACTGCTGGGTAGTTTAATCTATAACAATGCATCATATCTTACATGATCATCATATGTTTTGTATGTAAAAGTACAATATTTATCTCTGAAATGTAGTGAAGAAGTATAAAGTAGTATACATTTACTTTGTTACTTCCACCACCTGTAATTGCAGTATAAACCTTCACAGCAGACCGGTCGGAAAAGCACAGATGTTACTGATAACACTGGCTTTGTTCTATTAAAGTGGCCCTGTAAGTCATTTAACAGTGAGCCAACATGCACAATAGGACGCAGAAACTGAAGCAGCTAAATGGAATTCATCACTAATTTGTATTATTTCAGACCTGTGCTTTTCCTACTGTGACATGTCAACATATCATGTAACATGTCCCACAGACCTGTATCTTAATTGGGTTAAAAATTAAACACCTGACACCATAGACTGTCTATATCTAAGTCACATTATTAATACATATCACAGATATGTCCCTGATTCAAGTCAGAATAGACCAACACTGTGCCTTCAAACATGGTTGGAGACACTTTCATACACAGGTCTACTTTTACCTTTAACTTGATTCTCACATATCATGTTCCTATTTAGACCATGGTACTTGTGTCTGCAGTTTTTTTGTTGTTGTCTTTTTCTTCTTTCTGCATGATTCTTGACTTCATTTTGTACCCAGTTAATGTTGTTTTCTTCCTTGTATATTGTTAATTTATTGTTGTATATCTTACACGTTGTACAGCATATTTTGCACTGTTGTTTTGCATAAATACAGTACGAAAATAATTATTGATAATATTAACTACTGGTGTTCTTTGGACAGTAGTAGTGTACCAGTTTTATGTCCCCACAGCACCCTCATGTGGACAGCCTGTTTTCAATGTCTTTTACTGCCTGTGTTCCTGCTCCTTTATTGATTCATTCATCATCAGATTATTTATCATCTTGTCCAAACCTTATTATAATATATATACATTTTTTGCTTTGTTCTTTAAGATTATTATTCTTGAAATAATTTTCTTCATCTAGTTTTGGATCAATTATATGCCCAGAAATTCTTCAATGAGGGTAAAATGTTCTTACATTTCAGGAGACATCATTTAAACAGCTCTCATGGCTGCAAAACATTTAAACCTGCGAGACCTTTGTTCTATTGTTTTTTATGTGTGTACATATTATAGGTCTTAAATCAACCATATTGATCTCCTAATCAAAATGTAAATGTTTGTTGTATTCAATAGCATGTTATTTAGCTTTGGCAATAATGTAACCTTAAGACTGATATCATTAAAGCTTATTTGATTGCTTCATCATGACACAGCCCCGGGCGACAACACATATCAATAAAGGACCATTTAGTGTCAATGCACTCACCACAGACAGCTTTGACTAACTAACAGTGATAAAACACTTAATAGATATGATTTTAGTATTTATATGGAGACAGTTTCATTTATCTAATTCCATCTACACTTGATTGATTCTCACTGATTGAAGGTGAATATTATCATGCAACATGTTTACCTTTAACGAATATTGTTCATAAGCCTCCTTACATGTGCTAGCAGGGTGAATAATAGATTTATTTTTATGGCACTTTCTCTAAACACAGATACAAAATGCTTGGTTACAGAGAAGTCTAAACAAAAATATTTTAAAAAGTGAAACGAAACATAATATGACGACACATACTGTGGTAGGGAGGACAACAGATGTATTGAAACGTGATCTCTGAAATCTTTTAGTGTCCTTTGAGTGACCGTGATTACATCCAGTTTGTAGCCACAGATTTGGCCAAGGCAAACTGTGGAAGCTCTGGATGTCAAAGAACCATCCGCATGCGGGTAACTAGTGTGTGTTTTTTGGTAAGACAGGGTGCTTGAATGAGAAAGTGCTGTATGGAGAAGGCATGTCAGGCACAGGGGTGAGAGGGATGAGTTACAAGGACTAAACCCTCATGCAGGGCTTCTGTATTAAGTGGTAATGTAGTGATATAGAAGAAAGTCCAGATGTGAAGCTGGCAGAAAACAGCACAGCAGGGACAAACTGTTTGGATGGTAAAACAAAAGTGAAGTTGTGTACCACACAGAGAATTCAGTGGTTTTGCATGTTTTAGTCCACAATCTTATGTTTCCAGAAAATCAAACCGAGCAAACATGAAGCCATGAAAATGTGAATTTGGTCGTTTCCTTCACTGAGAAGGCTGCTGTTGGAGTGTGGTCTTAGATATCAGACCGCCCTTAAAAGCACAATCCATGATCCAAATGTAAATATAATGTTTTCTTTCCATCAGTCATTTTTGCAAAAGCAGTAAAATAAACCGTTAAATAATAGCTGGTTGAGAAACACACAGAATGACAATTTCCAATCGGTAACACTTATATAATTTACACAGTGACCAAAAAGATAGACAGAGCCCACCCAATGCTTTTTTTGGTACCAACCAAAATGTGTTTTTTGCACCAAGTATCGAAAGCTTGCACTGATTTTTACTCCCCTTAACTTAGATTTTAGACTATTTCATTTATGGTAAGTTCGTCTTGTTAAAACAAAGGCTTTTGTAGAAATACATGTTAATATCCCTTAAAGGTACAGTGTGTAGGATTTGATGGCATCTAGTGGTGTGGTTGCAGATTGCAACCAACTGAGTACTCCTCCGCTCACTCCTCCTTTTCCAAGACTGCCGTAACGTGAGCAGCTGAGTGCAAAACCGTGGTAACGCCAGTCACCCCGCTCAGAGGTCATCCTCACCATAATAACACTACTTTAGGAGCAACAGAAGTCAGACGGTGGCTGGCGGTACCACGGTTTTGCACTCTGCGGCTCACGTTACCGCAGTTTCACAAGAATGTCGGCGAACTACGGTGGCCTTCAGGTAACATAAATGCGAAAGGCTCTCTCTAGAACCAGTGTTTGGTTTGTCTGTTCTGGGCTACTGTAGAAACATGGTGGAGCAACAGGTCGGACTTTGTGAAGAGGACCTGCTCCCTGTGTAGATATGAAGGACTCATTCTAAGCTAAGGAAACACAATGATTCTTATTTCAGGTGATTATACACTAATGAAAACATAGTTATGAATACTATATTCCATTTCTGCTGACAGATCCCCCGAAATGTTACACACTGTTCCTTTAAAATAAGTGAAAAGTATAATGATCCCCAGCCCTAGCAATAAATAGTCCTTGGAAAACTTGTAATGTTTAGTCTTCGTTGATACAGTGTCAGTGAGGTGTTAATGTAACATTGGTTGATTGATCATTTTAAGGCCTTACTTTGTGGTGGTGTTTTGGATTTCATTCTTTTCTACAACAGAGAATATCTTTATTCTTCTTTAATTTACCAAAAAACCATCACATCTCATAATCATCTAGCAATTTAGTGTTCATGGCAGCCTAAATCTGCCTAAGTTAGCTTTCAACATGTTTTGGTTTCTTATTGTTGATCAAATAATGTGACAATAATCTGCTATCAACCCATACAAACATGCAAAACCACTGACACGATCTTTTCAAAAAGCAGCAGCCTAAGTTGTGTTACTACAGTACCTATCTAGTGGTATTTACTGATGTGTCTGTTTCTGTCTCCAGTCTGTGTAAATGTCTGTCCACAGTGGGGGCAGGAGTATGGCCTCTCCCCTGTGTGTATCCTCATGTGAACGTTCAGTTTGTCTTTGCTAATGAAGCGTTTGCTGCAGCAGGTGCACGCGTACGGTTTGTCCCCCGTGTGATAGCGCTGGTGCATCTTCAGCTCCGTCATGCGACCGTAAGTCCTGCCGCACTCGGGACACTCGTAGCTGGGCCGCACGTCCATGTGCTGCCGGCTGTGCAGCCGCAGCCCGCTGGACGACCTGAAGCTCTTGCTGCACTGCAGACACTGGAAGGGCTTCTCCCCGGTGTGGATGTGGAGATGCAGCTTGAGGCTGGCGGCCGAGGGGAAGCCGTTGCCGCAGATGGAGCAGAGGTGCGGTCTCTCCCCCGTGTGGATGCTCAGGTGCTTCTCCAGCTTGTTCTTGTTCAAGAAAGTCCTGCCGCACACGGGGCAGTTCATCGGCTGCTCTCCGTCGTGCGAGCTCATGTGGTCCGTCAGCTCGATCAGCGCAGTGAAAGCGGAGTCGCACCGAGTGCACGAGTACGGCCTCTCCCGCTTGAATTTCCTGTGCTTGAGGCGGTGCTGCTCCAGATCCTCCTCCTCCTCAAAGGTCTCGATACAACAGGTGCACTGGTACGGCCTTTCGTCCGTGTGAGTACGCAGGTGATACTTCAAAGCTGTTAACTGCAGAAAGACGCTGTCACAGTGTGGACATCTTGATTCCCGCCTGTCATGGACCATTATGTGCCTCTTGTAGTGGGACAGCTTGACGAAGCGCTTGCGGCACAACGAACAATAATACTGTTCGTCTTGGTGGCCTTGCTCGTGCTTCTTCAGGGCATACTCGACCTTAAACTTCTTCCCGCAGGTGTTGCAGGAATACGATTTTTCATGAACCCCCATGTGCGTCTCCAGCTCTTCTGGACTACTGAAGGTTTCGTTACATTTCGGACAAGTCCCGTTGTTTTCTTTCACGTGAATCTCCAGGTGTTTGTTGAGGTCTTCCGGGAAGGCGAAATTCTTCTGACAGTCGGGACACGTGAAAACCTCTCCGTTTGTTGCTTTGCGATGGGTCACTATGTGCCTTTTCAAGTGATACATTCGACCGAATACTTTGCCGCAATCGCCGCAGACGAGGCTTCGAGGGCTGGCCTGGACCTTCTTGTGCACTTTCAGGTGACTCACAAGCGCAGCCTTCTCCTTGAACTGTTTATCGCACGCGAGACACGTCAGGCCTTCGACCGCGTGAGTCCTCTTGTGCGCTTTCAGTTCCAGCCAGCTCCCTACACTTTTCCCACATTTGTCGCAGATGTACTGGCCCAAGCCGTGCTGTTTCCTCAGGTGTCGGGTCATGTGGTAGGACTGGCTGAAGGTCATAGCGCAGACCGGGCAGCTGAACGGTTTCTCCTTTGTGTGCGTCCTCATGTGTCTGGCGAGTTTGTTCGGCCCTCTGAAGCGCCTGTCGACACAGATGGGACAGAAATGGCCTTTTGTTTTAGTCTTGGAGGCGTCTTTGTCTTTCAGACTGCCTCCATCTGGAGATTTAGCTCCATCGGTGTCTTCCATCTTAACATTAACTTGAGATTCTTTATCCTGAGAATTATCAGAGTCTGCATCATTCTCGGCATCGCTGTCGTGATTATCCTCGTCGCATGATTCGATTATTTCTTGGTTTTTCACCTCATCGCTTTGTTGTGAACTTTGTCCCTCTATCTGGGTGGACAGGTTTTTGCCGTGTGACATAACGTGACTGCAAAATGCATCATTGTTCGTGAATTTTTCATGACAGTCGGGACACGACAGAACTCGCGACAGGTGCGTCCTCTTGTGACTCTGCAGCTCTGCAAAGCTCTCTAAACTTTTCCCACACGTGGAGCAGATGTACTGGCCTGCGCCGTGCTGGTTCCTCATGTGTCGGGTCATGTGGTAGGACTGGCTGAAGGTCATAGTGCAGACCGGGCAGCTGAACGGTTTCTCCTTCGTGTGCGTCCTCATGTGTCTGGCGAGCTTGTTTGCGTCTCTGAAGCGCCTGTTAATACAGATGGGACAGTAGGGGCCTTTTAGATTAGAAGGGTAAAAGTCTTCATCCTCATCGTCGTCCTCGACGCCGTCGCTAGCGTTGTCGCAGCTTTCCTCTTCCATCCTCTGTGATGATGATGACAAGACTCCGTTAACAACATCATCACCTGCTTTATTGCTGGCTTCAACACAAGCCAGATTAGCACCATGAGCACTCTTAGACAAATCATTATTTTCACTATAGTATAGCTTATCGTTGCTGTAATAGTAATTATCTTTGTATCTAGATGATCTTTTAGTCGTGTGTGGTTTTGTCTGTTTTTTTTTCGGCCTTTCCTCCCCACGCCGAGGACGCCCTCTTTTGCGCTTCGTTTGAACAGGAGGGTCTAAATAGTCTCCGATGTCCACACTGACCTCGTGAAAACCAAACAGTTCAGATTCACTAAAAGCAAATTCAACCTCTTTACCGATGACCAGCGCCTTGTCCAAGGTCAGAGTTTCCCTCTCCAACAGCAGCCTCTCTTTGAGTTGCGGGCAGTTTGTTTTCTCAATCAGCTGATCCAGGATAAGGTTGTCTTGTAAGTCTCCGTAGTTGCAAGGCCTAAGCAGTTCTGTTAACGCAGACACGAACACATCTACAGACTCTCCGGGCATCTGAGCCCTCTGGTGAAACCGAAGGCGGTGCATCTGAGAGGTGTGATTGGAGCAGAAGTAAAGCGTCAGCGCGGAGATGGCCGCCGCGTACGTGGTTTCACTCTGGATCAGTGTTGTGAAGACGCGCTGGCCCTCTAGGCCAAGGCAGTTCTGCAAGAGCACGCACTTACTGGAGTCGACAAGCTCGTTTTCACCGAGCGCCTCAGTGTAGTGTTCAAAAGCTTTGAGCCACTTGTGCCAAAACATTGTTGGTTTACCAGGGACGGGCAAGAAAGGTGGAGGTGTGGACAGAATTATCAGCAGTGGCTCTGGCAGCGACTCCAAGGAGCAGTCCTGTTTTGTCACCTCCTCATCTACTTCTACGGATACTTCACCCATTGTTAATGTTTTTCTTCTTTGACTCAAGTAAGAGTATTAAGATGTAACCCTCTTTGGTCTGTGTTCGGGTTCCCGATGTTTCATCCCACTCAGGTCAGTCTAGGAAACCTGTGGAAACACAAGACAGTTTCAAGTTCGGTTCAGTTTGTTAGGTACACCTAGCTAAAACTAATGCAGTCTAATAGAGTGGTGCAGGAATGAGTCCTAAAACCTGGAAATGAGTTAGCATTTTAGCACTTCCGGTTCCCTTTGCCTCTCTATAACAGAAACACCTGTCTGTGTAATGCAATACAGTTCATCAGCACCTCGCACTGGACAAAGCTCCTGTAGAGCCGCAGAAAATATTAGTCAACTGTTTTCACAGGCTGAATAGTACAGCTGCCCGTGGACTAGTAAATTGAGTTTAACATGTAAAATATGTGGAGTAGGTAACCTTTAATAACAGTACAAACTACAGCCTCAAAGGTTACACTGAGTTAAATCAACATCTCTGTGACAGTCTCAATAAAAACAGAACATTAGAAGATTCCGCTAACTGGTATTTACTACAGGGTTATCACATTATACCAGATAGGGTGTTTTTTTTATTAAAAGGTTTATTTCCATGGTTTCCCAGATTTGGGTTACTCTATGTTAAACTAAAATACAAATCAGCTCTGAGCTAAAAAAGCTATTAAAATTCAGGTTCCTAAGATTTATTCAGAAAACGTAGCTTCATGTAAAGTACCAACTGGACAGACTTTTGACTGGGGAAAAAAAAAAACAGGTGATGCCCATCGAGCATAGACATCAGTCAAATCCAAAATATTAAGAAGCCTATCTTGCGCTTGAGTTCACTCAACATAGCAGGAGAGCCTTGCATCTCTTTTGTATAAAGACTGGCAATTTGGGAAAAGTGTAACATTTTTCACTTGCAGGCAGCAAATCTCTCAATTGAGAAGCTGAAATTTAAATGTTTGAATATTTGCATGAAAAGTGACTTTAATTAAAAATCTAATACAAAATAGTTGCAGAATAATTGCTAACTGACTGATCGATTAATTTACTTATTATTTCAGCTTTCCTGCTTCCCCCAAAATATTGTCATCAGTTGACTAAAATGCAACGTGTTTATGTCGGGGGACAAAAGTGTTGGAACCACCATCATAAACTGCACTTCAACCCACTGAATATATCTGACCGACACCATTAATATTATGATTTCATTATCAATAAACGAAGCTCCTCCATCACAAACAGGTATGATATATTTTTTTTATGAAATCAAAACCATGTTCAAATTTGCCTTTGACATTTCTAATACATATACTCAAGCACAATTTTGAGGTACTTGTAGTACTTTACTTGAGTATTTCCGTTTAATGCTACTTTATACTTCTACTCCACTACATGTCACAGAGAGTAACTGTTCTGTTCACTACATTCATTTAAGAGCTATACTTACTTTTCAATTTAAGATTTTGCATACAAAACATATGATCAGTTTATTAAATATGATCCATTGTTACAGATTTAACTACCAAAAGTATGAATGAAGTTAGCTCCACCTTGACCAACGACAACATTAAAGCACCACTTACATAACAATGATATCCAATAAGATAATATTATAACACTGAGAGTAGCCACTTCGCATTATGAGTACATTTACTTTTGTTAATTTGAGTACATTTCGATGCTAATACTTCTGCAATTGTCTGTGGTCAACACATGCAAAACCATTCCCTTTTTAGGGGTTATCTTGCTGTTGCCTCTCCATTGCACCAAAGCAGGTGAAAGTGATTCACAATCACTTGTGCTTCCTAAATGGACAGATTGATATGATGATTAAAGTGGCAGTAGGCAACAATTTTTTGGCATAATTTGGCAAAAAATCCATAATAACCTTTCAGCATATTGTAATTCAAGTGTTCTGAGAGAAAACTAGACTTCTGCTCCTCATCATGTTTCTGTTTTCAGGCTTTAGAAAAATCTAGCCCATGACGGCAGATTTTGACTAATCACAGGTCATTTCAGAGAGAGAGAGCGTTCCTATTGGCTTTGCTCCGGTCATGTGACCAGAACTTGGCGTCCTTCAACAGATTTTACAATGGCAGCCGCATCACAAACTTTCTCATTTTACAGCTAAACAGTACACTACAAGATGATTCTGAGAACATTTGAGGTGAGAAATAGGCATTACAGTAACAGAATATTGATTCATATTTGATCAGCTCGGCCTAGTTTGACCGTTTGGTCGGAGTTCGCGAGTGATTGACAGCCGGCTCTCATAGACTGCAGCTGGAAAGCGGACCTTGTTCTCCTCCGGTAAGTGAAATCCTTCAGATGCTGTTAGGAGCACCAGAGGACACAGTAGGACACAGAGGAACATGTTTTTTTTCAGGTTACCTGTTTCATGTACTACTGTCACGATATAGCGGCCGTTTTCTAAAAATAAGTTTTTTAAATCAAATTTGCGCCAATCTCGCATACTGCAGCTTTAAGTGTTCCCTTCATTTTTTTTTAATGCATCGAAAAATTAACTTCAATGGCCTCCGCCATTTCTGACAATCTCAACAAACACACCACAACTCGTGAACTCGGAGCTTTTAGAAACTTTCCACTTACGAAGTCGTGAATACCACAAGAGGGGGGAGTTCATATGGACTCTTCTCATAAATATGGTAAACACGACCCCATTTGAAGGCAGCGTACATTGCACAGTTGTGACATCACAAATGTACAGAAATCCTGACGGCTCATTTAAAGGCACAGTTTCTGAATAGGGGCTGTGTATATTTCTCCATGGACTTTAACAGTATCTATATAGCGCTTAAACCTGCTTTATAATAAAGACATGGAAATCTCACTTTTACAATATGGGACCTTTAAGTGAAATTCTGAATGCAGGACTTTAACTTTTAATGGAGCATTTCTATACTGTGGTATTGCTACCTTTACTTAGGTAAATAATATGAATACTTCCTCCACCACTGTCTCATTCACATTATCCAAACCTGCATTAAACTTCTGAATGGAAACCAGCTGCAGTCACTGACCTGACAGGGAAATAAACCAGTAGTAGTATTTATTGTCAGTTGATGTTTGTGTGTGATTAGGACCTGACTCCATGAAGCCACAATGTTGACTGAGGGGAAAATACTTAAAGGGGACATATCATGCTCATTTTCAAGTTCATACTTGTATTTTGGGTTTCTACTAGAACATGTTTACATGCTTTAATGTTAAAAAAACACATTATTTTTCTCATACTGTCTGTCTGAATATACCTGTATTCATGCTCTGTCTGAAACGCTCCGTTTTAGTGCATTTCAACGGAATGGTAACGGAATTGCGTTGCTAGGAAACAGTTTGGGTCCATGTTTACATCCTGTCAGCTGATGTCATCTACATCCACTGCAACAGGAAATAAACGGGGACACATTTAGTATGTTTACGTTTAAAACTGTGAAATGGTCTAAATATTGTAGATTTGTGACATCACAAACGGACAGAAATCCTGACGGCTTGTTTCAAAAGCTCAGTTTCTGAATACGGGCTGTGTGTATTTCTCTGTGGATTAAGTGTTTCGATACTTTCACAGTATTTATATACAACTTAAACCTGCTTTATAATATAAAAGACATGAAAATGTCACTTTTTACAATATGGGACCTTTAACAAATACTGTACTCATGTTAGAGAGGTTGACTGGTTGAGCCTGTATATAGATCCTGGGGCCTTCAGGGGCCCCTCAGCTAGTCTGGATTACAGATGTTTGTTGTTGCACAGCGGCTGCTCTGTGTTTCTCTTTCTAGCCCCGTCCCTGCCAACTACAAGAAATAAAACCAGCCATAAACTGCAATAAGATCACTGTAAACTCCCTACGTGGCCACGAAGCTACACACACCACTGCATTAATGTGTCAACGGTTTTTAACGGTCGAATTTCACTGTATAAACGCGTCAGTTTGAGACGCAGCCGTCACAACGTCAAACGGACAGCGAGCGGTTATGTGTTGCTATAGCTACGGAAGAAAGAAGAGCTACTGAGATGAGTATTAAGCAATAATGGAGGAGGAGGAGACGAAAACTCACCAAACCAAACTGGGTCACAAGTCACGACGTGTGCAGACGGACAGACAGACAGACAGACTCACAGCGGTGAGACGTTCACGGCGGCTCCGTCAGAGCAGCTCTGTGTGAAAACAGCCGTCAGTGTCTGAAGACGCAGCTCACTGCAGCGCTGCGGGTTTTAATAGGTGATTATTAATATTATACTGAACACTGAAAAGCAAAGCAAAGTGAAAAATATATATCCGCCATGCTGAGTCCTTCTTCCGGACACTACAGCAGCTCGCCGGGGTCTGTTTCACCCGGTTCACCGGCCCACAGCGCCCCCTGCCGGACCGGAGACTCACCACCCGAGTCCACTGTGGACATGTGTTCATTCAGTGGTCGGAAAACTATTCAGATCTTTAATGAAAATAAATCACAATTTGAATATATACTCCAGTGCAAGTAAAAGTAAAAATTGTACAGAAGTATGCAAAAAATAAAAAAATAAATAAAAGTAGGCCTACCAATTATGCAGGTATAATTGCGTCTGTTAGTATAGTCACTGAACCATATGGCCTATAAGCAACATTTAAATGTTGTAACTGGTCACAGTGGTGCTATGTTTAACTACTTTGAACACAGTTGGGTAGTTTATTTGACTGTATAACAATGCATCATATTTTATATGCTCATTGTTTTGATTTTATTTGATAGGGACGATGCAATTTAACATAGTTCCAATACAGGGCATGCATCTGATGAGCTGCACAGAGAGTTTATAGCTATCGCTAATTTTCAACTCTTGTCCTGAGTTGGGCTTTTATACACCAAAATATAAATGAATAAATAAATAAATGTCTCGATGAATTAAATAAATATGCCATTAAAAGTAGCAAAAATTGTAAATGTAGTCATTAATTAATTGATAAAATGTGACATAAATATTTCTGTTTTAATTAGCTTTTTTATGTATTAATTAAGTGCTTTGTATTAATCCCCTTATTTATTTACTCTTCTGTTTAATTTCCACTTTTATTTAGTTATGTATTTATTTTTATTATTTTTTAAATGTATTTATCTATTTTTGCATTTATGTTTATTTATGTATTTATTTATTTATGTATTATTTTTTTTTTTTTTTCATACATTTCTGCTTCATTATGCAATAAATGTAAAAAAAAATGTGTAAATAAATGTATAAAGAAAAGAATACAGAAATAAATAAGTTTGGGGAAATAAATAAGGGGTGAAATGCTAAGGGAAAATCATGCAGAAATAAATAAATGCTTTAACACATAAATATATACATTTAAAAATAAATATAAAATAAATACAATACATGCAAAAATAAATAAATAAAAAAGAAATAAATACATTTAAAAATTCATAAAAATAAATACATTAGCAAATAAAAGTTTAAGTTAAACAGAATAGTAAATAATTACGGGAATTAATACAAAAGGTAAATACATAAATACATAAATTAAAAAAGAAATAGCGATTTATGTCAATTAATTAATGAATACATTTATTTTGAATATTATTTTTACTACTTTTAATGACATATTTATTTATTTATTTAGTCATTTATTTATTGATTGATTTATTAAATCTAAGAGACTAATAGCTCACAACCTGGACACATAAAATGTGCGTGAAGCAACCCTTTACTTCATAACATGTGGCAGTTTACAAGGTAGTGAATGCACTTTGCCTCTGATTGATCTCTTATATAATTGTTTAATAATTCAACTACCTGCTGCCGTCAGTATCCTCGAATGCACAACTTTATTCAGGGAAAAGTATCAGACACTGGGCAGAACATTGAAACACTGATAGATAATAATTAATAGACAACAGCTGATAAAGCTCTGGTCCTTCCCTCCGTTTACTACTTCTTTAATAACACACAGGCCTGGTTAAGAGAGTTCAGTGAGACAGTTCAGGGTCACTGAGGCAGTAACAAAATGTTAAGGCACATCTTTAATTCAGTTAATGTAACGTAGAGGATGCTCCGAAGAGACATGTTCACTGTCTCAGTACTAAAACAGACCACAAAGACACGCTGTTAAACAATGACCATTTATTCACACACTGTAATGGGACTCAAAACAAGCATGACAGAGTGAGGGAGGCTGCTGGCTGGCTGGCTGGGAGGGGGGAGAAATCTTTAAATTATACATGAGCAAAAAACTTACAGATGATTTTTGTTTGCACTCGGTACAAAGTACATGTGTGTCAGCCTGGCTGCTGGAGTTGAGGCCAGGGTGCAGATAGTGGGGCCTTAAGACTCAAAGTTCAATCACACTCAATAAAATATCCTGTCATCTTGTTCCACGCTCATTCACTGCAGCTTATTTTTTTATGATTCCTGTTCAACGATCATCTCCTTTTCCCCTCTCGTCGTCGGTCAGTGTAGCTCGCTCCGGTGCTGTTTCACTATTTGCTTTGAATTACACAAACATGGCCGGAACTACACACAAGTAAAAAGGGTTTCCCTGTACAAAATCCATCTTGAAAACACAAACATACACACGATGGCACGCTTTGCTTTGCAGTGAACAACAGAGATGGATGAACAGGCTTCTAAGCTGAGCCGTTTATACACGGCATGCTTGTACGCACACGTGTCACACTCAAACACACTCAAACTTGTAAAAAATTAACAGAAGAAAGATGAAATGCGTGGGGGTTCGGCTCAGTGCAAGCATTATGGCTTGGGAGGCTGTGGTATAAGGAGCGCTGACAACAGGCAGTAGACGGTACAAAAACATGGTTTTCATATATTCCGACCCAAACCCCAAACATCAGATATCGCTCTCAGAAACCACACAACACTCTCACTGAGAATGCTTTAAGATCTGAACAACCCCCGCCCACGCTTGCTCTCCGTCCTTTATCAAGTTCAAAAACTGTGATTATCGATTGTTATTTTTTTCTTTTTCCTCTGTGTGGTGGTATTTTAAAGCTGACAGCTCCGTGTTTGTGTACATGAACCAGTCTGTCAACAAAAGCTGCTCCCTTCTGTGCCGTCTTGTAATGATTCACCGCAACCTTGAAGTTCCTCTCTCCCAGTGGGAGGTACTGAAATGGCGCATCAGGGAGTGCATGCGTGTGTATTTGTGCACTTTAGTGTAAATACAGAAAACAGAGAAGAAGCGTTGTGCAGAAATTCCACCAGTCGAAGTCTCTCCTCGTCATTTACACAGACGGACTCATGTAGTCGCAGCTCTCGTTGGAGAGTCTCTGGAATAGGCATGGATATCTGGTGGTGGATGTGTGAGAACAGTAACTGTGTGTGTGAGCACAGTGACACGGAGGCGTAAAAGAGAAGGAGAGTAACACACACACACACTCGTCGACACAGTGAGGATCTTTGTGAACGAGGGGAGAAGGCGAGTGAGAAGTTTGGGTTCAGTTCTTTGGGGCATGAAGGGCTGTGTCGTCACCAGTCCGTCCCACGTCTCCTCACCTCGTCCTCCCCTCCCCCCCCGACGCCGCCGGCTCTGTCTCCTCTAGTCCAAACACACACCTCCTTCATTTTGTGTACGTGTGTGTGTGTATCGTTTTGTGCAGATTTTGTCTCTAGAGTCAAACGAACGAGGAGAATCCCGTCACGGGGGTGCGTGACCCCGGAGGCGGGTTGGTGTTGGGGTTGACGTGCGTGTGCGCAGGCTGCCCCGTGGGCGTGTACGCGCCGCCCGTGCTGTGCTGTGTGACCACGGTCTGGTAGTAGGGCTCCGCGTCTGCGGTGGCGCACTCCTCGTAGCCAAAAGGAGCGGCGATCGGTTTAAGGCTTTTGGGCTGCCGCTTCCAGGAGTTGTAGTAGGTTGGGTCGCTCATGTAGTGGTTGACGAAGGAGTGCTTGGGCTGCTCGTCCTCGTAGTCGCTGTCTGTCAACTACATACAAATACACACACAGCAGCGGTTAGATTAGAGCTCATCAGAGAGAAACACACACAAATCACGAATTTTAGAGTTGACACAAACATGGGGAAAGGCCGGAGTTGAACCGAAGACACTGAGATAACATGTATACTTCTTGTCAGCGGCCCTTTGGCCAATTCAGCATGTTGAATCGGTGGAGGCAGTGGTTGGAGACAGCTCAGGGATTTTAGCCATTTAGTCTAGCTTCTCTTTATTTTTCACTTCCACCTTTTCTTTTCTTCTTCCACAAGCGAGACCACAGGCTGACAACACACGCACAGCACAAAGAACTCAATTACTCCTTTCAAAGAACTTTCTATCGAACATAGTTCAGTTCAGACAAGATTGTTTAATCAGCTCTCACAGCAGCGTGAAAACGGAAGGCCGGCTCGACTTTCTTTCTTTTGTTTTACATTTTTTATAAAATCCAACAAATCAGGAGCCGCCCGGTGGCCTCGGGGTAAGGGCGCTGACCATGTACTGCAACGTCCTCGGCTCAAATTCTCTGCTGCATATTGCCCTCCATTTGTGCCTTTATCTGATAGCACGACAGTGTAGACGTCGTGATTACATGGGATGTGTCTTAACTACTCAACTACCAGGGCGCCTGGTAACACAGGTTTCTTTCCCATCAGACCAACAAAGCCTTTGAATTTGAGCGAGCGAGACAGATAGAGAGAGCTACCTCTGACTCAGAGACCTCGGTGGGTTTCTCAGTGAGTGTGGTGCTCTCAGTGAGCACCGCTCCATTGTAGTTGTTACAGATGTCCTCGTCAGAGTAGTGAAGACCACCTGGACTCGGCCTGGGAGGAGACCTGGACGCACATTAACAATAAATGTAACATCCAAAAAATCAAATAACTTGAACAAATCCAGGTACGTTTGTGTGTGTATGTGTGAAGGAGTGAGTGCACACCTGGTCCCGTTCTTTTTCAGAAAGGAGTTCTTGGTGTTGAGCGTTCGGCTGTTGAGCTCCAGAGCAGTGAAACCGCCGTTGTCCAGTGTTACCGACTCCTCCGCCGTGGACACGTGCTTCCCTGGAGGAGAATGAAAGGAAGCAGATGCAATAGGTTCAGATTAATACTGTCATGATATCAGATTTTCACTACACGATTATCGTGGCCAAAAGAATTCACGATAAAACAATGTTTTGCCAAATTAATTACACTACAGATAGGAGTGGAGGGAGGTGGAGAGAGAGTCTTGCCCAATCCCAATGTCCCCTCTAAGGCCTTAAGCTCTGAACCCTCAGGGACTTGACTGTAATCGCCTGGTAAACGGTTGAGTGTGAGAGGCTGCAAGGGCTTGAAATGGTATAAATATGAATGGGACAGCGGTGACATATCCCGTTACTTTGATGATGGCAATTGTGGGTTTTTATTTTACGTTTTTCTGCCTATTTCAACGTCTCCCAGGCTGTTCCCTTACGAGACAAGAGGTAACTGTCAAAAAAACAATTTACTTGTTTTTGTCAAAAATCATTAAGCAAAATGAAAATAAACGGTTGATGAATAAACCAGGTGTGTAATATACTCTGACGCTTGCATTAATCGGATTTCATGTGTTTTTTACGTACCATCTTAAATCCTTAATGTTAATGTTTCTCTATAAATTGAATATGCCAGGCTGAACACCTATGTGCCGTCCTCTTTGTTTACCTTTTTTTTTTACGCCTCTGGGCTTCCCCTGGTAACCGTGGTAACCCTGTGTTTAACGTCACAACGCTATGAATTGTGGGTAGTTCCCTCAGGCAAAGTCTGCAGAAATGCAGATTTACGGAAATTGTTCATAAAGGACTCAAAATGTCTGCGAGAGAGCCCTCAAGGACTTGACTATTTGGCAGTGGGACAGCCCTAAACCCTCACGGACTTTGCAGGAATGCGGCTCAAAATCTGTGAGTCTGTGAGTTTGGAGATTGGGATTGAGCCTCTGTCACCATAACTGTATATATAAAATGATTATTTACACAATATTATCATGTGTGTATTATTAACATGATATCAATATTATATTTTTAAATATCACGGGTATCGTCAATACCGATAAAAACTAAAATTCAAAGCAGTTCAGTCACTCGTATGGGGCAGCGGCTGAGATTCTTTTGTGATATTGTTCCTCTGTACTCTGTGCAATCTCTTGTTTTATTCATCGTGTATTCAGCTCCCTCTCAGGCCTCAGAATAAGAAGCAAATGAAACTAGGATGCATAATTTGTCACTCAGGCAATAACCACACAGAATACCTTCGTAATTTATCCACCAATAACCATAACAAATGCAATAGAGGAAACAATGTCAGGTTTTTGAAATGGGAGACATATGATTTAAGGTCATTTGAACCACTGCCCACTGACACTGACTGATATTTAGACCTGCTCTATATGAACAGTGCCCTGAGATAACATCTGTTATGATTTGGCGCTATATGAATAAAATTGAATTGACTCCCACTGATTCTTGATTCTTGACTCTTGTTTGTGTTTGTGCTCTCTCTCTCTCTCTCCCCCTACAGCATCACTCTGTTTCATCGCTCCACTGCCCAGAGGTTGTGCCAAGGTTTCCGTGGCAACTCAGATTAACAGCTGTCCCGATGTAACCCACGCTTGTCAGGGCTAACTTTGTATTACAGATGTTGGCATGCACGCACACACTCCCCCACCCGCACACACACACACACACACACACACACATACACACACACACACACACACACACACACACACACACACACACACACACACACAAAGTGACTGTAAAAGCAGTGATGCGCCCACAACTGAGAACATCAGAGGAAGCCCGAGAGGAGAAGAAACTCACATGAAAACAGGAAGAAAAGCCTCAACATGAAGAAGCGAAGCTTTAGAGGAGTAACTGGGCAACACATCAGACAAACTAAGGTTTTTTTTTGTCATAATGAGTAGGGAGTTTGTCCTTCAATCCGTGTCAGTAAGCATCCTGGAGTAAGACTGTGAGTCCTGCAGCTCCAGGCTGCTGCGCTCCCTGACTGACCCTGTGGAGGTGGTGCGAGCTAAAGTATAATAGAGCCGTCCAGATCTGAGCATGAAAAACTGGTTATCTTGTTTCCCTGTGGGATCTCTCGATAGAGGAGTGAATCTGATCTGAACAGGGCTTTAGTTAAAACACCTGAAATGAGAACTGTTTCATGTAAAGTTTGCTAATTGTTTTTGTCTAATTTTATGAGACCTAATACACTATGTTGCTGATAAATGGATCATATAAGTCTGGCATGTCTGTTCTTACAGGTTATAGCCTTTAAGTTGTAAAGCCGCCCACAAATGATCAGCAGTAAAATTGCTCTGCGCTGGCTGTGCCATTCTTTTCCTATGGGGAGAGCAGTGCCGCCTGACTAAGTGGAAGCGCTACCCTCAGCGTGGTGCACAGAGCACTGCGTTCAAAGTTCAAATTAAGGATGCACCGATACCGATACTGGATCAGATATCGGGCCGATACTGACTCATATAGCTAGATCAGATATCGGTGACAATGGGGCCGATCTATGCAATTCAATTCTATGTTTATATACTATATACATTATATACTTGAATTTTAATTCCTGTTTACGTTTTGACCAATTTGTTGCTGCATTATAAAGGTTTACACCTGAATTGTAATTCCTGTCAATTTTGAAGATTTTTTACCAAGTTGTTGGTGAACGATTTATTATTTTAATAATAATAATAATAATAAAAAAATTAAAAAAATGTATATCTATGTATTTATTGGTCATATTTTGTTTTACAAAGTTAAGAAAGCAATGTTTAAGTCAAGCCTGATGTTGTCTGACACATAAAAGAATGATCCCAGTCACTTCCACACAGTGAGGCATACAGCTTATTAATTAAACACTGGTATCGGATCGGTACTCAGTATCGGCCGATACCCAAAGCCCAGGTATCGGTATCGGGACTGAAAAAGTCGAATCGTTGCATCCCTAGTTCAAATTATGTCAACTTTGACCTCGGTTGCCGCTGACCTTTCAAAGCGCAACCAATGAGAACAGCTGCAATTGTCGTTGTTGCCTAGAAACAGTGAATGGCGTTCATTGCGCTCTCTTTGGTGACATATTTTACCTGCTGCCTCTGCAAGGCTCTGTGCCCGACCTTGCGGTGAGTGAAGAACAAATGTCTTATCATGTGAAGGCAGCTTAAGTAGTCATTTTTTAAATTAGCTAGAATTACCTGGATTAATACTAAAACCTGTGTTAATTAAAAAGCTTATTTTCAGCGTTAATCTTAAACCACATTCAAAAACCTACAGGAATGACAGCGGGGCTTCAGAGAGATAACATTTCCTGAGATGGAACAAGGCTGACCTTGTTTTCCTCTCTCATACAGGCCTTGCAGGTGGCAGTGGTCCTGCAGGAACAACACTGCTGGAGGCAAGTTTGATGCATTGATTTTTGGATGAGGGATGTATTTATCTTTGTCGTTATTTATCACTATTATTACAATTATTTTTGATATATGTACATGGATGTAGTCACTGAAACTGCTATTTATATATTTACTTATACTTCTCTCTTTTTATTATTAGATGATATATGATTGTTTACCTGCCTACACACAGCCTATTGTTCCCTCCCCATTTTTTCCAGCCTATGCTGAATCAGTTCCCAACTAGGGGAGGCTATTTAAGTGGATGTGAGTCTCAGATCTGTTTGACTCTGATGAAGGCGCAGTTGGCGTCGAAACGTTAGTCTTTAATAAAGTTTACTGCCTTAAATCCGTGTGCTCCAGTGTGCTTTGGAACTGCTCTCTGAAGTCTCTCCTGTTGCAAGTTTGATGCATGTCTCAGCTTTTCAGAATCACAAAAAGTGGATCACATCGTAATAAATCAGCGGAGGGTAGATGTGGCGTGAGTGTGACTGAGGAGAGGAAAATGCTAATTTTGCCAAAAACCATCCCCCCTCTTTGTCACCTTATGAAGCATTACATTAGAGAATGACCATCGGAGACACAGACCTGTGCCGCAGGCCTTGTACTTGCTGCTGTGTCCATGCAGCAGCAGCGTGAAGACCAGGACCAGAATGAGGATGATTCCCACCAGAGCCATGACCAGCAGGAACCACCACTCCTCGTAGAACGGACGCTCCGACAGCGCTGCAGACAAGGAGAGGGACGGACATGAGGAGGAATACATATGAGGGAGATATCTTTTCTTTTGCTTTAGTTCAAATTGAAGTTATGGTTTGTCCCCAAGGACCAGAGAACCATCTTCAAAGTCTGTCAATTATATTTTTATAGGACTGACTCTTCCTCTTCGTACTGTCATAAAACTCATCCTGCTGATTCTTCGAACAATTGAATGTAAGAACACTTTCACTTTCACACTTTCTTCAGATCAGTTCAGAGAGAGAGGAAGTTGTATAAATGCCTGGTCTGAAGTCTTTTCATTAATTATCGTGCCACAGATGGGAAACAAAAATGCAGACATTCTCTTTAAACAATAAGCACAGTTGTAGTTGCACAGCTCTGCCTCTAGATGGCAGCAGACACAAATGCACATTCACAGTAACTTCCTACAGTGTTTCCAACTGGGCAGAAAATCCCAATTACACAAGCTGGATCACCCTGGATATGTTCATTAGCCGGCTCTCCACCAGTGTGTGAGTGTGTTTGTGTGAGTGTGTTTACCAGCGAGAGCAGCAGAGGGTGTACTCGGCTGTCCGTAACCATAGCGATTAACACCGATGACTCTGAACTCGTAGCTGATCCCCGACCTCAGTCTCTCCAGCGGTACTGAAACAGACCTGCTGCTGGGAGGGAGGAGTCTGATGAAGGAATCCCACACTCCTTCATCTGCAGAGAGAGAGAGAGGGAGAGAGAGAGAAAGAGAGGGAGAGAGAGAGAGAAAGAGAGAGAGAGGGGGGGGGGGGGGGTTTGATGGACATGAAGACAGAGGGAGAGTGCTTAATTTGAGAATTATTTCCTGTCAAATGTCAGAATGTGATTACAGAAAATTATAAAGTGTCAAATTACATTTAAAATGATGATGATGATGATGATCACTGTTATTACAATTGATTAAAGGGGTATTACCATTATTATCAGTGGTAGAATAATACCAGAGTCTGTCTCTCCTGCAGTGTTCAAACAGTCCCTTTCTGTGTTTTATACCTCTGGTAATCTTTATTAGAAAATTGCTACTGACTTGATTTGCACAGCAGGTCTAAATGAATCTGGAGAAAACTGGTTTAGTGTAGTGTTTAACCTCCCTGTTAAAGAAGAGTTATTATGCTCATTTTCAGGTGCATACTTGGATGGTACACTTGGTACATTTTTGGATTCTACTAGAACATGTTTACATGCTTTTAAGTTAAAAACAAACAAGCAACGCTTTACTTTTCTCATACCGGCTGTGCTGCAGCACCTCTTTTCACCCTCTGTCTGAAACGCTCTGTTTGAGCTCCTGTCCCCCCGCCCCCCCAAAAAGCCCAATCTGCTCTGATTCGTCAGCTGACCCACTCTGTTGTGATTGGTCAACCGAACCAAACTCTTCAGACTCTGCTCCAGCTCCACTCTAACTAGATTTGTTTGTGGACGTGCCAAATTAGCCGCTAGGCAGGCATTATGCAAATATGTTACTTGGTGACATCACCACGTTACGGAAGAAAAGGCGGGACTTGAATCAAGGCGTTTCAGGCAGTTCAGGAGCAGTGTTTCTGTGGGGGAGAGTAACTCCCTTTGGTGTGGACTTTGGGCTTTGTAACTTTGCAGACCTTTTACATGCACAAAAAACTATATAACACACTAAAGGAAAGGGAAAAGCACAAAAGCATAATAGGTCCTCTTTAATCAATGACAAGAACTGGTGCACATGATGAAAAGTAAGTGGCGTTTGTGTTTGAATTTACCTGATGGACGAGCCTCAATAACGTATCCAGTGACAGGCGATGCACCGGTTTCTCCCTCTGTCCAGTGGACAGTGAGCTCAGACGACGTCTTGGTGATGGACATTTCCATCGGTGACCCAGGGGAGCCTGTAGAGTCAGATAGGGACACACACTTCATCTCCTGAAAACCTATCCTAACCTTTACCATCATCACTAGTTAGTTTATTGATGTAAATATAACAACACAAACATATAAAATAACTTTACATGATCAAATGAAAAACACTAAACAGTACACTACAATTTATACATGCAGTTCTGTCAGCACATAAATAAAATTACAACAGGGTCATGTTTCAACATTTTCCACCAAGTATGTAACACATCTAACACTTTATTGTTTGTGTCTATAAATAATGAACTGAAGATCATCTGAGTTATGCTCAAGTATACATGGATCACATGCATCTGAGGACATAATAGTGCATGTTCTTCATTGTGTTTCATTGTTCAAGTGTTTTCCACTTGAACATGCCTAACATCGACCCTAACCTTATTTTAGCTACACCCTCTCTTCTAACTTAACCTAAACCTAATTCTAAACGTAACCAACAACCAAGTCTTAAGCCTTTATCTGCCTAAAAGTGAGTTGAGTCTGTAGCAAAAACGATTAGTCGATTCATAAAACTGAGTTTCTCCACAAAGAATCACACAAAAGTACCACTTTAAATCTTGTGTTTACCAGAGATCAAATCCAGTTTCTTGGAAATAAGTCATTCAGCGTGAAAAAAGCATAAAAAAGACTAATCAACTAAAGAAATCTTAGTCGACTAAGACCAAAACGGCCGACTAATCGACTAAGAGAGGGCAGTCCTACTTTTTTGATAATCGATGTATCACATCGTTGCAGTCATATTTCAGGCAAAATATTTGGTAGTTACATCTTCTCAAATGTGAGTTTTCTATCACTGTAAACTGAACATCTTTGGGTTTTGTGCTGTTGGTCAGATAAGGCAACACATCTGAATGTTTCACTACTTTTTGACATTATATATTATATAATATTATTATGGCTGTCAACCGATTAAAATATTGAATCGCGATTAATCACACGATTGTCCATAGTTAATCGCAATTAATTGCACATTTTTTATCTGTTCAAAATGTACCTTAAAGGGAGATTTGTCAAGTATTTAATACTCTTATCATCATGGGAGTGGGCAAATATGCTTGCTTTATCAAAATGTATGTATATATTTATTATTGGACATCAATTAACAACACAAAACAATGACACATATTGTCCAGACACCCTCACAGGTACTGCATTTAGCATAGAAATTATGCTCAAATCATAACATGGCAAACAACAGCCAACAACAGCTGTCAGTGTGTCAGTGTGGTGACTTGACTATGACTTGCCCCAAACTGCATGTGATTATCATAAAGTGAACATGTCTGTAAAGGGGAGACTCCTGGGTGCCCATAGAACCCATTTTCATTCACATATCTTGAGGTCAGAGCAAGCTAGTATGAAATGGTTGTACTAACTTGGTACCAATGGATTTCTTAGGTTTTCTAGTTTCATATGAAACCAGTATCTTCACTCTAGCTTTAAAAATGAGCCCGCTACAACCTAATAATCGCAAGTTGCGTTAGTGGCGTTAAAGCAAATTTGCGTTAACCCGTTATTATCGCGTTAACTTTGACAGCCCTAAATATTATATATATATTAGTTGCAGCCCAAGTTGAGTCCCCATAATGAAACTATATGAACAAATGTTTGTCTCAACGACATGTTTAAAGAAGTAAAGACACCATCACACACACACACACACACACACACACACACACACATACAAAGAGTTACGGCCATGCCTACCTTGCACAGGCTGAGCACTGATGTTTGCTTGTACGGGCGGTCCGTAGCTGACCGTGAGAGCCTGAGCACTGAACGTGTACGTGGCTCCTTTGACCAGGTCTCGAACCTTCAACCATCTCTGCCAGCTGCCCCTCACATCCACTGTCACCACTTTGCTCACTCCTGCTCTCACACAGACAATAAAAAAGAAATGTCATACAGTAGTCCTCCTAATCATGTATTTGTGTGTGTATAAAGCATGTGTGTGCATACCTTGTACAGGAGAAGTGGGCTGGTAGATAACCCTGTAGCCCTCCAGCTGTCCATTAGGAGTGAGTGGAGTGCCCCAGGACACATTGACACTTCCTCCGGTCACCTCTGAGAAGGACAGGTAGCTGGGCTGGCTGGGAGCTGCGGGACACATGGAGGATGACAAATTAAATAAAGGAATTCAATAAGACTATAAGATGATGTTCATTTTGTTTTAGGGAACCGAACTGTGACCACTCCCTACCAGACTGTAGGGTGCGTGCCCCGCGGGGATCACTGGGCGGGCCGTCTCCAGCCGTGTTGAAGGCAGTCAGAGTGACCAGGTAAGGTGTGTAGCTGGTCAGGTTGGTGAGCTGCACACGGGTGTCCGGGACAAAAATCACCTTGACCTTCTCAGTCTGGTTCTGCTTGTCCCTCTCCCAGTAGTGGATCTGCAACACAGGATAACACTGTCAATAACACTGGCTGTGTTTTTCCCCAAACAACTTCCACTCCTCCTGTTTTCTCCTCTTCCTCACTTTATTTCTGCCAACTATATATATTATTTACTTTCTGTCCATTCCTCCTGAGGTCGCCTGATCGATCCATATAAACAAGGGCTCATGCGCTGTTTTACAAGGAGGAGAAGTTGGTTATGGAGAGATTTGTTTTGGCGTTGACAGTTTAACAGAAGGGTAAAGTAAGTGTAATGTCCTGTTGCAGATACCACTGGTTTGGTTTAGACCTACATATGATAAGTTTTGTCTATTTATAGCAAAAGTATCTTAACATAGCTGAGGACAATAAACAAGTATTCTTTCTATCAGACCTACTTTAAACTTGAGATTACCTGATAACAACTGAGGTTAGTGTAAACTAGGCCTGTCAATTGAATAAACTATTGTCCAGAAACCCTGACAGGTACTGTATTTAGCATAAATAATATGTTCAAATCATAACATGGCAAACTCAAGCCCAACAGGCAACAACAGCTGTCAGTGTGTCAGTGTGTTGACTTGACTATGACTTGCCCAAAAATGCACGTGATTATCATAAAGTGGGCATGTCTGTAAAGGGGAGACTCGTGGGTACCCATAGAACCCATTTTCCTTTACATATCTTGAGGTCAGAGGTCAAGGAACTCCTTTGCCAGTTTTTCCTCGCCAAAATTTAGCATAAGTTTGGAGCGTTATTTCGCGTTCTTTGCGACAAGTGAGATTGGTTTCAGATTGCAACCAACTGAAACTTCTCCTGTGTGCCAAGCGTGTAGGAAAACTACGGTGGCCAACGTGAAAACACAAATGGCCCTATCAAGAGCCAGTATTTGGTTTGTCTGTTCTGGGTTACTGTAGAAACATGGCGGCCGGCTCCGTGAAGAGGACCCGCTCTGTATGTAGAAAGGGCTCATTCTAAGGTAACAAAAACAAAACAATTCTTATTATCAAGTGATTATACACTAAAGAAATTATTACATATTACATTTCTGCCAATAGATCCCCTAAATGCTACACACCGTTCCTTTAAATGGTTTTAGCGTCAACTTGTAAATAGCGTTAATTACGTCAACATCCAAGTCCTAATTATGACTGGGATTTTTCTGAAAGCTCTGATTTATAACTTGCTGCCTGAAAACCAAACCAATATGGATGCCTTACATCAGCCATAGTCTGTCCTTCCTCCAAGTAATTCAAACAGAATTTGGTGTATATAGTGCACTTTATTTTTAAAGGCAGGGTGGGCAATCTTGAGAAACTAGCAAGGGTACACTAGATTTAAAAAAATTGATCCAGCAGAAAAAAACAAGCCCAGTGTTGCCAACTCTTTTTCAATTAAAGTAGCTAGCAGCACTAGCTCCAAAAGTCCCTAAATCTAGAGAGAAAGTCGCCAAGTTGATAACACTGACAGTCCATCGCTTCAGGCCTCCCTTCAAAGCCACTCCCCCCAAATTATCATTATGAACATAAAAATATCATAATGAATGTGAATGGCAAACATGGTTATTGTTAGTACTCACAGCTGTCAAACTAGCAGCTTGTGAAAGACTCCGCTGATGAGTGCACGGGCAGAGTGCACGCTGGCAGACAGCTAGCCCGTCCAATCATTCAATTCGGGCTGAATTAAATGATTGGACTTTTTGTCCGAGCATTTGATTTATTGATTGTTGTCGGAATGTAATGAGAATTTCAACTAATAAAACAAAAGATGTTTCTAAAATCTTTACCAACCCTGCTGCCTTTAAACCTCACACTACCATGCAATATGAGATTTGCTCATTTGAACTGATTCAAGTACTCAAACAATCAAAATTGTAGTCTGTGAGTCACTGTTCATGCTCCTGTGGAACCAATAATCACGGACGTAACCATTAACTTTCACGACATCAGCCAGTAATGAAGACACACGGGCTACTCTGGTCAATCCCTGCACGCTTAAATAGAACAAAGGTCACCTGGTTATTGTACCCAGTATGATGAGATTAATATCAAGACCTTGTACCGTGTGAATGTCACAACTTAATGACGCCAAAAATTGCTTTTTTCAATAAAACATATTCAAAGCTATGATGAAGTAGGTTTAAAGTTCAGACTCTGTGTTATCATCGAGGAATATTATTTCCGTGGCTTTTTGGCACCTTAGACAGACCAATTCATCACTCTTGGTTAAGTTTCATATAACTGTGGTGATATGAGAGATATGTTACATAATTGACTTTTAAAAAATGAAGTATTGCAGTGACTTTTATATTGTAGTCTATCGTCACATACTCTTAATGAAACAGGTTGTGTATAATGAGCGAAAAAAAGACAAGCAATATACTTGATATCTTACTGCCAGTAAACAGCCTATATAAATGCATATCCAGTAACAAAATCTGTCTGGTGCATTAAAACAGCTTGCCTCCTGCTCGTAACGGCACTGGACAGGTGCATATCCGCTTTAATATTCTTTAGAGCAGCTACTTGATTTAAATGTGTGCTTTTACAAATCACCGCATGTCGTTTAATCTCAGCTGAATGTTGAGGAAACATTTTCATTTATTGATGTCGTACACAACAGCTGAGAGGCCGGTGAAAAAGGCTTGGCTTGACATGGGAGCTGCCTTGACTTTCCCCACACATACAGCCATATCAGATACACACTAACAGCAAGGTTACAGAGGTGGTTGAGCCTCATGCATTAGAGATGAACCAGAAAAAGTATCTTGGATACACAAGAGCCTTCAGGGTGAGGAAATAGCCACAGCAGCTGTTACAGTACTTATTCTCATTCAAGGTTCAAGGTTAATTTATTGTTATTGTTCAACACATGGTTGCACAATGAAATGCAGTTGTTGTCCCATTTTGCTACATAAGAAAAACAAAAAAGCAAAACTATTTGTTATGGTGGAGGGTGGAGGATGAGTTGAGTCAGCTGATACTTCTGTAAACGGCAGCAGGGTGAACAGGCTGTGACTGGCTGGGTATTGTCTATTAATATCCTTTGGGCTCTGTGCAGGCACCTCACTTCACCGATATCACTGATGCTCGGTGGATGAGTACCAATGATGTTCTGGGTGGTTTTAATCACCTGCTGCTGACCCCTCCTGTCCTGACCTGTGCACATCCCAGGACAGTTTGTAATGTTTCCAGTCAGGATGCTTTCTATTGCTCCTCTGTAAAAGTTAAAGGGTAACATTGGTATTTTTCAACCTGAGGCCTATTTTCCCATGTTTTTGAATCTAACTGATTAATAGGGACAACAATTACATCAGAATGGCTAACTTGGCGCACCTGTGGCGCACTTGGGCATCAGAACATTATTATAGGGGGTGCATTAGAGGCTGTGACAATCATGGCTTATCACATTCACTACTTTCACCCCCTTTTACCACAGGGCTACGGCTAGGTAATCCTGTAGAGAGTTTTCCTCAGAGGAAACTTATTGTCAGGGACTTGGTACGGAAATAAACTTTAGTTTTGAACCCAAACAATCTCTATCACATCATGTTGCTCGCCACAGCCACACATCTACCTGTAGGCTATTATAATTAAAAATGTGGAGTTGAATGAAATGTGAATTTTTTTATTTTCATTCATTTTTTTTTTTTTTAATCTTTTTTAAACAAAATCATTTCATTTTCAAATCAATCATTAATTTATTTTTTGCCTTTATTTGAGAGCATTATAATTTACTGTATATCAGCACATTATTTGTCTTTTCACACTTTATACATATATTTTGATAAGTCCATTGTCATTTTATTGTTTCAATTGGGTAGCATTGTACTGATGTCATGTGACTCAGGTCACATGAACCCCTGATCAGATTTTTAATTTGAACACCTGTTCTCACCAAACTACACACCCTGATGAAGACTTGTTGAGTCGAAACGCGTTGGTGTTATCCATGTCTTAATAAAGGATTTTTAATTCACACTCAGAGAGCCTCGGATGTTTCAGACTGCCATCCTATACCAAGGACTTCCTTTCAAAGTTAGCTGGACAGTCACTGTTTTTTTTTTTTATTGTTATTTGACTTCTTGAAGAGCAGCTGGCTTTTTACTTCAACATTCTCAACACCGAGTTTCCTGACCCAGTGCAGCACTGCCAATTATTTCTTCATTATCTATGCCTCAGACGACATTTTGGCCAGGATGGAGACACCGGGTGACACTAAGACATAAACGGACGGTCCTGAGGGAGTTATAAGGGAGCTGTGCTGGCTCTCTGTAAATACACATAACTGGTGTGCACAAATTGTGGCCTTAAGATATTAGGCTATATTTTTTCTCTCTATGACCACTACCAGGCTCAGTAATAATGAGTGGGACAGAACATGATAATGTAAGTATAATACTGTTGTTATTATTTTAATTGTGGTGAAAACCGGGACAATTTGTTAGTGGCTGTGTTTTACAGATATTCATCAGGACTCGGGAAATCCATCTTGTAACCGGGACAATCCCAGACAAACTGGGACATCTGGTCACAGTAGCTTTAAGAGCAAATTCACAGCAAAATGAATACGTGCCAGAGCAGAGTTTGTTCTTGATTTGAACGTGTTCAACCACAGCACATGGACGTTTTCCCTGACAAGCATTCGACAACAATCAGCCACCCGGGTCCCTAATCATACTGAACTGTAATCAGATCATGAAATTGTTGCTTTAATAATTACAGACGCACTTGACATTTTGTTTACTTGGATTTTTTTTTGTGGACCAGTGGTCAATAAGATGGATACATAGTGAGATTTTGCCAGATATTGATTATGATATAGTTGATTTGATGTATTTGGCATCAGTGTCATATCAGCCAACAACAACATGCAGCAGTATAATGTTGCCACTTCTTGCTGTTACTGTGAAATATCATAATAAATATGACTTCAGTGTGTAACAACAAGACACTGATCTTTACTGATGCCGAACATTTTGCGGGAATGTTTTAAAACGGGTCTAATATTCAGATTTGTTGCAGCAATTGATGTTTGAATTTATGTTGGTATTTCAAGTAAATCAATGTTATGTTTTTTTGTATAAATCTAAGCTGCTACATATATTCAACAGTGTTTTCCTGCAACATAAACTGTCACTGTGCAGTTTGGTTTGTAAAGTAAAACAAAAGCCAAGAGCTACTTTCTGTAAAGGGGCCCATTTTGTCATTATTCCTAACAGAAGGCACTACAAAGCACCATAAGCTATATTTACAGCTTCCAAACTTGGTAGCAGCAGCTTATGAGTAGCACTTGAGGGCAGCATTATACCATCTCTGTCCTTCCACCAACTCTTACAATAATGAGATACAGAATAACTCATCCATATACTCAACTTAAAATCAAAATGTATTACCTTCTGCGTAAAAGGGGTAATTCCATTTACATTCATTGTGATACTTTATTCTAATGGTTTAGTAAAAAAAGTCCAGGACATTTCTTTTTAATCCAATCTACTGTTGCGTAGAGGATCTATTTTGGTATTTGGTAAGAGTGTGAGACCATCAGGATTAGTGAAACAATTTGAAACTGTCATGAATGAACATGATTATGATTTGATGAGATCAAGAAACTTAAATGGATTTTCCAACCATCTCGTTTGTTAAAGAGTTGATTTAGGATCTTAAGTCTTGATGAAAAACAGCGGTTGGATGTTTACTTTGCAAAGGAGGAAACACTTCATCATTTTCAGGTTTTTGTTTGTGTCTGTAGCACTTCTATTAGAAATGACTGACCTATTTTGGCAGGAATAGCATGATGGATTATCTTATAAGTATGAAGGAAAAACATCTTAAAAGTTGACACGACAAGGAAAATCTGCAGTTTTGGAGAGCTTCACTCAAAATATCAATGACTCATTTGTTCAAATCTGCCCACACATTTGATAACGTGCAACCATTTACATGTGTTGTGTGTGTTATTCCACCAGCACAGTTTGGTATTACCTGTTACCAGGGCTGTCAAAGTTAACGCGATAATAGCGCGTTAACGCAAATTTGTTTTAACAATTTGTTTGCCACGAATTTCTTTAACGCATTAACGCAACTTGCGATTTTTAGGTTTTAGATAGCTCAGTTTTAAAGCTAGAGTGAAGATACTGGTATCATATGAAACTAGAAAACCTAAGGAACCCATTGGTAGCAACCATGTCAATACTAGCTTGACGGAGGCTAATTAACGCTCCAAACTTGCGCTTAATTTTAGCCAGGAAAAACTGACATGGCCATTTTCAAAGGGGTCCCTTGACCTCTGACCTCAAGATATATGAATGAAAATGGGTTCTATGGGTACCCACGAGTCTCCCCTTTACAGACATGCCCGCTTTATGATAATCACATGCAGTTTGGGGCAAGTCATAGTCAAGTCAGCACACTGACACACTGACAGCTGTTGTTGTCTGTTGGGCTTGAGTTTGCCATG
Organism: Sebastolobus alascanus; assembly: GCA_916701645.2. Taxonomy (NCBI): domain Eukaryota; kingdom Metazoa; phylum Chordata; class Actinopteri; order Perciformes; family Sebastidae; genus Sebastolobus; species Sebastolobus alascanus. The sequence continues at coordinate 1,215,921 of CAKAOJ020000032.1, forward strand.
TTATGATTTGAGCATATTTTTTATGCTAAATGCAGTACCTTTGAGGGTTTCTGGGCAATATTTGTCATTGTTTTGTGTTGTTAATTGATTTCTAATAATAAATGTATACATACATTTGCATCAAGCAAGCATATTTGCCCACTCCCATGTTGATAAGAGTATTAAATACTTGACGAATCTCCTGTTAAGGTACATTTTGAACAGATAAAAAATGTGCAATTAAAAGCGATTAACTATGGACAATCATGCGATTAATTGTGATTAAATATTTTAATCGATTGACAGCCCTACCTGTTACCCATCATGTTCACTGCATTTAATAAGCCCTCTAGAGCATTTCAGTAAACTTCTAAAACTGTCTAAAAATACACTTGCAATAAAGTTTACCTTCAGTCCTACCTGCCGCCTGCTGCTCACCTAACAGAGTCGGAGTGTTAACATAAGTCAGAACCTATAAATTCATTAAACATTCTTTCTTTGCTCTATTTCTCTCGTCTTAATCTCGTTAACCCTCTCCGCCTCATACTCCCCTCCCAGTGTCCGGCTGCCTCTGCTAGTTTAAACGTATTCCCTCGATCCTCTCCTCTAATCAGGATTCTACAGGGATCACTCGCTCATCTCATTTCTTCTCTCTGCAAATATTACATTCCCGTCTTTCTTTCTCCATTCCCCCCTCTTCTCAGGCAGAAATCAATGTGTCTAAAGCAGGACAGATAACCTTGTGTTTGAAGTACTAAGAGCGAGGGGGTGTGACAGGGGAGCTGAGGGGGAGAGACGGGCAGAGGAGTGATATTGAAACCATTAAAGGATATTCAGATTCTTCCTCTGACTTAATGCTCCCTCTACCTCTATAGGACACTTGAAGGTGCGGCAGAGCAAAACCCCTCCAAGACAAGAGCAGAGACGTTTAAAATGCAGATGGAAACAGAGCCGTGTGCTTTTCTATCACAGGGACACTCCTACGATAAACTGCTCGTTTGTGTGGTCTTTTTCTGTCTTGTGTGTGGAAATCTTTGCGTGTTTTTGTGTGTCACCTTGTATCCTTGGATGAGTCCATTCTGGGTCTCGAGGGGGGGGGTGTCCCAGGTCACTTCCAGGATGGAGGGAGACACAGCTGACACTCTGATAGACTGAGGGGCCACCGATGGAGCTGCAGGAGGCGAGGCGATCCGTTAGACAGTTACTGTGTGTGTGTGTGTGTGTGTGTGTGTGTGTGTGTGTGTGTGTGCAGCTGGGTGTGAGAGTGGGAAGTAGGGAAGAAATGTTTTACCCTTCCAATTAGAAGGGGCCTACGGCAGCACCTTGTTGCTCCACTGTACCACACATATGCATGAACACTCAGCAGTGTGCACCTGAGGCTAGAGAAAAGGCCATATCACCCCATTTCATCATCCCCCTCCAGCCCTTTTCTGCCTCCCCCTGCTTATCCTCACCTCTCGCTCATCTGCATGTGATATGTATGGCCTACACGCACACACACTACACACACCTCTTGAATAGGAATGCAGCCTTGGTCTGATGGAGGGAGTGTGAGATTGTGAGGGAAATTGCAAAAACGTGTGGGTGTTACTACCATAACGTGCCAATGTGTTCACCCGCACTGTTGCTTGTGTGTTTGCCAGCCTTGTAGAAGTGTGTGTATGTGTGTGTGTGTGTGTGTGTGTGTGTGTGTGTGTGTGTGTGTGAGTAATATATTTGCACTCCTGTCTGTGTAATAAATCCATGGTTTGACTCTCCGGTGAAAGTTAAACAGGGGTTGGGCCATTACGACAAAATAGATGACTTTGTGCAGCTCTTGACGACATTCAGATGTGTCCAGATGAATGCACATGCACACCCTCACACACACAGACACACACACAGACACACACACACACACACACACACACACACACACACACACACACACACACACACACACCTAAGCAATGCCACTCGAGGGGCACTGAGAGCAGGACAGGAAGCATGGACAGGACAAAGCAAGAAAGAGAAGAGGAGACAATAGACAGAGAGCAGACAAAACAGAGACAGAAAATAATAATTTGACAAAACAATCCCAACTCAAGGTCCCCTTACTAGTGTCTTCTAGAGGTTTCAACCATATCACACAGTCCTCAAAAGCAGATGATGTGCTATGGATGACATCATGACAGCTACTGAGCTTGTATGTGAACGGATCCGTCTCCCTCACAACTGAGTACTGAACTCTATCTGCTGATTAATACCGTCTAATACGGTCTGACGTTAGTTAAGTGGATGGGATTGATCTGTTAAAATACTATTTCTAAGGTCAAGAAAGTGCTTTCCTTCTTAAAAGATGATATCCTGAGAAGTAAGTATAAATTAAAAGACTACTGTAACTGATATAAAAAGAGCAACCATCTAAATATTCAGCTCCAAACTAAATGTTCCTTTATGAACCCAAAATGCAACCTTCTAACAACGCACTAAATGTTGAACACGGGAGCTTGACATTCAACAATAAAACAGCTTTTCTGGCGTTATATCCGACCAGTGTTAGTGGTGCATAAACAAAATGTGTAGATCACACATTGAAGTTGTGACCAGTCTAAAAGCCTCCTTGAGTTTTCCACCTACCTGCCTCTCCAACAGACACCTCGACCGGGGCGGAGGGTGGGCTCTCTCCGATGATATTGTAGCTCGTCATAACAATCTGGTAGCGTTTGAACTTCTTTAGTTCTACAAAGAATGAAAATACTTACATTTACATTTATACGACATGCATGCAAAGCGAATATGTTGGTTGTCGTTGTCACTTCTTATTCTAGAAGCTGGTTGTTTATCAAGGTAACTAAAACTAAACCTAACACATAAAGATCCCAGGAGCTTTACTTCCCATCTTTAATTACTTACGTGTCAACTCAAACTGTGTTAGCGAAGCACTGCTGACTGTCTTGAATGTGCTTTTGGCTTGGGAAGAGTGAGAGAAAGATGGAGGGAGACATCAATACATGTTTCAAGTTCAACAATAAATTGTGCAATTAAAATTCAATAAAATGACTGTGTTTAAGAGGAAAACGTCTGAAAGATGTTTCTGTTTTAACACTCATTATCATACTTACATACATACTCAAGTATTATGACTATGTAGCGCTATACTGCAATACAATGCTGTTTTTTTAAATTTCCATGTCCTATGTATATTTACAGAGTTATCGTTATAAAATGAATCAGCTGGAGAATGTGTTTTTAACCAACTCATGGAGCTAACGTTAACTTAATTAGCTAGTCAGCTACAGCTGATAAAATCTCCAGTTTAATGAGAGATGAGAGCCTGCATTTGTCTCCCTCTGTCTGCTATGAAGAACCAATAGATAAAAAATTAAAAAGAATTTCAAGTGATAAAAATTAGGGTTGACAATTAATCAAAATAATAATTTAAATAAATTAATCAATTAATAATGAATAAATAATTTAATCGAAATTGCAATATGGCCTACTGCAATTTTCATATTGCAATAGGCGCAATATTTGTTAGAGGCGAAATGTGTCAAAATATACTTTCAAATTAAAGGTGATAACTTTGAAATTCAGAGCATTCATTTTAGGGCTGTCAGTCGATTCAAATATTTAATCTCAATTAATCGCATGATTTTTTTATCTGTTCAAAATGTAACTTAAAGGGAGATTTGTCAAGTATTTAATACTCTTATCAACATGGGAGTGGGCAAATATGCTGCTTTATGCAAATGTATGTATATATTTATTTATTATTGGAAATCAATTACCAACACAAAACAATGACTAATATTATCCAGGAACCCTCACAGGTACTACATTTAGCATAAAGAATATGCTCAAATCATAACATGCTGACTTGACTATTACTTGCCCAACCCTGCATGTGATTATCATAAAGTGGGCATGTCTGTAAAGGGGAGACTTGTGGGTAGCCATAGAAACCATTTTCATTCACATATCTTGAGGTCAGAGGTCAAAGGACCCCTTTGAAAATGGCCATGCCAGTTTTTCCTCACCAAAATTTAGTGCAAGTTCGGAGCGATGAATTCTTTAGGTTTTCTAGTTTCATATGACAGTATCTTCACTCTAGCTTTAAAACTGAGCCCGTTACAGCCTCTGAAAGATCGATTGTGTTAATGCTTTAAAGAAATTACTGGCATTAAAACTAATTTGCGTTAACATGTTATTATCACGTTAACTTCGACCGCTCTAAGTAATATAGCAGTAAACAACTATTAGCTATGTAAAGTTATAGAGGAGTAATGTCTACCTGAGCAGAGAATGAAGTTGTGTGAATGTAGAGCAAGTTAGTCCCAGTGTGTGTGCCCCACTGGTTAGCTAATGACTACCACTCTTAACCGCGCTCATACGGCGATTACCGCTGATAACGCCGTCCCGACCCACGGCGTAACACCCACCCTCCAGTTCCCCCCAGGTTAACACGGTTAGCTCTGACAGCATTGTTGCTGTTGTTTGCACTGTTCGTGCTGCTAGCACTGTTAGCTGCTAGCCGCCGGCCCAGCCGTCGCCATGTTGAGAGCCGTGCGGAGGCAATCCCTCAATCATGGATATGCTCTGAATTTGAAATTTAGCACCTTTAAATATTGTCGTGCTGCAGGGCCTACACATCATACTCTACAGATTTAAGAAAACATCTTTGTTTGGTACAGATCCCTGCTAAAATCACACCATAATCATTTTCATGTTTTTCAATTAAAATGAGAATAACAATGTAAAAATTATCATTCCCTGTAATATCGCAAATCATACCACAACTGCAAAATAATCGCAATTAGATATTTTTTTCAAAATCGTTCAGCCCTAATAAAAATGACACGTTCACCGCTGTAAACTGCGTAATTGCTGCGCTAGGACAATAAAGTCTGACAGGCATAGCAACAGTAAGTAAGTGGGGGTGGGGCTTAGCAAACAGTTAACATTAGTATCAGTACTACTCACTTGTAATGAGGGCACTTGTGGTGTTGTTTTTGGTTGCCTGGACTTCTGCTTCAGTGAAAGTGGAGGTGTTTACTGGGAGCTCTCTGTAATACAGCCGGTATCCAGTCAACACCCCGTTAATACTGTCGTCATTGGGACGCTGAAAAACATGCAAACAAGCACACACAGAAAAGTATTAGTACTCCATTCCTCAAAAAAAAAAGAATTCTGCACTGAGCTCATTTTCATTTTCTTGGCGTAGCGAGGTGACTGACAGGACGCTGGCGGCTGGCAGAGCAGTATTTTATCAGCAGAGTCCACTTTAAAGGGCTGGTGGATTGGTCTGGTCTGTAACCCGCACAGACAAAGTGATGCTTCAGTGGGTTTGGCACTCTTGTAAAGGATGATGAAATTGCTGGTGACTTTGTTTTTCATTGCCTCCTTCTGCTTTGACATAAGGCTAGAAGGAGTGAGAGAAGACACTTCCAAACCGAAGAGGAAGAGTGACAAGCAGAGAAGCAGCCAGGCTGTGTTTACTGTCTTCTCACATGTCACGGTTGCTCTAAAACCACCTCTATTTCTTCAGAACTCTCTCTCTTCTTTCCTCTGTTGTTGGACATTGCTGATGTTTGCTTCTCCCGCCCTCTAACAGCTCTCCTGCTGGTATATCCTCATTAAGAGTTTGAACATTTCTCTCCCCCAGCCAGGACGGTCTGTCCCTCCGTCTGTCCGTCCCTCCCTCTTGAGATCCTTCCAATCTGTCTGTGCTGCCCTCTGACCTTTCCTGGTTCAATAAATAATGATAATTGCATCCAAACACAACACGTACAAACACTGCATACAGTGAGTCTGCAGGGGTCTCATTCTCCAAATAGGTGATTAACCTGCACTCAAAGTTGCGTTGTGCAGCTCTGTGTGTATATACTGAGTGTGTATCTGTCTTCAAATACCTTCCACTGCACCAGGACTGAGGTAGTGGTTGTTGGTTTCACTGCAAGGATCACTGGAGGCTCGTCAGGCACTGGAAAGAAAACGCAGAGAAAGAGAGTGAGGAAGAAAAAGACGTAGAGACAGTCACTCTCTATTATGTTTTCAAATCCATATATTTCCTTGTCTTCCTCCTTCTTTCCTCCCCAGTGTTCCCAGTCTCTCACCATCCTGCAGAGTTGTAACAGCCTCCGTCTCTTTGCTGAGGACGCTGTCTCCTACATCGTTGGTGGCCAGCATCCGGAACTTGTATGATGTAAACGGCTTCAGCCTGTAGACACAAACACACAAATACACATGAACAGATGGAAACAAAAAGCTAATACATATTAATTTAATATCATTCACATGCTATTGATTTCAGCCTTACACCTCTCTCTCTTTCTTATATATCTATCTAGCACTTCCAGTTCCCTCGTCTGGAAGTCAATGGGTTTTTAGTTAGATGTCTGTGGTTAACACAAGCTGAAGAGATTTTACAGTTTTGTTCTACGATATAAAATACGTCAATAAATATCCCACTAGTGAATTTTGAAGCTTTTATATGTCTTAAAAAAGGCGGTTGCTAACAAGTGGCTCAATGAGACTATTAAACGTCATCACGCCGACTCTTCCGCCTTTACAGCCTCGTTGTGTATACTCGTCCTCATGTGACCGTGATGTAGTTCGTTTATAGCCTAACGTTAGCTTTTTGCTTCTGGCGATTGCATTCACACTTCAAAAATCATAAAAAATGGTGTTCATTTGTGGAGATTATTTGTGAAGATTATCTTGCTGAACAAAACGTGTAAGTTTCATAAATGTTTGTTTGACACAGAGTTTATTTTCTGCAATAAACCAAAACCCAGTGGTAAAATCCCATTGGCTTTTTGTCGAGGGAACCAGGGCGATGCTAACTTCCTGCCTGGCCTACAAAAATACATCGTCCCTACAGCACTCTATTCAGCCAATCAAACCACAGCATTACAGTTACACTCATAGTTTTGTGCAAAACTGTAGGAATCAGACCACTGGTCTCGCCACTAAAAGAGCCGAAGGCGTCATGTCTCGATGTGGAAGCTCCTCAGGACCAACTCTGCCTTACACACATCACCGTCAGTGAAAACTTTTCTCAATACTCACAATAAACTTTCACACATCACAGTGGATGCACCAATTGTTAATCCACGTCTCCTGTTATTTTTATTTTGTTTCTGCTTGAAAGATGTGCCAAGGGTGAGCTTGGCACCTCAATGTCTCCTCTTAGCATCGCGCCTGTGCTTTATTGTTTCACAGTTTATATTTGGACTCTTATTAGCTCATCAGTCACCTGTAAAGAGCTTTGAAGTGCACTTAACTATGAGAGGTGCTATACAAATAAAGTCTGATCTGATTAGTACAGTAATCAACGGGAGATAACTGTATACTGATGAAAACAGTGAAATTACTTCATATAGCAAGTAATATATGAAAATGTAATAATAGCAATGCCAAAGCTTTAAAGTACCCGGTGGGATTTTCATTGTAAGCAAACTGATTTTTGTTTCCATTAAAGGTTTCTCAACAAAGAGCACTGAGTATCCGTAAGACCTTAAAACTAGGGCTGCAACTAACGATTATTTTTATTGTCCATTAATCTGTTAATTATTTTTTCGATTAATCGATTAGTTGTTTGGTCTATAAAATGTCAGAAAATAGTGAAAAATGTCAAATAGTGTTTCCCAAAGCCCAAGATGACGTCCTCAAATGTCTTGTTTTGTCCACAACTCAAAGATATTCAGTTTACTGTCATAGAGGGGTAAAGAAACTAGAAAATATTCACATTTAAGAAGCTGGAATAAGAGAATTTAGACTTTTTTATCTTAAAAAAATTACTCAAACCGATTATCAAAATAGTTGGTGATTAAGTTAATAGTTCACAACTAATTGATTCATTGTTGCAGCTCTACTTAAAACATCCTAAACTTTTTAAAACTTTGGGAATATCTTCCTCCAAAACCATCTCCTCCATCACCCCGCCCTCTCACAGACATATTTTTGCTCTTTTAGTGGCCTTTGAAGAGCAGACGAGGTCCTGAATAATAATCCTCTTACACCTTTCCTAATTGTCTCCCCTGCCAAAGTATTTTTACTGCCATGCTACCACAACATCTTATCTGCATTTCTCCTCTGTGCAAGGTGAATGCATTAATAAGCGCAGAATAACAATTTACATCAGTCATGTTGAAAACACTTTGCTCTAGAGCCACTTACAATCAGCTGAATGAACAGGCACCCATTGTTAGGGACGAGCTGAATGAGTCTACGGTGCCTTATAGCATGCTAATAGTTTAAATGTACCCTCTTCTGAACACCGCAGGAAATTGATTCAAATTTAAAAAGGACGGTCGTGGCAAAACAGTCATTTTTATTAGTCTAACCTAATAATTAACAAGAGGAACACCCCCCTCCCCCCTTAATCACTGCTCACACATCTACCTGCAAGGTCCTCCTCTAGACTTTATCTACACCGAGCCTCGGAGGCTACAGAGGACCGGCTGGAAATTCAGCAGGCGACAGGAGAACTGCTCAAGTGTCCTCTTGTATAATAATGAGCCGTGCCCAATAAGGGACAAGAAAAGGCCTATGGGGTTGTGGGTATCGTAGGAATAAGACATCAAAGGCACCCACAGCACTGGGACGACGTTAAGGACAGTGTTTGTACAGTGTCTATGTTTGCATCAGCCTGGGGACTTCGATGTTTTGGTTTCCAAAGATGTCTCGGTGGAAAACAACAATTAAGGACGGATAACAAGTAAGTGTGAGCGCGAGCGTGCGGAGATGTAAGCTAATTCCTCCGTCCGGCGCTGCAATTAGAGCATTCAGTGATAGACTGAGCTCGAAAAAACGGCATCAAAACAATAACAGCAGCAGCAGCGCCACCATCATCACGGCAGATAGACTCTCCCTGAGGCAGGTTGAAGCAGGCTGATGCAGACACACTGAGAAGACGCTCTTCAGCATCTCAAATAGCTCTGTGATAAGTCATGGAGCGGAAGACACATGTGGGGGAAGACACATGTGGGGGAACACACACGATACACAAGTAAAGCCTCAGCGTAGTTCTGCTACTCAGGCTTTCAGAGAAGTTGGAGCAGCCGTCGAGTCTGACCACCATGACCTGCTGCCATAATGACAGCCTCACCAGGGAGAAGAGGATGGAGGGATAAAGAGGGAGAGATGGAAAAGGAAGACATGGAGCTCTCTTCCAGTGGATGAATGCATGTGATCGAAGGAAAAAATACATGCATTATGGTTTTTTGAAAGCACTAGCTGTTGATGGATGAAGGGGGGAGGGAAGGAGGAGGGGACAACAAGAAGGATGACAGATGAAAAGGTAAAAACGGTTGTAGAGAGAGACTATGGACAAACAGCACACACAAACCTGAAAGCATACAGGCAGAGTGAGGAAAAAAAGGTAGTAAGAGAAACAGACAAAGAGCACTTCCTGCTGCGCCTGTGTGATTAGGTGACTGAGATCCTCCATGTTTCTGCAGTGATTATGATTACTCTCCCTGGTGGTTGTTTTTTTTGTGGTTTATGTTGTTTTTTTGCTCCACAAACCTTTTTGGTACTTCATGTGCTAAATAAATAAAACTTTTCCTTCTGTGTTCTAATTCTCTGTTGTTTGCTTTGGGAATTCATAGCATCCCCCCTCTCTCTCTGTCCACTCTCCTTCTCCCAAAGGACGCATAAACATTACAGGATTTTTAAACAAGATTTTGCTTTAACTAATTCAAGTCCAGCAAGTCATGCTCAACAAAGTTTCGATGTTAGGGATCTGTAAGTATACAGTGGCCCTGAGAGCTCAACGCACCGCAAATAGACACAACGCAAGCAAATGAAGAAACATCTTCACCAACTTGACGACACACGAAAAAACATCAATTTGACGACACATGCGCAGCATTTAGAAAAAAAGGCTGCAAGAAGCTCAACGGAAACACAGGCTTCTCTGTGCTTGACCATCAGCCGTTCTGGGACGTCTCTCTGCCTCTCCTGGCTGTTGGTGCCTCATTCCACATGATGGACCTGGACCTCTGTCCTCCGGGAGATTTAGCCTCTCTATCAATTTAATTCAGTCCAAAGGTTCCATGGTGGTGAGGAAGTTGTGTTGCTCTGGCTCTATCTATTTGGGGTGGAGAGGAGGTTGTGTTGCTCTGGCTCTATCTATTTGGCGTGGAGAGGAGGTTGTGTTGCTCTGGCTCTATCTGTTTGGCGTGGAGAGGAGGTTGTGTCGCTCTGGCTCTATCTGTTTGGGGTGGAGAGGAGGTCGTGTTGCTCTGGCTCTATCTATTTGGGGTGGAGAGGAGGTCGTGTTGCTCTGGCTCTATCTATTTGGCGTGGAGAGGAGGTTGTGTTGCTCTGGCTCTATCTGTTTGGCGTGGAGAGGAGGTTGTGTCGCTCTGGCTCTATCTGTTTGGCGATGCCGGGAAGCTGCTTGACATCCTCCTGGATCCACCTTCTTCATATTTTCACATTATATGTATTCATTTTTGTCATATGGATTGTCTATGTTGTATTTTCATTATGTTGTTACGACATTTATTGCACGTCTGTCCATCCTGGAAGGGGGATCCCTCCTCTGTTGCTTTTCCTGAAGTTTCTTCCATTTTTTTCTTTTTTACCTGTTAAAAGTTTTTTTGGGGGGGGAGTTTTTCCTTATCTGATGAGAGAGTCGCACTGTAAAGGACAGAGGTTGTCGTATCCTGTACAGATTGTAAAGACCCCTGAGGCAAATTTGTGATTTTGGGCTATACAAAAATAAATTGACTTGACTTTAAAATGTGTAAGAAGTGACGCACACGGCTGGGACACGCTTGCTGTTGCCATGATTTGGATATGAATACAGATTGCAGATCTGCTATTCACCCAGCGTTAACCTTTAGCTTATTGTACAGTATGAAAGGCTTCACGGAAGTAACGCTGGGTTGCTACCATAGACTGTATGTAAGAAGTGGGCGTAGTCACCGTGTCGTCACCCATTGGCTTGTGGAGTACAGATTTGAAGCCTCGAGTTCGGCATTTTGGCCGTCGCCATCTTGTTTTTTTGCAACCAGAAGTGTCACGAGAGGGTGGAGCTAAGTACAACCGAATGCTGAATGAGACATTTTTAGGCAACCAAAATGTTACAATAATTTTCATGAACTGTAAACACACTGTGAAAGGGTTAAAGTTGTAAGATGAAAACACGGACAACAACAACAACCTTTCAATCACAAGGTAGCCATGCTGTAGAGCATCCCCTGCTTTATGGTCTATTTGACTCTAAATGGGAACATAATTTACTAAATGAACATCATGCTGTATTGAAGAAGACTTGAAACTAGTGATTGATTTGCTCTTGTGTTACTGGTTGTGGAAACACTGAAAAAAGTCACTGTGTGACTGCACATATGTGCACATGTGTACCTGTCAATGGTCCAGGTGGTCACGTTGTGCGGGATGTCAGCGGTGTGTGTGTTCCAGGCCCCGTCGGGCAGCTCTTTGGCCTGCAGAGTGAAGTACCTCAGCGGGGAGGAACCTGATCCACCCGTCACCCAGTGGAGGCGGAGGTGGCGAGATTCAACCCCGTCCTGAGGAACAGCCAACTTCCTGGGTGGCTGGGGACGCTCTGTGGAAAGAGGCAGAGGAGAGATGAGAGGGGAAGAAAGAGGGAAGGTAGAAAAAAGGATAAGAACGGGGAATAGAAGTAGAAGCAGGAGAGGGAAAAAGAGAGCAACAAATTAAAATTTCTAGAGCAATTTCTAAACTTGTGTCACCACATACTGTACCACTACGTACATCCATGTGTGTGTATTTTTGTTCATTAGGGACAGGGAGAAATCGTAAAGAGCTTTAGATAAATAGTTGGGTCACAAATTAAAGCACAGAGCAGCACACATTACCACAAGTCAAGAAGGTGCTGGATACAGAAAAAATTCATATATATGACATTTAAAGGTACAGTGTGCAGGATTTGGTGGCATCTAGTGGTGTGGTTGCAGATTGCAACCAACTGAGTCCCCCTCCGCTCACTCCTCCCTTTCCAAGACTGCGGTAACGTGAGCCGCAGAGTGCAAAACCGTAGTAACGCCGTTCGCCTCGTTCAGAGGCCATCCTTACCATAATAACACTACTTTAGGAGCAACAGAAGTCAGGCGGCGGCTGGCGGTACCACGGTTTTGCTCTCTGTGGTCCACGTTACCGCAGCTTCACAAGCATGTCGAAAAACTATGGTGGCCTTCGGGTAACGTAAAAACATGAAAGGCTCTCTCTAGAGCCAGTGTTTGGTTTTTCTGTTCTGGGCTACTGTAGAAACATGGCGGACTCTTATTTCAGGTGATTATACACTAATGAAAACATAGTTATGAATATTATATTATATTTCTGCTAATAGATCCCCTGAAATGTTACACACTGTTCCTTTAAGAAATCAGCTGTAACCCGGCTACTTACATCTAAATGTGCTGAGTGCTCGGTATAGAAACATCTGCATTAAATATGTTTCTGTATTCATTCATTTGCCTCCTATCTGTAAATATACATGATGAAATAAATTGTCACCTGGACAAATTAAGACTATTATAGACCATATGCTGGAAAAACCTTCACATCATCACATACGCACCAGTGTGACTGTTGCAATGCATAGATTTGTTTAAATGAAACAAGACGTCTAACCACTGCAGCATCAAAGAGACAATTTCTCAACAGATTGCTGGTGTGTGTGTGTGTGTTTGTATTTGTCTGTGTCTTCGCTATTCAATTAGAAGATAAAAGATGACTCTGGGAGTCAGTATCTTTGTACAACTGTGTTGGCACAAGCTGTGTGATTAGCAGATGTGTGTACACACACGCACGCACAAACAAAAACACACGGTTGGGGGGCATAACTGTTTCATTTCAGGGGCATCAGATTATCGATTAAGTCTAGAAATTAAAGCATTATCGATTCTCTCTGAAGTTTAATTAATGTGCACTTATGTTCTCAAACACATGCACAAGCACAGACACACACACACACACACACACACACACACAGGCTCGCCTTCCTTCATTCATCCTTATCACAAGTAATTTAAGTCAAATCTGTTTGACTCCCATCCTCCCTCGCGCCCTTATTCTTCAGTCCCTTCAAGACTGACTATTCTCTCCCTCTTTTGTTTTCCTGATACCATCTGTGTCTCCCTGTCTGTTCTCCTCTTGTTCCGCTCCGCAGTTAAGATCATGTTCTGATAATAAACTCATAATTGTCAGAACAAGTGCTGCCCTTTCAGCACTTACACGACTGTTTACTGCTACGCAACGCAGCAGAGCAGAGGAGTGTGGTAGAAGAAAGAGGAGATGGTGCTGGTACTAGTAGAGAGAAAAGATATGGTTGTAGGCAGTGCTCGAAGTTGGCCGCCACTCATCGACCGGTATCATTTTACTACTTGGCGTACCGTGACTTTTTCTTGCGCACCTCTCAATATCAGGTTCTCTGGGAGATTCATAATGGCGATTCATAGCGGCACAGAACCAGCGTATTTGCGCCACGCATCATAAGCCGTATGAACATAAAATCTATGTGGAGAGCGCGGCACGGGGGAGGAGGGGGGACTACTGTAATTTATCAATATAATGTTCACGTCCTTTTTGTAAAATAATTAGTGAACTGTTCGTCCTAACTTTTTTTATTAATAATTTAATAATAATAATATTAATAATAATGGTCCAAAATAATGTAAAATTGCCTAGTTTTAAAGCAAAAGTGGGCAGAAATGGAGCAAATGATTAAAAAAAGTTATTTTTATAAAACGGTCACTATATCCTGACAGTAGTGCATGAGACAGGTAATCTGAAAGAAATCATGTGCCTCTGTGTCCTCCGGTGCTCCTAATGGCATCTGCAAGAGTTCACAGACCGGAGGAAAACAACCAATCCGAGCCGAGCTGGAGCCTGCCGCCTCTGAGCAGCTGTCAATCACTCTCGAACTCCGATCAAACGGTCAAACTAGGCAGCGCTGATCAAATATGAATCATTATTCTGTTACTGTAATGCCTATTTCTCTCCTCAAATGTTTTCAGAAACATCTTATAGTGTCCTGTTTAGCTGTAAAATGAGAAAGTTTGTGACCCGGTAGCCATGTTGAGATCAGTTGAGGAAATACCAAGCACCGCCCACCAGCCGGAGCAAACTTTCTCATTTTACAGCTAAACAGTACACTACAAGATGTTTCTGAAAACATTTGAGGTGAGAAATAGGCATTACCGTAACATAATATTGATCAATATTTGATCAGCGCTGCCTAGTTTGACCGTTTGATCGGAGCTGCCTCTGTTGAATGAACAGCCAAAAGGAACGCTCTCTCTCTGAAATGACCTGTGATTGGCCAAAGTCTTCCGTCATGGGCTAGATTTTCTAAAGCCTGAAAACAGAGCCATGAGGAAGTGCAGAAGTCTAGTTATCTCTCAGAACACTTGAATGACAATATGCTGAAAGGTTATTATGAATCTTTTGCCCAATGATGCCAAAAATATTTTGCCTACTGCTGCTTTAAGTCAAAAACCTTCAAAATGTAATATCTCCTAGTGTCTTTTATTTACTGTCGAAATTCAGAATGCGTCTCTTTATCCTGCTGCATAATATGTAGAAGCATCCTGACTGGAACACCGCTCCTATAACATGAATGATACCCTACCATAGGCTACAAATAACACAGGAAAGCACTTTAACTATTAACACTAAACACACCACCTTAACCCTATAATATTTCAGTTGGAATATTATTGGAGTATTATAGGCCTACTATAGAAGATGCATAGCCCAAGTATAATGATATATCACTAAAATCACAACTGATTATGACTGACACCGTATAAAATGTTTAAAGAAATAATGAATAAATAGGAATAAGTAGCAAGAGATTGTTGATACCGGCCGATACACATGCCAACATGTGAATAAGAGAGTACTGGCACTTATTTTTTTCCACTTCAAGCCGTGGTTGTAGGGGGATGAATTCTGCTAAATATGCTACTGTATGTCGTCCTTTCCCTTATCAGTTATCACCCTCTAGGAGACAAATATCAGCATAGATATATCTTTTTAGTTATTTTCATCCATGCACTCAGCCTCACACACATACACACTCAAAAAGCCAATTTTCTTTTTCTGGGGATTAAGTTGGTCTCTTCTGCATCATCAGAAAGAAATCTCTATTAGGCTACTCTGTCTATCTCACAGTGAGAATGGGCCATTACGTTACTCAAGTGGAACAGGGAACCACTGAATTCTATTCTTTAAGAAACCCTGATAATGATGCTGCAGATGTTATGATATCTGATCCAATTAAAATGCACTACACCAGCTGATAGCTCCCAACGGAATATCTGACATCATGATTCCAGGTTTTCATAAAAATTCCCTTCACTGTCACATTTTAATACAGGGCCTTTTGTAGCATTTCGATGCTTTACTAGACATACACGGTGCCGGCTGACAGAGAAAATTGGAGAGAGAGATCAGGGATGACATATATCAAAGGCTGAGAGCCACATTCAAACCAAAATTATTCATGCGTTAGCCTGCTGAGACACCACAGCAACTGTAACTTCATTTTAAAGTGATATTTCACTTTGGTGGAATAGTTCTCGGTCAAACTTCAACACCATCTGGCACTTAAACCTTTCCGCCATGTCTCTTAATCTAATGATTATATTACCCTGCTCACAGAATGTAATACCAATGCAACCTGTCTGCTAAATGTTTGTACTTATAGGGTATTGATAATGAATTTTAAGAAACATTAAAAAGTATGATCAGTACTTGATGTATAGTGACCTACAGACATAGACTGTATATAAGAAGTGGACGTAGTCACCGTGACGTCACCCACTGGTTTGTGGACTGCCTTTTTGAAGCCTAGAGTTCGGCATTTTGGTCGTCGTCATCTTGGTTATTTGCAACCAGAAGTGACAGGAGAGGGTGGAGCTAAGTACAACTGAATGCTGAATAAGACGTTTTTAGGCGACCAAAAAGGTCATAATTAACTTGCATGAACTGAAAAGACACTCTGAAAGGGTTAAAGTTGTAAGATGAAAACATGGACAACTCCCAGACCGGACAACGCCGTGGTAGCGACCTGTCAATCACAAGGTAGCCACGCCCTAAAGCATATCCTGCTTTATGGTCTATTTGACTCTAAATGGGACCATAATTTACTAAATGAACATCATACTGTATTGGAGAAGACATGAAACTAGCGATGGAGACTAGGGCTGCAACTAACGATTATTTTCATTGTCGATTAATCTGAACTTTACAGTATTGACTTTTCAATCTCACCGCTCTCATCAGCGTAGTTTCCAGCAAAAAAGCTCTGAAACTCCACTGTACGCTACCTTCCCAGCACCGAACTGCAGACAGACACAGTTAGCAACTAGCTGGTGAACATGGTGGAGCATTTAGCAGCTAAAGAGACAGATATTTCCCTCAGGAGTCAACGGAGACCCAAAAACAGAGCTTATAGGGGAGTGAATATTGGACATTGATTCCTCTGGTGGACACAAACAAGACTTCACATGAATGCTAATGTTTCTCCATAACTGCTAGATGTGTAAATATGCAACTGTTTGCTAACAAGTTCACCATCAACATTTTGAGGTAATAACATATCGGTTTCACAGTGTCAATATCACCTTGCCCCCGAGTGGCCAGAAAAAAAATGTATTCAAAAGATGATACAAAATTTCCTGCCACTGTTGTTTTGAAGCAGCATCTGAGGATGAAAGCGTAATCATCTTTAGTCCTGAGTCTACACTGGAAACAGTCAGGCTCACAGAGGACAAACACTGCAGCGTAAAAGTTGTCATGTAACAACACTGACTCAGCCTCTACTGCATATGTATGATGGATCTGCAGTATTAACTTTTATGGCTTGTAGCTAATACAGTTAAACAATGTGGTAATTTTATGTGATGGAAGCCTCACAATTTAACAACCTGTAGGGCTGTGTTACATCCTAGTAAACATAAAGGGCGGGCACCTTCTGTTTTGTTAACGTGTAATGTTAAATTGTTTGGAGGAAGAAAATGTGAATCTTAGGGTGCTTTCAAATCAGGGACCTGGGCCCGGATCCGAGTACACTTGACCCCAAAGTCAAGTTCGTTTGATTAATGTGAACGCTCCGTACCGTACTCGGGCACGGTTCGTCGATCCGTACTCGAATCCACTTGAAAAGGTGGTCTGGAGTACGGTTGATGTGTACTCGGGTACGGTTCGCATCAGGTCCTTATGTAAACACACACAGTAGCCTTCATGTATGGCAGATTAACCCCTGAAATTGTCCAATTTTGATTATTATTATGATCAGTAAAATCTTCATTTCCAATAAATGTAAGTATGGGATATACTGAATCTTCACTTCACGTCAGTTAAAGTCCTCGCTGCTTCATTCTGAAGACATGAAAGCAGTTGATCGAAGCAGGACGAGAGAGAGAGGAGCAGAAGTCTAGACAAGATGAGATAAAAGCGTCACGACCTCTGAATCTGAGGACGATAAAAACTTTTTATTTGTTTCTAAATTGAAGGAATAAGAAGTGCACTCTGCTCATGCACGTCTTCACCTCTTTAAAAGTCAAGTCACCGTAAAAATCAGTTCTTCCTTTCTGGCCACCGACTGCGTGTTGGAGGATTCCGTTCTGTTGCAGCTTTTTAGAGACAAAACTGTCTTAGGAGAGTTACTGTCACTGCTCAGCCTCCTACATCTCGCCATCGGCATGGGCTGTCACACTCAGTGTTTGAGTGTGTTGAAATTCCTGTTATTTTCACAGTTAATACCCTACGATGAGGCCAGCAAGTGCTCAAATTAGACGAAATGTTAAAAAAGAAATTAGCAATTAGAGATTACTGCCCTGGAAGACAAAATTACTATAATTGCAGAGTGCTGATAGAAGTATTGATCAATAGTAATTACTTTGGTTTAGAATCTAAGATTTATGGCTTTCACTTCTTGTTTTCTGGCCTGTGCTCTCTGCTTTGGCAAAAAACAGACATCCCAAATGCTGCCATTTCAACACAATGCCAGTCTCATTCTCTTTCTCACCTACTAACTGAGCATTTTTCACCCGCCCACAAAAGAGCAGGGCGCCATGTGTTGCAAGACAGCTGAGTGTGAAAGGCTGATCAGCCTTGCTGTCTCACTCAACAAGTATCAACAGACTGAAAGCCACAATTTTCTTTGGTCTAATTATCTATAATTTTCCGTGATAATTTAACAAACCTCCATTTTTTAACTGACTCCGTTTTTGAAGCTCCTGACTCTCATTAAGCCGCTGTAGGAGGGCTTACACCTGGTCATTTCAATATCTACATTTACTGCCGAGCAGCTCTTCCTCCACTGAACTTTCTAAATGTCATTTCTTCTTGTTCTGTACGTAAAATGTCCCGCACCGAAAAGGTCATTTTTTTTTATTTTTTTTATCTTGTGCTAATATGAAGTGCCCAGAAACAAAGGATTCTGCATGTCCAACCACAAACTACTTGTTGAAGCACTGATAATCCGTCCGAGCTTCACGTCCGAAGCTCCTCGCTCGCTTTTCTTTTTCTAACTTTATCTCTGCGAGGACTTCACATCGTCGACCACAACTCATTACACCCCGTTAAGTACGGCTGCAGAGATCATAACATTTTAAAATGCTAAACCTTCAGCTAACCTTTCCAGACTCTTCCTGCACTGGCATTACTGTAGGACATGACGAAATATCATCTTTGACCACTTGAAAGTTAAAGTGAAAAGAGAGGACAAAATAACCACAAAATAGTTGCACTTGTCTCCTGCAATAGACGTTCATGATGGCAAAGATTTTGTTAAAGCACCGGTAAAATTAATAACATGAATCAAGTCACTCCTGCTTTAAATTGGCTCATTTACAGAATTTCCTGTCTAATCTGGTTTATTTAACACATTTTATTTCCTTATGCATCATTCTAATTGAATGTGAATTTCATTACTGATTATTACATTGCTTCGGTGCAAATGCCACACGAGATACATGATACTTATATACAGTGGGGGTGCATGAAAAAGGCACATTTTACTCGTCGTTAGTCAAAGCTTCCAAGTTTACACACTGTTATTCTCATTGAATTATCCAGCAATGTAGAAAAGTATTTTTTTTTTAGAAGCAAAATGAACACACTTGTTATACTGGTTCCATTAGTGTGTGATTCAATACTGTTTCAGAATGTAATCATACTGCATCTCTTTCAATATAAAGAGAGAAAAGAGAAGACATTTAATTTTAATCTTGCGTGCCTCAGTGCGTACACACACTTGAGACGGCAGCTTTGTGTAAAGTTTCTTCATTGTCTCCAAAACTACCCCATCAGTGACCCATCAACCACATAATGTGTGTCCTTATAGGCCTTTTTCACAGCTGATATTTTGACTCAGCATAGCAGGAAAACTATAATATAACATTAATGACGACTCTGTTCCATTTAGACCTTTAGTCATTTTGCGGCTGCGGCAAGTCAAAGTGCTGCTGGCCTGTTAAAGGTATTTAAGGCTTTTAAGCATTTCTCTACAACATTAAACATTCATGAATGTCATTAAAGGTAGGGTGAGTGATCTTGAGAACCCAGCAAGAGTACACTAGATTTTTAAAAATGATCCAGACAAAAAAACGAGATCAGTACTGCCAACTCTTTTCCGATGAAAGCAGCTTAGCAGCACTAGCTCCAAAAGTCCCTAAATCTAGCGAGAAAGTCACCAAGTTGGCAACACTGACAGTCCGTTGCTTCAGGCCTCCCTCCAAAGCCACTCCCCCAAAATGATCATTATGAACGTAAACAACGAACATGCTATTGTTAGTACTCACAGCTGTCAAGCTAGCAGCTTGTGGAAGACTCCGTTGACGCGCAATGAGTGCACGGGCACAGTGCACGCAGACAGGCAGGTAGGTAGACAGAGAGGTCACTCATCCAATCATTACATTTGGGCCGAATTAAATGATTGGACGGTTTATTAAAGTCCTGCGACAGCCACAGATATCGTATTGCTTTCTCTTTTTCGTCAGAGCATTTGATTTATTGATTGCTGTCGGGATGTAATGAGTATTTCAACTAGTATAACAAAAAAGGTTTCTAAAATCTTTACCAACCCTACCTTTAAGAAAACATCCCCAGGTATTATTTATCAAGAGATCAATGGCGTAGCAACGGGTGTGCCAGGGTATGCCTGAGCCACCCAAAGAAGCAGCTGGCACACGCAAAAAATCAGATGCAGATTGAATTTTTAGTTACAGCCTTACTAAAACGAGTTACTATTACTAAACAAAACAACCCCCCACTATCCATCTGCAGACGTTCTATTTTTCTACTTGGGGAAGTCTGCAACTTACACACACATTTAGATATCGATGTTTCACTCTTTTAAATTAGATTGTCCAAAACTGAGGTGGCAGTTGGGGTGGATGTATTAGTGTTAAAACAAAAAAAAAAGGGGCCTCTCCATCTTAAGGTCCGAGGCTGAATTTCAGTCCCAGTCCGCCCCTGGATCATGTGGTACACCCAGTTTTTCTCTCAAACTCTCAAAATTCAGTTAATCTGCGTCATCAGAGCTGTGTGGATGTCGTTTGATCAGATTTGATTGACAGTGCTGGCAACATAAGCAAACAACCCCACACTGCTGTCAGATTTCTATTCAAATATAGACATCACCCTTTTCCAACTGAGCCCTGCCCAATTCAAACCGGTAAGAAGAGCACATATAAAACACAAATATGAAATCGCTCATGTGAAATAAGCAAAACTGTCCTACCTTTGGCAGAAAAAAATGTGTGTTCTTGTAGAGTATCTTTCATTATAAGCTGAAAAAAGGTTTTCAATGAATAAACATCTGCAAAGCAGTGTTTGATACAGGTGACTAGATTGAGGGTGGGGACAGTTATCACAAGCTGTTTCTCTCTCGGTGTTCTCTGTCACTATATACTGTACCGACATTATTCAAATATGATCTCAAACTGCTCAAATCAGCACCTCATGTTTTTGTGGCAGCTTGAGAGTTCAGGTTCCTACTAGATTTTAATATCTCCATGGCTACAGAAGCAGATCTGATAGCAAACCAGACACCATGTAAAGCTGAAGTGTATGTGTGTGTCCTCTACCTCTGCGTTCAGTGGTAACAACCAGGGCTTCCTGCTCTTCGCCCCAGCCCGCGGCGGTGCGGGCAGTGAGTCGGAACACGTAGGCCTGCTCAGGGGAGAGTCCTGTGACGGTGAATTGTCGAGCGTTGGAGCCCACCTCCACTGTGGTCCATCGCTGGGGGTCCCTGCTGTCCAAGCGGTAGGAGATCTGGTAGCCTGGTGAGGGACAGGCGGAAAGACAGACGGAGGAGGAAGACAGCTGAAATCTTTGTGGAAGTTTTGTGTGTGAGTGTGTTTCTGTGTGTGTGTGTTTTTTGTGGCCTACTTTAGATCACAGAGCCCACAGGAATCAAAGACAGCACAATGTGAGATTGGAAAAAGCCTGAAAACATAACCACACAATCCCACGTACCACACAACTGAAGAAACACATACAAACAAACACTTTTCTACCGTTCCTGAAAATGTCCATATCTGCTCTGAAGAGATTTGATTCATGCAGCTGCTTTGCTGTTGGTACCTGTGTATGTATGGATGGAGTCCTTACACTCCATACACAAAGACATAATTCACACGTCACAGCTCACACACACTGACATTCCCCCCCATACACACACACACATTATAAAAACACAGCCTCTCCTCTGTCCCCTTGGCTGTGACCTGCGGAGTACACGGCTTGTGTCTGTTTCTCTGTCTCATGTGCAGTAGGCCATGTAATAACACTAACACCCTTCAACACATACACACATACACTGAAACCACTGATCCCCGACCAAGCTTTCCACAGGCCACTGGCCACTCACAAAGGCTCTCAATATGAAGATTGTATTGTACACCAAATACACACAAACACACACACACACACAAGTGTGTACTGGAGGTTCACGGTAAGAGAGTCAGGATGGTAATCTGCTCAGAGAGGCCTAATCTGGTTGTGTGAGTGATAATCTCATCAGATAGTCTGATTGTATATTAATGTGAACGCCGTGTGTGGAAGATTATTGGATAACAGCTAGATAACAAATCCTCTCGCCAATTGGGTCAGAGCACAGCATTATGTTGTGTGCTGAATATCATAAGGACATCGGTGCTATCAGATACACGAGGCTGCATCTGTATTAAAAAGTGACTGCGTCATGCTGGTGAAAACACATCTCTGTTTTGCATTGAAAAGATGTGACATGTACAGAATATTTCATTGCTTAAAGGGTCAGTGTGAAAGATCTGGCAGCATCTAGCGGTGAGGTTGCGGATTGCAACCAGCTGAAAGTCCTCCTGTGTGCCAAGCATGTAGGAGAACTACGGTAGCCAACGGCAAATGCGAATGGCCCAATCTAGAGCCAGTGTTTGGTTTGTACCCGCTCCGTATGTAGATATAAACGGCTCATTATAATGTACGAAAACACAACGATTCTTATTTTCGGGTGATAAACACTAAAGAAAATATTGTTATTAATATTATATTCCTTTTTTCAAA
The DNA here is from genome assembly GCA_916701645.2 of Sebastolobus alascanus. Classification (NCBI taxonomy): domain Eukaryota; kingdom Metazoa; phylum Chordata; class Actinopteri; order Perciformes; family Sebastidae; genus Sebastolobus; species Sebastolobus alascanus. Next base: position 1,238,436 of record CAKAOJ020000032.1, read on the forward strand.
TAGATCCGCCTAAATGCTACACACTGTTCCTTTAAAGGGATAGTTCGGGTGTTTTGAAGTGGGGAAAGCAATACAGTACTATGGACAGGGAGGGCAGAAAAAAGTATTTTAGCCACCTAAGAGAAAGGCTTACCCGAAAGAAATCGGTATCCGTTTCACTGTACGATATATTTAGAATATTTTCACAGCGTTATCTTGCCGTCAGACAGCTTTTTCCTTCCCCTTTGTGATGGGGAAACTTATCTATGCTCTCTCCATCTGCAGGCTCAGATAACAAAAACAGTATAAATACGTTTCACTTTTAGTTAAGTTCGCCTTCGGAAAATATTCTACATATAGCGTACACTTAAATGGATATACATTTTTTTAGGTGAGCCTTTCTTTTAGGTGGCTAGAATACGTTTTTTTGCGGTCCCCGTCCACAGCACTGTATTGCTTTGTTCCGGTGCCACTACTCCTATCTGTTTCTCCAAACTGGGGGCGTGCTGACCGTCATCTACTGTAGGTAATACACTGACTATGGATAAGTACCTAACACAAACCCACATCAAAACACCCAAACTATCGCTTTAATGCATTCAAAATGTGTATTTATAAAAGCTTTTTTTTTTTGCTTTTAGCTGCTCACTGACCTTGTCTGTGTTAATGAAAAACTCACACTGCTACTACTAAGCCTGCTTGAGAGATAGTATATTCTTAGTACTATGACTGTATAACAAAGTACGTCAGAGCTGAAAGCTTGCAGAGAAGAGTCTGTAGCAACTGCAGGTGGTTGCTATGTATTGTGACTCCATGTCCCCTCTCGTCATCTCTACCATTTCTACACTACATACAAATTGTATATCGTGTTAAATCACATGCCTCCGTGCTTAGTATTAGCATAGTTTTCACCAGACCCACCATCTATGGATAGTTTTCCACCCCTGAGGTGTTTATATACAACCCCACCCTTTAGGTTTGTTAGCCTTTTCCCTCCAAACCATGACTGCATGCTGAACAAAGAGACAATCCATGGGAGTCTAAATAAGGATTTTTCACTCTTATGATCTCAATTGATTTGGTGTTTAATGGATTGTTTTGTACTGCATTTATATTAGATTTTATGTTTAGTAAGCCCTGAAGATGTACTTAACGCTGAGATTATGAATGCATTAATTGAAGTAAGTGAGAATGATGATGACTTGATTTGCTTTATTAATCTACTCCTGTGTTTATTGCTGCTGTTCTAATTTGTGATTTTCTTTTATGTTTTCCTTCTTGTGTACAGGAAAATAATCATCCATCCATCCCTGATTAAATTGCCACACTAATAAATTGCTGGAACGGCTTTTGGATTTCTGTGTTTAAATGTGCACAACACACCAGATGTTCAATGAGCCAACGTAGAACATAGTTTTTTTTCCCATACAGTTTGTAAAATTATATAATAGTATACTATTTTTGCAGATGGTATACAAAAATCTGTTTGGTATACAGTTTTGTGGCAGGTAGTGATGCATTACGTTAGGCGACTGACATCAAACTGCAACTTTGAAATGCCACTGCCAATTAACCTTCACGAAGAGACATTTCTGAGCATTGCATTGTGGGACAACAGTATACACCAACAGCACACTCAAAAATTAAATGTTTTTTTAGTATGCATACTGACTTTTTTGAGTAGGGGAGAGCCGGTACAAAAGTAACGCAGCAATTTTCTCCGAGCTCATACGAGTCTGATATGCCAAACTACGTCAGAACGTACAGCACGCAACACTGACCTGCGAAAAATCACGTGCATACGTTGGGGTGTTTTACCCGGAAAGCTGTTTTGGATCACGGAAAGTGAATTCACTCAAACGGTATTTTTTTCAATGACAAGTTCTGTTTATTGTTTTATGAGTCATCATGATCATTTGAGAGATTATTTAGTACTTTAACACATTCTGAAGTTTGACATGTCAGAGTTTTTCAGTATAGAAGCAAGTCCGGTTTAACTGTCAGGAGTCTTTGTCAGGAAGAAAGTAACAGATAACGATGAAATTAAATGTGTTATATCAGTAAAGTTGTCTGAATCTGAATCACTGTTATGTTGTTAAATTTTCTTTAACAGTTATATTGTTGTTGTAAAACATTTGATGAAATTGAAAATTGAAAAATATATTTCATCTTTTTTTATTAAGATAAAGGACATAATATGTTTGCAATCACATATTAACAAGGACATTGTCAGACATGTTTAATAAAAACAAGAATAATATATGAACAATTCAAGTTTATACCGTTGGGTTACTTTTGTCCCGGCTGGAAGGGTCCAAAGTAACAATGCACAATGTCCGTTCAAAGTCAAATTATTTCGAAGTCATTACACATTTATACAAACTAACAGCTGGTATTGATAGAAGACACTTGTGATTTGTTGGTCACAATGACAATGAGTTTCTGTCTCTAACGTTTTCTTTTAAAATTACGTTAATCTGAAAAGTGTTTCTTTCGTACCGGCTCTCCACGTTTGTGACTTCAGTGTCTGAACACACTACATACTCAAAACTTCCTTATAATTAATATGTAATATGGAATTGGGATGCAGCTTGTGGCTGTAATATATTCACTAAGAGGTCACGTGAAAACACAAATGCCTCACTGCCTTGTGCCAAATTAGAATGTGCACCTTCTGTGGTCTTGTTTCTCCTCTGTCCACCTTCTGCGCCAGTCCCCTATGGGTTGAGAACCCAAGGAGAAATGAGGCAGTCATGAGCACTAAAGAAAGCGGTGCACTCCAGTTATTTGTATCTGCATAGTCTCCATACACACACACACACACACACCTCGTACCCAGCAAGGACACAGCAGGACTGCGCGCTTGTGTGTGTCTCTGTGATCGAGAGAGAGAGATTTGCCCTCCCACTCATCCTTCTGTCACAGAGTGGTGTCGCACTAAATGTCCTCCCCCTTACGATACAGTCACACATCACTCACACTGTCCTACTCGACTCCCTCCCCCACTGAGAGGACAAATACTGCTCCTTTCTCCCCCTTGTGCAACACACACACACACACACACCTGTCCCTCCTCTCACCTCCATACATCTCCTCTCCGCTGTCTCTCCCCTTCTGTTCTCTCTGTTTCCAGCTCAGCAGCTCTCACATTCCTCTCGCCTCTCTCTTCCTCTTCATTAATTTGTTCTCTCTGATTCACTGCTGCGAATTGCAGTTTCAGAAACAAGTGATATGTGTGAATCTCAGTGTGTTTATATATGAGGCTATGCATGCATTAGGAAAGGGGTCTTGCTTCAGCAGCTATAATAGCCCTTTTCCCGAGTACAAGCTTGATCACTGACACTCACACACACACGCACGCAGACGCACACACACGTACACACACATACACACACGCACACGCACACACACACACACACACACACACACACACACACACACACACACATACATAAACACCAACAAACGTCGGCACTGAAGTGGAGAGTAGAGAGAGCTGACCCTTGTTTGAAAGCTAAAAACAGAATCAGCTCTTTTCCATTTTACGGCTTTTACTTCCTTCCTTGCCTTGAAAGATCACAGCGGTGTGTGTGTTTGTGTGTGCACTTTTAAAACTGCTCACTCATTTCCTCTATAAGCCGAACTCTGTCCTTCAGCAATTGAAAATAAATCTATTGTCACAACAAGCGTGAAAAAATGGATTATGATTTAAATGTTGTCCTAAAATATCTAGTTTCTCATACGTGTGTGTGTGTGTGTGTGTGTGTGTGTATGTGTGTGTGTGTGTGTGTGTGTGTGTGTGTTTGTTATTGTACCTAGTATGATGCCGTTGGGGTTCGTGGGTGGCTGCCAAACCACCCTAACGGATGACAACCGAACTTCTGGAAACACCATCCTGACAGGGGGGCCGGGGACTGGAGAGAAAAATAGAGAAGGGAGTTGGCAGCAGAATGAAACAGTAATAATATATACAAAGAGCAGCAGCAAAGCAAGCATAAAAACTCCTTCAATACTAGGGTTGTAAGGAAATATCGATACACATGAGTATCGTGATACTGTATCGATTCTCCAAAACACTGTATTGATTTTTAATTAACCTCTTAAAAATCCGATTGGCTGCCATCAGGCCAGGCCACTATTCGATTTTTCGGAGGTTGTAGTGGGATCAGTTTTGAAGCTAGAAGTGAAGATATACTGGCATCATATGAAACTAGAAAACCTAAGAAATCCATTGGTACCAACCATGTCATAGTAGCTTAGGAGGCTAAATAACGCTTCAAACTCAAGCAAAATTTTGGCCAGGAAAAACTGTCATGGCCATTTTCAAAGGGGTCCCTTGACCTCTGACCTCAAGATATGTGAATGAAAATGGGTTCTATGGGTACCCACGAGTCTCCCCTTTACAGACATACCCATTTTTATCCTATTCCCATGCTGTTTGGGGCAAAAACCATGCAGTTTTTTGCATGCAGTATAAATGTGTTATTTTTGCCTATTCTAAAATGGTTTATTTCTGATGTGTTCTTTATACTATGACAGTTTTCCTAAAATTAAATAAAAAAAATCGCAACATATATCGCCTTGCTTACAGTATTGTAATATATTGAATTGTTACCCCTGTATCATGATACGTATCGTATCGCCAGATTCTTACCAATACACAGCCCTACTCAATACTGTCATGAGAAAGAGAGTATCTCAACATTAAGCACTTATACTCTAATAAGTCAGTATGACGGTACCAAGGCACACAGATGTATGTGCATATGCTCAAACACACACATATAGTGTCATACATTCTTAAGAGGCACTTCTAAAAGACGCAAAATAGAAAATGTAATTATCTCTCAACCTCACGCCGTTCCTGATAAAAGTACATGTTCCACACCACCAAATACATGTCAGCGTGAGTGTGTACTGTATGTGTGTGACTGACAGACAGGATAGAGGTTCATTATACATTGCCGGGAATTGACTTCCCCGCTCTTGTTTCATCCTGAAATGAGAAAAACTTTTCAAACGTGACACTGTTTGATAGAGGATGAGGAGTGAGTGTGTATTTTTTAGTGTGTGCGTGTGCGCTTGTGTTTCATTATTCAAGGAGACCAGACCGGGTTGCTGCCATGGTCGTATCTGAGGAGATCTGCACACACTAACACAAATACACACACACACACACACACACACACACACAGTGTGTTGTCCATGTCTGGGCTGTGGAGGGGGTCTGAGGGGTGAGCTGAACCCAGTGGATGATCAGTGAAGTGGGGAAAAGACTGTTGGCAGAGCTGACAGCAGAGGTGGGAAGAGGTAAAAAACAGCTACAGAGGTGAGAAAAAAAGGCAAAAGTGTTGAACAAAACTGCTGGACGGAAAGGTCATGTGATCAGACCGAGAAGAAAGAGAGAGAGAAAGAGAGAGAGAGATCTTACCATCTTCTTTGGTTCGGAGCAGTATGGGGTTGCTCTGTGGGCCTTCACCCATCCGTGTGTAGGCCAGCACCTGCAGCAAGTACACCGTGTATTTTTGGAGAGCCCCGAGGAGCAGTGTCACACTCCCCGCTCCTTCTGCCACCTGAACACTGAGGGGACCTTCTGAGTCCTTCTCGCTGTACAGCACCTGGACACAGATGCACACAAAACAGGCATTCATGTCACACGTAATCGCAATCACAAATATCGATCAAAAGTGAACAAAAATGTGAAATTAAATCCTGCAATTTAACGATTTGTCTGTTTCTTTCACTTAATTTACAGTAGCGTTGGTGGCTTTAAAGGATAAGGTTGGTGATGTTCTATGTTTTTGTGGTTGTCAACAAATAAAAAGACCAAAACAAACTCTCTCAATACTTTCAGACTGTTGCGACCTGTCTGCAGCACCCAGTCCCTGCCTGTTCCTTCCTACCTCAGATGGAAATCTTTAAAACGGCTATAATCAATATTTTAGCATTTTTCAATATTAACAATAGATCATGGACCACTTGTGTGTGAATGGTGGCGCTAGAAGATGACAGACAGATGATTATGTCCCAACTCTGCAGTTCTCTTCAGCTGTACGGAGCTTTATGACAAATTTCTTTACTGTTTTGGTTCACTGTCACCACGCTCATAGTGTTGTTTTTGGCCACTGGTTTGGTTATTTTATAAGGTTATAGTATGTCAGTGATGTGTTCATGCTGCCCCAAAGTAGCGAAGAAATCAGTAATTGCAATTTTAAAGGTGCTAAATGCGAGATTGGGAGCATTTCTACTGCCTCCGCACGGCTCTCAACATGCTGGCGGCTCGCAGCAAACAGTGCTAACAGTGGAAACGACAGCAAAACTACTGACAGAGCTAACAGTGTTAACCTGGGGGGGAACCAGAGGGTGGGTGCTACTTTTCCACAACGATGCCATCGGTCGGGACGGCGTTATCAGCTGAACAGGGAGTGTGACTTCATTCTCTGCTCAGGTAGCCATTATTCCTCTATATCTTAACATAGAAAATTGTTGTTTGCTCCTATATTAATGCTCTGGATATAATATAAAGAACCTTTAAAAACAGGTCACAGGAACATATTGTTTATTCATTAAAGGAAGAAAAGTAATTTCCTTTAACAGCTGGGCATTGTAGTTTTTAGTCAAACATTCGGTATAAAAAGTGTTTTTGTTGGGGACTATTTTCAGCTGTGGATTTGGTCTGCTAGCGAGTATTTAACACCAGAGCGGTGTATGTGGAATTCAATCAAAATACAGTGCCCATGCCCATCACAGTTAAGCCAAGTCAACTTGATTTCATAAAGCCCAAAATCACACATATGCCTCAAAGGGCTTTACAATCTGCACTGCATACGGCATCATAATGAAGGAACATGTCAGCCAGTGCAACAGTGTGGCTCATTGATGTGTTTTGGACAATGGAGGTCTGTGGCACAGAGGAAAAGGCCACATCAAGCTTTGGAAACAGAAACAATGCCTGTTAGTTTTGTTCTTTTCATGGGATTTGTTGACAATGAGAAAAATGTTGAAAAAAAAAAAATCACCAGACCTATCCTTAACATCTAGTAAAACTGATCCTGAAAATGAAATTACACCAGTGCCCACGTCTAAAGATACACAGTGCTCTTTCACCGGCAACAGGATTATGTGTCAAGAACCGTTTTATTCATTTTCATGAACTCTCTGCCACACTTAAAATCATTTTGAAGGAAAATATCAGCTCTTAAGTGTCTAAAAACAGAAATATGTCATATGTCATAAGAAGTGCGTGGCAGGAGGCAGGAGAACTATTCAGCATCTACTAGAGGATGGGAGGTGTTGAAGAGCTATCGCTGGCGGCCACTTCCCATCTATTAACATGGTAGGCGTACTGCTCAGCGTGATCCTCAGGAGGGCACAAAAAAACACACAGACGGGGAGTGTGATGTGCTTTGGGCACGGTGGATGATATGACCTGAATTTTACACAACATATTTAAAATACTGGATGGTACTGGTTTATATCACACAGTCACAGCCTGTTTTCTTTAGTAGATTTATGTATTTATAACACAACCGTGTCTGTGATAAATGTTCTTCCTTTTAAAGCTTTCTTCTGCTACGTTTTGTTTGGGTGGTGATTAAGAGCTGTACTCAATGCCAGTTTTATATTAGCAAAATATTTAGCATATGCTTTTTCCATATTAAATTTTCTTTTCTAAGGATGTTGAGGGGCGCTACATATATGCCACGGAACAAGAAAAGCTATATTGCAAAAGCACAGACAACTGGTGCGTGTCTTCTATTTATTTCAAAATCAAACAAGGAAGTGGAGTACATTATAATAAACCCCTGGAGGGTGAGCGTGGGAGTCTAAAAGGAGAGATGTGACTGCCAGTAAGTGGTGCACTCAGGTAAAAATGAGTGCACCTGGCACTTCACCATCAACAGTGTTCATCCAGCTTTTTCTTAGAAACCTGTGCATTAAAGTATGTTACCTACGTCACCATCGGGGGGTTCCAGCAAGACAGACTTCTCCGACTTAGTTTGGAAATACAAGAAAAAGATGACGTGGATAGATTGTAGGCTATGTTGCTTAAGTGGGTCACAAGTCTTGACATAAATACTAATGCAGAATCTCCAGCGCATATTCACACCATGGATGAATACTCAACAAATCACCATCTCTTGCCTAAACTGCAGTTTATGTTTACTTCAAATGAACAAAGCACTCCCCAAAACCAAAAGGCTTTATGGATTATTGTCCACTTCTCATAAATGAATAATCCAGCTATTGTTTCTACTACAACATGACACCAAAACTACTGTTTTATGAAAGGGTATTAAACATTAAAGCCTCTCTCATATGCATGTGCACAGTTACACACACGCCCCCAGACATACTTACTGTAGCCGGGTGCTTTTAAAAGCAGTAATGTAGGAAGAACAAACTAGAGCAGTTACAGGCTATTACGTCATATTCGGCTTATATTAGATTTGTTTTTGTGTGTTCATCTCTGTGTGTGTGTGTGTGTGTGTGTGTGTGTGTGTGAGAGAGAGAGTCTGTGAAGGTGTTGGAGGAAGTGATAATGGGCTGAGGGGGTCAAGTGAGAATGCCAGGGTGTGTATGTGAGTGTGTGTTTGAGTGTTTTATACACCTTGTATCCAAGTATTACTCCGTTCTTCTGTGCCAGAGGGAGAGCAAACCATTTGAGCTGGATCCTGGTGGAACTCACGGCCTCAGCTGACACGTTCATCGGAGATCCAGATGGAACTAGAGAACACACACACACACACACACACAAACACACACACAGACACACACACACACACACACACACACACACACACACACACACACACACACACATACATTCCTACATTACAAACAGTGGACTATCATTCTACACAGACCAAGTATGGAACACTGGACATTTTTCATTTAAAGGTCTAGTGTGTAGGATCTGGCAGTATCTAGCGGTGAGGTGAGGAGATTGCAACCAACTGAAGACTCTTCCGTGTGCCAAGCGTGTTGGAGAGCTACGGTGGCCGACACGAAAACGCGAATGGCCCTTTCTAGAGCAATTTGGAGCAGAGCCAGTGCGTAGAGTCTGTGTGTGTGTACAGTACGTGGGAGGTGAGCAGTGAAGCAAGAGAGAGAGAGCAGCGGCGACGGGAGCGAGTAACATTATCGTCTACGGCCCAAGCAGGAAAAGTTAACAGAGTTCGGTTTGTCCGTTCTGGGCTATTTTAAAATAACATTTAAAAAATATTTTCTACTTCTATGTTACACAGGACTCAAATTATATGCTGAGCTGATGAAATATCAGGAAACACAGCAACCTATATTATGTGCAGCAAAACACGCGGTAATCAGGGTTGTATCTAGGGCTGGGCAATATATCGATATATTGTTATCATGATGTGAAACTAGATATCGTTTTAGATTTTGGATATTGTAATATTGCATAAGTGTTGTTTTTAGTGTGATGTAATTTCCTGAATTTACCAGACTGTTCTAGCTGTTATATTATTTGTCTTTACCCCCTTAGTCATTATATCCACATTACTGATGATTATTTATCAAAAATCTCGTTGTGTAAATATTTTGTGAAAGCACCAATAGTCAACACTACAATATCGTCACAATATCAATATTAAGGCATTTGGTCAAAAATACTGTGAAATATTGCCCAGCCCTTGTTGTAAATATTATTGAGAAATAGTTAGCAAAATCACACAGATATGTGCTCCTGACAGGATTAAATTCACTGAATGTGATATCAAAATCAATGAAGCTCCCCTTGAGAAATTAATTCCCCTTCAAATAGGAGATGATGTTTGTGTTATTTGTTGTGATTTTTAAGCATAATAAAAGTTTGGTTAACTCAGTCTGACATAAACAAAATTGATTAATTAAAGTATGAATAATTTAATGACCCAACAGTGCAAACCCTGCTGGTGCCACTTCATGCAGTTTTTCTCTAATATTCTGATTTTGGAGCCACAGTTTTGAGAATATGTGAAGCAAACATCAAAACAATCATTCAATTAACAGAATCCCATTGTGTCAACAAAGAAAATGATGCAACAAAAACATACTCATTAAAGACAGCAAAAAGAAAAAAAAAGCAACCTCCATGACAGAAGTCATTTAACACTGATAACAAAATTGATAATAGATATGACAAAATATTTTAGGCAGTCTTTTTACTGCTCCATATATTTATGTCAGGCTATAGATTTATTCTATATTATAGATAGCCAAAGTCTCATTTTATTGGATGAATTTTTGTAAACGCCCCAGAGTGCAGGATGAGTCATCAATTATTTGAAGCTGTTTCCAAGAAGAGAAAAGACAGGGATTTAAATGTAAAATTACTCTAATACTGTTTTTTTGTTGTTGTTTTTTTTACATATATGCGGCATAATAACAAGAGGTAAATGAACAATTAACACAGGGGCACAGGATTAAAACTGGGAAAATTTATTTTTTAATTTCATGGGGACTTTAAGTGATGTCGTCAAAGGTCCATGACCTATGTGACATCTTGACCTCTTGTGTGATTGGGATCTGACATGAATTATGTGTTTAACTTTTCACTGCCACGCAGAAAAACTATATCATATGGTGAATTTGGTGGGAAAAACAGACTTCCTGGATGGGACTAGAGGCTCTCCTGTACAGCAGCACTTCATTGTGATTGAACATCACACTGTCCCGTTATACACAGTATAAAGACACATATTTATTGAAGAGTTGAAGAATAAAAATAGTTATTCAATATGAACCTTTCATCCCAATACTGTGCATGAAATGATGTTTGGTGGTGCGTGTGTGTGTTGAGATGGCTGTGAGTGTGTGGCCAAGACTTAACCAGTCAAATGCACAACAACCAACACAATTTACATTTTAATACAAAGGGGCTTGAAGGGCAACACTGATTTAAAGCATGACCAACAGTGGACCTCCAAAACGTCCCCCTTCGGCTCGCCGGTTCACTGTTGATGAATGTGTAACAACGCCGAGGTCCACTGTTGGATAGGTATGTAAGTGCATGCATGCACGCACGCACGCGCGCACGCACGCGCGCACGCACGCCCACCCATCCCCCCACCTCCCCACCCCCACACACGCACAGCTTAGTGCAACTTCACTCTCTGAACCAATCTTCGATTTTATCTCAATCATCTGCCCCTCCCGCTCCCACTCTCAGTCAATCTTCGCCTCACTGAAATAGAGGGAGAGTGTAGAGGGCAGAGAGAGGTGGCAGGATGAGGGGGGACTCAGGGAGGTAATCGGGCACTTTATTCCTCATCCATCTGTCTTCTTACACCCTACTAATACCATATTGGCCAGACAGCTCTGTTGGACACTTGTAAACAGGAAACAGGAATGAAGGAGGTCTGTGTTCCTACCAGATTCTGCGGTGAGTGCGGCGACAGTGTTGCTCCACGGTCCAGGTCCTATGGAGTTGTAGGCCTGTATCTGAATCTGGTACTGGGTCCAGGGATTCAGACCCTCTACTGTGGTCTCACTGGTCCCCCCTGCTCTCTCCACATCCTCTGTTCTGTCCTCCCCCTGGCCGTCGGTCCTCCACACTCTCAGTCGGTATCCCACAGTCTCTGGACTGCTGTTGTACTCGGACTCTGGAAGAGGCTGGAGGGTAACAAAGAGAAAAAAGAGCAGATTAAAGAGAGGTAATTTATTATTCTTGTTCTACATTCTTGGTTTTTGTGGTGAGTTTGTTTAGATAATTGTCATTATGGCCATATTTTACGGTCAAAACCGCGTCTATAGAGTGCTGCAGGAATGAGTCCTAAAACCCGGGAATGAGTTAGCATTTTAGCACTTCCTGTTCCCTCACCTGGAAGTCATTGGGTTTTTGAATGGGTTTTTAGTTAGATGCCTGCAATAAGGTCTGTGGTTAACACAAGCTTAAGAGATTTTAAGTTTTGCTCTACGACATAAAATACATCAATAAATACACCACTCGTGAATTGTGAAGCTTTTACGTGTCTTCAGAAAGGCGGTTGCTAACAAGTGGCTAAATGAGACTATTAAACGTCATCACGCATCACGCGTCACCTTCGCCTTTACAGCCTCGTTGGGTTTACTCACGCTCATACGACCATGGCGTAGCTCCTTTATAGCCTGACGTTAGCTTTTTACTTCTGATGATTGCATTCACACTTGCTGAACAATACGTGTAAGTATCATAAAAGTGTGTTTGCCAGAGAGCTTATTTTCTGCAATTGGCTTTTTGTCGATGGAACCAGGGCCATGCTAACTTCCTGGTTGGCCAACAAAAATATCCCTGTACCGCTCTATTAACTGCTATATATGGTCATGTTTACAGATAACGTTACCTGCCACATCTTGAACCTGGTGAGAACAGACAGCACAGATAAAGGGACACATATAACCTTGTTTAGCATAAGACAACTAAAAGTAAACGTACGTGTGCTTAGAAGATATCTGCTATTTTCAGGACAATTTCCAAGGCAGATCTTTATTAAATATTGTGCACCTTAATCAACAATAGCTTAATAAATGAGGGCCAGTGTGCCAATCCTGAACAGTGCAAGTATCTTATAATGTGTCAGCAGTTGGCTACCCTGTGCCGTCACTGCACTTGGTGAATGTAATTAATTTTGACTCTGACTGATGGAGAATGAAGAGATGAGGAACTATCCATACAGAGAAAGAGCTGAAAGGATGATTGAACGAGAAACCAATTTTGGTAAAATTGTGATTAATAAAATGATAATTTGGTTAACATGCAGCACCATGTTGCTCTATGAAACAATATGACACAGTTCCTCTTAACCAACATGGTGTGATACCCTCAGTGTATTTATGAGGAAATCAGGTTCTTAGAGGAGCATGCATGCATTTGGGAAAAAAAAACATAATACAATACACACAACAACAACAAAGACACACATACAACACATTCATATACTGTATGCATCATATACATGCACACATGTACACATATCATATGCACAAAGATAGACAGTGTTCAGACAGACACACTCACACACATACAGTACATACCTAAGAACAAGTATAGTATAAAACCACCCAAAACCCATTTTTCTATGTTATTGAATATTCATAACTAGATAAAGTTATGTGTGTGGTTTGATTAAAAAAATTGTGAGAGCATGTTGGACCCCCATCACTCAAAGTAAAAAGCTGATTGAGAAAATAGGTTTTTAAGGGGTTTGAAATAAACTGTTAAGGGGAAACATCCTAGGCAAAAACATAATTTTTGCACTGGTCAATTTTGAGATTTTGTCTTCTTTCAGACTAGTGGAAAGAAAACATCCAAAATACACATTTAGGTGTTTATTTTACTACTTTGTCTATTTGCATCTGTAGATTTCTCCTAAATTTACCAAAAGTTAGCATTAGATAATGCCTCATTTGCATATTTAAACATTTAATTTCAGAAAACTTGTAATACAAAAAAACAATTGTCTTAATATAAGTAATCAACTGGGGTTTCACGGTGATACCTATTAGTTAAATATTTTACCCTATTAACCTGTAATGTCTTGCAAAATGTATGAAATTTTATAATACTTATCTTTAAAGGCCGTTTTCTGAAAATGAGTTTTTTTCTCAGACTCTGAGCCAGAAATCTCCACTTCAGTAGCACTTACATAAACCAAACTTTCCAGTTTTTACAGAGGGATTTTTTCATATATCATTCATAGCCTGATTTATACAACATTTTATTCCTAAAAACATGGCGAAAACAGATTTTTTTTTTTTATGGCTGTCGACACTATTTTCTGATTTATGGAGTGATAAAAAGAGATATCCAAAATCCCCTCTGTAAAAACCTTTGACTCTAATATGTCAACAAAATGAAACAAGAATTTTGAATTAGGCTTTAAATGTATACAAATTTGCACCTATTTCATAATATAATGCATCATTTACATATTTAAACATAAAATTTCAGAAAACATGTAATACAAAAAATAATTTCCTTAATGTAAGTAATCAACTGGGGAAGTTTCATGGTGATATCTATTAGTTATTTTTTCTACCCCTATTCACCTGTGGTGTCTCCCCTTAAAGCCACTATGAGTGGGACCTATTGAACTTTGGTGCCCTGCAGTGGTAACATCAAAATGGACCCAGAATAGAGTTGGGTCCCGACAACATAAGTGGAATATCTAGTTTAGGTCTCCACAATGTCATATAAACAGAGACACACAAACACACACATTCCCAAGTGAAAAGGCATTATGTAGCTCTAAAGAATATGGTGATTTATGTGACATGTCTAACTTTAAAGTACATCCTAAAAACCTTTTACTGTCTTCTCCCCTTTGACATTCCATCTCCTGATCTTTCTGTCTCTATCACCCTCTTTTCCCTGTTTTATTCACACTCTGTCATCCTCTCTCTGCTTCCACTCTCATTTCCTGTCACCCTCCCTCCTTCTCCTGTCCATACTTTTTCACTGTCACCTCACCCTCTCTACTCTGCCTGTGAACCACCATGTCATTATGCATTACAGCTACAGCCACCTATTATTCAGTGCCCTGAAATCACATTGGTAAGAAGTTCAGTTTGTTCACAGCATATACTGTAATTCCACAGAAGATTTGAAGCAACATTGTACAGTGGTTGCTCTGTGCTGCGCTGTAGATAAGGAAGTGAAACACCCAGCCATTCTAAATACCCCAGTGATTTAGCTCAGCTTAGCATTTAGGAGCCATAATACAGAATGTCACATTAGCTTTATTACCCTTAATATGCAGCTTAGAATAATAGCCTTAGCTAAAACCATTGTGATGGTTCCATTACAGCAGAAAACCTAGCATAGCTCAGGCTGGGCGCTAACATGCAGGTAAAATCCCATTAGCATGCTGCACAGGTAGCCCATAGCGCCTCAGTGTCTGTGTCTGATTTGACAGGCTCTTTTTCTCATTCCAACTCTTAAATGGAAAAATACTCTGCTCCCATTTATGTTATAATAGAAGGGGGGATGGGGGGGTAAAAGAGAGAGAGGGAGGGAAAGAGAGAAGGATAAAGAGCAGGAACAAGAGCAAAAGAGAAAAGACAGTAAGGAGAAAATTACATTGCAGTTTGTGCTGCTAGCAGTCCGCGCGGTGAATGGGAAATGTGACAGATTAGCGTTAGCACTGATAACAAGGAGAGACACTGATTATAGGCTGTCAGCCACTCAACCTGTTCAGTCCTGCTGCTGGTGAGTGTGCACGCACACATGCACTGATATAAAAATAAGAGCAAATACACAGAGATACAGAGCAAAGAAAAACAAAGAAATTCCTCATCGTCAAATTAGCACTATTTGAATGATTGTAAAGGGGCAGAGAGAGGCTTTACTGTTTTATAGAGGTAAGTGTGTATCTCTGTCTGTGTGTGTGTGTGTGTGTGTGTGTGTTTCAGTACCGTCCAGTTGAAGCGCAGGCTGGTCTGTGTGGCAGACAGCAGGGTTAGGTTGGAGGGGTGTGTGTCAGGGGCATCCTGTAGGGTTTGAATCACCCTGGAGGGGGCGCTCAAGGCACTGGAGCCGACAATGTTCACCTGCCGTATCCTGAACCTGGTGAGAGCAGAGAGCACAGTTAAAGGGACACTCCACTGATTTCACACATCACTTTATTTGTCATGAGGAAATGTAAAATGTAAAAATGTAAATTCAATTCTATTGTCATACATTGTACATAGCACAGCACACAGTGAAATTTAGCTACTGCATTTAATCCATCCTTGTATTAGGAGCAGTGGGCAGCTATACTATACAGCACCCTGGGAGCAGTTTTAGGGGGTCGGTGCCTTTCTCAAGGGCACATCAGCTGTGCCCAGGAGGCAAACTGGCATCTCTCCAGCTACCAGACCACACTCCGTACTTGGTCCTTGCGGGGACCTCCGGTCTCCACAGACTGAGCTACTGCCGAGGACTACTACTCAACATGTGAAAATGGTTATATGAGGTCTCCTGCTGCTCTGGAGGGGGAACTCCAAAATTTGAAAAAATAACCCAGATGATGTGATAGTGACATCATCAGGGGTAATCGACAGGTTTGGAGACTATAACAGAAAGCCTACAAAATGGGGGTTGTGGAGTTCAAAAGACGTGGGTGTTTACCAGGTAGGGAAGGTCAAACAAAAAGATGATATTGAGTTGCATTGTATCTGGATCCAACGTAGGATCCAGTGTTTTTGGAGCTTGAACAGTGGGCAACCTCTGGGCTTGCTATTAACAGAAACCAATTTGGAAGTGCCTTAAATTTGCATTCTTTCTAATAGCCATCAGGGGGCGACTCCTGGTTGCAAAAAGAAGTCTGATTGTATAGAAGTCTATGAGAAAATGACCCTACTTCTCACTTGATTTATTACCTCAGTAAACATTGTAAACATGAGTTTATTGTCTCAATCGCTAGTTTCAAGTCTTCTTCAATACAGCATGATGTTAATTTAGTAAATTATGGTCCCATTTAGAGTGAAATAGACCATAAAGTAGGGTATGCTTTAGGGCGTGGCTATCTTGTGATTGACAGGTTGCTACCAAGGCGTTGTCCGTTCTGGGAGTTGTCCTTGTTTTCGTCTTACGAATTTAACCTTTTCACCGTGTGTTTTCACTTCATGAAAGTTAATTATAACCTTGTTGGTCGCCTAAACATTTCTTATTCAGCAGTCGGTTGTACTTAGCTCCACCCTTTTGTGTCACTTCTGGTTGCAAAAGACCAAGATGGCGACGGTCAAAATGCCGAACTCAAGGCTTCAAGTCCACAAACCAATGGGTGACGTCACGGTGACTATGTCCACTTCTTATACAGTCTATGAGCTTGACCCATACTAGCTTCCACTGCTTTGTTTTAGACTTTTCTTCTTTAAATCTGCCTCTTTTGAGTCCCCCAACTTAAGTAAAATTTTAAACACATGACCAAAAAATAAGAAGTCTGTTCATAACAGACAGGTCTAAAATTGGATATGGGGGTTAAGTTTTCAAAGGTGAGCCGTGGGTAGCAAATATTTTCAATTGATTACACAGTGTTACTGTAGAAGCAGTTACTCTATCAGCACACAGCTGCGAGAGATCACCTGACCCAATGGACCCATACATAGCATAACAGGACATGTCAACAAGACAACCAGACTTCACAGTAAGAGTGAAAAAAACTATGTTGGACATTGTTATATTTGTGTTATTTACTTCACAACTAAAACATATTTTATTGGATGGCATCCCTCAGCTGGAACTCTCCACCAGAGGATTTCGGAAAAGGCCACTGGCACACATTGTTAAGTTGTCAGAGAATGCCAAACATTCAGTCAGAAAAAGAGATATAGCATACAGCCACGAGGGAGCATTTGTTACTTTTGTTACTTCTAAATGCAGCCATGCTTCAGTGTGGGTGCGAGTGATAAAACGTGTGAGCGCGCTGAGTGCATGTGAGAGACTACATCTATGAGTTCTGGTCCCTGTATGGGGAGACGGAGAGCAGGGTGTAAAGAGGGACTTAAAGCGGGGGATATGAAACACAGACAAGTGCATCACTTCATCTAATGTCCCACTGGTGTCGCCTGTGACAACATAATCCCTGTGAGTGTACAACATGTGCACACACACACACACACACACACATACACACACACACACACACACACACACACACACACACACACACACACACACACACACACACACACACACCGCAGTCCCATTACAGAGGAAAGCAGTGATACAGAGAGCAAGAGGCAGAGACAGACACATAGACTGATACATACAGAAGATAGATAGAGAGATTGATAGAGAAAGAGAGAGAGAGAGAAAGAGGAGGAAGTGTTGCTGCTGTTCAGAGTGACGATAGATCACGTTTATATACTGCAGGCTCCCCACGGCCCTTGAGCAGGGATTAAAGACACTCCTCTCTCCTCCTCTATTTCCTGTTCTCCTTGTCTCTTCTCCTCTTTAATGCTCTCTGCTGCCCTTCCCCGCTTCCTCATCACCTCTCTTCTCCCCTGCCCTCCTCCCCACTCTCCTCCCCACTCCTTCCTTCCCCTCTAGCTAGTTGCGGGAGGGTAATAAGGATCTGCATGCAGCAGCTGTGAAGGTGCTGACAAACAGAAAAGTCTCAGATGGAACTGTCTCTCTGTGTGTCTGTGTGATTTATCTAACTTCACCTGAGTCTTGCAATACTGCAGAAACTGGCGGAGAGTGAGATGTGTGTGAGTGGGTTTGTGTGGGTGTATGTGTGGACTTGTGTAGGCTGTGGATGTTTGCTGCTCACCTGTACGGGGTGAACGGAGTGAGGTCGGGGATCTCCAGCATGTCCGCATCTGGTTGGTTGTCTTTCTGGTAGACAACTCTCCACGCCTCTTCCTTTCCATCCTCCTTCACTACCTGTTCATGAAGGATATCGTATGTTACTGAATAGTTTTCTTCCAGCCGCGTTTCAGAATCAGCCTGGACCACGAACGTACACACACACACCTGTCCTTCTACTATCCATCGTGATATGGCGGTCTTGCCATCAGGACCTGGGCGGAACCGAAGTGTTGCTGTCCGAGGGCTGATGTTGGAGATGACTAAGTTAGATGGTGCACCAGGAAGTTCTGCAGATAGAAAACAGATACAATACTGCTTTACTCAAACCTACGAAGAAGTATTTTCCTATCATGCAGCTTGTACTATCAGGTTACTTCTCACCACTGCATTTGATGTATTCTTACAAGTATATAAAATATTCATTGACCAAAACCCCGTGGGATTGTTGCACTCATGATAATGTTATGTGTGATATTTCAATAGCGAGTTACAAATTCTTTGAAATAAAACCACCTGGTGCTGCAGCAGCCAGGCGCAATAAGCATTTATTAGGAAAAACAAGTGCTTTGTTCAAGCAGTAAAGGACTGTAGCATCACAGTATGTTGAATTATTTCAAAGGGATAGATCAAAAGGAATGAATGAAAGACAAATAATGTTTTAATAAAGACTTTTCTGTGAAGGGATAAAAATATGGTTGTCAGAACTGCAGCATGGCTCATCTCTAATACATGTGCAATTACATTGATAATAGGAAGAAAAAAAGAAGGAAATCATGTCACCAATAATGATTTAAATTAAAATAAAGGCTTTAAGTAAGAGTGAGCCAAGAAATTGCCTCCAGGACTTTTTTTGAAATGTGTCTATGTGCCCATGTTTGCCATTAAAAATGAAAATAAAAGATTGGTCACAGAAAGAAAAATGTTAATTTTACCAAAGCACAGGCACTTATGCTACAGCTGTATATCTCTCTCGGTCGGAGCAATTTAATTCATATTTCCAAGGTCGACAATACAATCCAGAGAGATAAATCTATACACCGGTGGAGGCGAGAGGTGCATTAAATGCACAGTTCACTGAAGTCCATTTAAGGCCTATAAATGTCCAAGTAGGCTGCAAGCCTCATAAATTATGTTTGACCCATTCTTATTCTAACATTGTTCCTTTTCCATGGAAATAATGAGTGACAGGAAGTGTGCAATGTGGCCGACCAGTTGTGGCAGCCTGAATGGCACAACCACTGTGGAAAAAAAAGAGAAACTGAAAACAAGTGAGGGCTTTGCTGAGAAATCCAAAATGTTTGGTCAATTTCAATACACCTAAAGCAGTGTTTCCCAAACCTTGTGTTCTTGGGACCCACTTTTTAAAAATGAAAAACCATCTTGACCCAATTCACAATAGTCTATAAATCGAATTTGTGCATAAATGAACGTTCCTGACCATTTTTACCGCCATTTCCACATCGCCTCATATTATCTTGAAGAGGTAAACCAGCCATGTCAAAGAGATACATTGGATAAATCAAATAAATGCATTTAGGCGGAGTTGGCAGGCTCTCGCTTTTTTGCTCTCATCAGTAAAACAAACAGAATGTACGCCGGCCTCTCATATTTAATTCAATCTTATAAGTCGGCTACAATTATCAGAACAATACGAACATTCAGGCTCCCTCATGTGGCTCAAAGATGTGCTGCAGATATAAATCTTAAAAGACAATCGAAGAAATTCTGCAATTTTTTTATTTGGCGAAAGATTGATCTGAAGTACACACATGTCCACACAGAGCTGGCATATCATATTTTAAGTCTAACATATCTTTGTATCTCACAGCTTCCTTCCTCCCATAAAGAATATTTGATTAAAATGTAGAAAAAAACAACTTTTAAAAAGCTTTTTCGTGAGAATAAGTTGTTCAGGAAAAATAATTAGACAGTACCTCGCTTCCCCAACTGTCAAATTGTACAAACAGTATCAATACTTGGCAGAAAGAATAATTGGAAATCAAGTAATTCAGCTTTATAGTCCAAAGAAAATTCTCTCAAGTTTGTTCCTTGGCATGCGCTGCTAAACACCATCGACTTTGAATAGTTGCTTCTGTCACATTCAAGCTGAGAGCTGCACTGAATTTGGTCAACAACAAGCAACCAGAAGACTATTATTATTATTTTCTCCTGGTGGTGAGTTTTTCTTTTTTTTGTTAACCTGTAATAAATCAAAGAGGAATAATAATACGTTTTGTATGCACACTTCAACCAGAACTAAATATTCCAATGAAAGGTTTACAACTCCACCTTTCAAATGTCACACTCAATTTATAGCTGGCTTTGAATAGACTTCCTCACTGACAGCTGTTGAATTGACTTGGCTTTGGTCAGGCAGACTCCTCTGGAGACTAACATCCTGTTTTTGTTGATGTTTTTATTTATTTATTTATTTTTAAATCATGTCCTAACAGAAGAAATGCATGACAGCTTGTTTCTGTTAATGACATTTGCATAATCAGAAATCATCACAATCCACTTTGCTCTAAATTGCCTCACTCATCACAAGACAGCACTTCAGACCCACTCTTCAACCACTTCTCTTCGCTGTGTTTGGTTGATACTTGGTATCTCTGGATGGTGTAAGTGCTCTAGTGTGATCTGCTGTAATCCATCCAATTCTGCTGCAGCATCACAAGCATCATATTTGCTGAACATGGCAGAATACAGATCTGTAAAGCCGATGTGTTAAACCAAACGGCGAGTGTTGTAACACACCCGTACAGAAAGATTTTGTAGAGTATTTCAGGGGTGGTTCTAGCAGGGGGGGCGGCAAGAGTATTATTAAGCCTGGACCCCCCTCTGGCCCCCCTAACTATGGCAAATATTTTTGTACATTTTTCACCCCACATTTCTCCCCAGAGAGGAGAAATTGTAATTTATAGTTGTGATAAAATACACGTTAGCACTAGGGATGTCACGATACCAGAAATTCAGTAGTCGATACCAATACCAGTGAATTCCCACGCTTCTCGATACCAAATTCAATACCACGGTAAAAAACAAAAACAAAAAAATAAACACTTTGAGCTACTCTTAAGAAGTTAAACAAATCATAATTCCCTCTCTAATTTCTTTTCTATATTGCTGTGAACTGTGTTGATTCAGGTTTCTCGCCAAAAACTAAATTTTACAAGATTTGAACACATCATGACAACATTTACTGAACAGAGCTTGAATGCATCATAATGAAACTCAGTGGTGAGCTGTTAGCTCTGCAGGACTGTGCTGCCCCCCGGTACCTGCGGTACTGTAGAAAAATGAGTACCGTTTTCAGAATTTTGGCATCGACTTGGTATTCGTTCTCGTGACATCCCTAGTTAGCACTGAATGACTATTATTGTGTTTATTGTTAAATGTGCATCGTTAGTGTTTTGGTGAACCAAACCTATGGGGGTGGTAAATGGACTGCATTTACTGTATATAGCACTTCACTAGTTTTAGCGCCCACTCAAAGCACTTTACAACACAAGACAGCATTCACAAACACATTCATACAGTGGTGGCAGAGACTACCATACAAGGTGCTACCTGTTCCTTTGGATAAACATTCACACACACACTTACACCAATTTGGAGTTCGGTATCTTTCCCAAGGACACTTTTACATGTAGACTGCAGGGGCCAGGGATCGAACCACCAACCTTTCGATTAGTGGACGACCGCTCTACCTCCTGAGGTATGTATAAAATATGACCCCAGTCTGCCCCCCCATTTGAAAAGGTCTAGAACCGCCATTTCAAGGTTTGTTTGTTTGTTTACGATTCATATTTTATTTGAGAAATAGATAAAATGAAAAAAAATATATATATACAATATATATATATATATATATATATATACATATATATATAGTATATATAAAATATATATAAAAATATAGAAATACTTTAATTTAAATACATACAAAATAAAACTAAACAACTAAAAATAGATAATAGTAAATAAAACTAAATACAGAATATAAATAAATAAATAAATGAAATGGTGCGCCAAGAATGGTGTTCTATATTCTAACATAAAGCAGTGAAAATATTCTAAATATAACATACCCTTAAACTGTAATTGATTTTTTTTAAGTGAACCTTTCTTTTAGGTGGCTTTTCTGCTGCCTTCGTCCACAGCAGTACATCGCTTTGCTCCTGTGCTGGTACTCCTGTCTATTTCTCAAAACTGGGGGCGTGCCAACCGCCATCTACTGTAGGTAATACACTGACTATTGATAAGTACATCATACAACCCCACTTCAAAACACCTGAACTATCCCTTTAAGATATATTGGCCTTATGACGGTCCAACCCTATAAACCCCTATCCATATAAACATGATATCACCCCCACTTCTGGACACAGAGTTCCACCTTAATGAAAGATTTTTTAGTGCTGCTAGTTTACCCAGTTGTACCACAGAGATGCTGTAGGTCCAGAGGAGGCTTTCCAATTCACAACAATGAGTTTCTGTCCCAGCATGAGGGCAGTTTGGACCCAATCTGCATCCGCATTTCAGGATTAAAAGGATTATAAAACATGACTGGTTCCAGCTATTATGGAAACCAGACAATATTTATGCTGGATACAGAGAGGTACATGTGTGCAACAAAAGACAAATTATAGCTATCAGCCACCATTGCTGTGTAAGTGCATGCAGCAAACTTGTAAGGGTTATAATGTGGAAATGTTGATATCAGCCGCCTTGCTCAGATGAATGACAAAATTCTCTCAACTCCATGAATACATGAATAAATAAACAAGACAAGAATCTATGCTCGGTGGATCTCTCTCTCTTTCTCTCTCTCTGCTCATTCTTTAGTTCTTTTTCCTAATCTTCAGTCCTCCATCTTTCCTTCAGTCTTTTGCTTTCATGAATTAATGAATAACCTCTGAATCTAAGAACTGTCTGTATCCATCTTGCTTTCACTTTTTCTGCTTTTATTCATAAATTAGTAATCAGAAAATGTTAGGACAAAAATCCTGCTGTACGAGCCAAGTTTTTTTTTCACTCTCCTCCACCTCCTCTCAGTCCATTTCTGAGAGACTTTGGTCTTCTGTTCTTTGGAGATTGCATTTTCCTGCGTTCTCTGTTCTTCCCTCATTATGTTTCTCTATCTGCTCTCCCTTCTTCAGTCCTGTTCTTTGATTGTCTCTTGCCCTCTCTCTCCCCTCGCTGCATTCCCTCCACTTCGCCATTTGCAGTTAATCAGCACTAATAATGATTGCGACTTGGCCTTCGTCCAATCATACAAACTCATCATGCACACGAGCGTGGTGTGCACATGGTATACACACAAACAAACCACACGCTAAAGCGCTCTCTAAAATGCTGTAAATGACTAACTCTTGTGTGTGACTGTGATGTGAATGTGAGTGTTGGTTGTGTGGGTGATGATTCATGGATGCACAGTAACAGCCACTTATCAGCCTGAGGAAAGACAATGGCATCGTAAGAGCTCATCAGTCATATTTACTCTGCTATGCGCACGCACACACAAGAGAAAACCTTGCTTTAACATCCGTCGGCGGCTCCTGTGTGTGTGTGTGTGTGTGTGTGTGTGTGTGTGTGTGTGTGTGTGTGTGTGTGTGTGTTTATTGTACCTGGTGGGACTCCGGTAGAGATGGTGGAGGATGTGACCACGCCCCGTCCTGCGGCGGTGAGCGCTGCCACCTGTAGTGTGTACGCGGTGGTGGAGGTGAGGCCGGTCAACCGGTGCTGCAGGGTGGAGTTGGACAGTGAACGTTCCTCACGACTCGAATCCACGCCAGACACTTCCCACCACAACACGTAGCCTGCGGGGTGTCGAGCACACGCTGGGTTAATAAAGGCGGATATAGACATGAGCAGACGTGTGTATACACACATACACATGCACAAGCACACACATAATGAGAGGTGCAGAGCCAAAAAGGAGGACGAGAGTACGGGAGGGGGTAACTACAGTCAAAATCTCGTCTGTCCCAACGCATCTTCACAGTCATGCATCACACTCCACCACCTTCAAACGTGTGTGTGTGTGTGAGGCCACTTGTGAGTAAAGCCCTCGAGAGGGTGAATGGTCCCTCATCTGTCTCCGTGCTCACCAGGTGCTAGATGAAAAGCCGGTTGAGGAGAAAAGAGTAAATGTGCAAGGTGACCTTGACTGAATAACAGTTTTCCCACTCCTCTCTGAGAGTGTAAGCTGACTGAGAGCCACTGCAGCCTTGTGCTGTTAGACTGTGATCTCGTTGTGTAAGTGGCCTGATGAATGTCGGCCATGGTGCGGCCATGTCAACACGCAGACACACACAATGTAGCGGAGTGGCTTAATACAGAGCAGCTTGTCGTGTTCACCAGCACCATTGTCTAACAGAGCCATGGACGAGCTAAGGCAAAATGAATTGGGAGGGGGGGGGGAGGGGGGGGGTGCCTTGAGCTCTGTGATGCGCCACACAAACAACACCCTGGGTGTTGGGAAGCGTGGGATGAGGGCATGTTGGAGATAATGTGAAAAGACAAGCTGCAGAGAGAAGGGATTAGCTGATGATGAATCAGTTGTACACAAACACGGTGTCTGAGACAAGAGGATGTCTGTGGATGCCAGACAGAAAATAAAGACGAAGTGGAGAATACTGAAGAAACTATAGGGGTTCCTCCCTTACTGCTGCCTCAAGGGGATGCTCACTTTTTAACATAAATTACTCATTCTACACACTGGATCATAAAGTGTTGTACGCTTGTTCACTGGTACAACCGTATCTGAATAACTGTGTGGAGGTGTGGGGTAACACCTACAAAAGCACCCATATAATCATTAAGCATACTACAAAAAAGAGCCATGAGGATAGTAAACAATGTTGGATATTGCGAACACACTAACAAACTGTTTTTGAAGTCACATGCATTGAAATTCAGGGATCTGGTGGAATTTAAGACTGCAAAATGTACAACTATAATTACCGCCTCGCGGTTGTATGCCTCAGCCAACCAGTCAAGTTGAAGTTTACATCCATGTCTGTTCAAAATGTCATCACTTCATCATTTTATCCTGTTAGACATTTTTGCGATATTTTTTTAATTAGCATATGAATTCTGGAGTTATGGCCAAAAACGTCTTTTGCGAGGTGACCTTTGACCACCAAATTCCCTCCAGACGTTCCTGAGATATCGCTTTCACGAGAATGGAATGGGTGTAAAGAAACAGTGACCTTTGACCACCAAATTCTTATCAGTTCATCCTTGAGTCCAAGAGGACTTTTGTGCCAAATTTGAAGACATTCGTCCTGAGATAACGCGTTCGCAGGAATGGTACAGACAGACAGACGGACGGGCAGACAACCCAAAAACATAATGCCTCCGGCCACGGCTGTCGCCAGCGTGGAGGCATAAAAATGTTCTTGGACAGAGAGGGAGGTTAGAACTTAAGAGGAAAATTTACTTTGAAACAACTTTGTGTTCGCATCGAGCTTAAAAGTACGTGCATATCAGTTTGTGGGGTGATTTTGTGGAATGGACTGAAGGAAGAACTCAAACAAATTCAAAATGTATAATAATTTTTTCTTTTTCACATTCTTGATTGGCTAGCGTTGTTGAGTATTGATGAATTAGTATCTTGGAGGTAGGACTAGACAGTCATGTTGCTTCCTCCTACTCCATTTCAGACATGAAATGTTAAATTATGTTGCTTATTGAAAGTCTGTTGTATATGTTCACCCCTTTGTTGTTGAAATGTGCGAAGTGAAGTATATTCAATTCAATTCAGTCTAATCATTGTGTGTTTTACTTTCTGGAAAGAACAAACTAACTAAACCTAATTTAAGCTTCTCTCATCACAGCTGTTAGTGGGACTGAAAATAACGTGGTGAAATGAAAGTTTCTTGATTATGGAGGGAAGATGTAGGCAGTGGAGGGACTCATGAGTAAAGAGATTTGAAATTTAAATGCTCTAACCGGTGATGATGCCGTTCTTGTCTTCAGGCTCTGTCCAGCTGACTCTGAGTGATGTGTCCAAGATTTCAGTGAAGCTCAGGTGGCGAACGGGTCCAGGTGCTGAAAAAAAACATGCATCAGTTAATATTAGTAATATTGTTACTTCTTTTTAAGAAAGCATCCCTCCACACAAGCTTCTTCTATATGCAGCCTTTTACTTACTGCTCTTCAGCTTCACACACCGCCTCCTAATCACATCGGCATTGACCACCACGCACACACACGCACTCAGGTGCACGCAAGCCTGTCGTTTCTCGTTTCATGTATGGCTCTCTAACCGCTCTCCCTGCAGAGCGATTAAGCTATTCATCTAAGACATTCAATAACACTCACACACAATCACACACACACACACACACACACACACACACACACACACACACACGCAAAAAGCTATCATCAAGCAAGAATTACACCCACCGTTAACCCTGCAACACGCCCAGCACCCAATCAATACCAGTCCACGGCTGTGTGGGAGTGTGTGTGTGTGTGTGTGTGTGTGTGAGTGTGCACAAGGCTTCTAATATCCCTTTCCCACTCGATAATTGCTGGTTGTTAATAATTGCTTGTCTGTCTGCCTATAGGCTATTGTGTTTATTTGACGGTGCGACTGTGTGCATGTGTACTGGCAACTGGGAGTGGCAGCTATTATGTTTATCCATGGAACAGAAGGCTATAAATACCAGTATGCCTGAAAACATATGAATCAATTCCCTTTAAAAAGACACAGTGGAGAAAATATGAAGGGTGGGGGGTGGGGGGGAGTAGAGGGGAAACTATGAACAAAAAGATTAAAAAGTAGACAAAAAGAAAGTAAGAGCCTGAGAGAAAACGCTGTGTACACAGCTGTGCATCACACTGAGAGAAACAGCTGGACTGAACTCAGAGCAAGTCAATACACTTTCATTATTATTCACAGGAGACGCTGATCGTGTTCTTTGTGTTCAGTTCTGGCTTTATTCACGTTGAAGTGTGTGTGTGTGTGTGTGTGTGTGTGTGTGTGTGTGTGTGTGTGTGTGTGTGTGTGTGTGTGTGTGTGTGTGTGTGTGAGTGTCATAGACTGTATATATAGATGGATAACACATCTCCACTTCCTCCAACTGTACAAAAGTGAAGCCAAAACATCCCGTATACGTGAACTGCCATTTTGAGATTTTGACATCATTTGGAGCCAGAGTCTGCGCAGTAGTGATCGGGGGGGCTGGAGCCGCGGTATCGAGGTCCCACCTACACCCCCGCCCGAGCCAATCATGAGCCGAGCACGGCAGCAGCTTGCTAGTGTGAGCCACCTAGCTGCTACGTTAGCACCACGGTAGCTGTTTGGCTAGAAAGACACAACAACTAACCATAATATCTCATATCTCAACTACATTTATGATCAAATTGACACACGTTCTATTAGACAGACTTGTGACGGTTATGGAAAGTTGAAGTTACATCTCCTCTCTAATACAATTCCCGAGCCTCCGGCTGCGCGACTACTTCACTCAGACCAGCTGTCAATCACAGCTGTCAATCATGACGTCTCACCCACTTTTTATAACATCAAATAACTAATTAAAACCAAACTTACCAGAAAAATGAACACTTGAACAAACATCAGCTGATAAGAACTACCTAAAATGACAGAAACCATCTTTGGGAAAAATTGATTTTACATGTACTTTGACTTTTTAGTCCCATCCACTAACATTTAGGAGGCGGGGTTTATGATGTATACTGCAGCCAGCCACCAGGGGAGCTGGCATGTCGTCCATCTTTATATACAATCTATGGTGTGTGTGTGTGTGTGTACTCACTGTCCTCGTGTGTCTGCAGCAGGGTGGGCACGCTGCGGGGTCCGTCTCCAGGTGTTGTGAAGCAGAGGGTGGAGCCAAAGTACCAGGTGAATTTCTTGAGTCCGCTGACTAATCCTGTGTGGCGTGAACCAGGGTAGTCCGGGGTGATGGTTACCACGATAACGACCTCCGGAGACTGCTCTGGCCAGACCAGCAGCTGTGTTAAGTGAGAAAGATGGTTACTGGTGACACCAGTAAGTTCCCAGTAACATCTACTGAATCTTCTTTCACCACAGCACCTAAAATGTCCATCACAGTTATTTGTTTGTTATATATTTCCGTTATGTTTTGTTTAGTCGTTTTAATCAAGCAGTATTGGCTTCAGGCTACCAAATTCAAATATTGTTATTCAGACTCTATTTATGAGACAAAACTTATTTGTATCACAGTATGGGCGATGGTGAATCTCTTTTGAATCAGACTGATACTCAAGGGTTTTCTGTCATTAAAGTTTAAAACTGCCAAATGCTATTTTCAAAATGGCAAAACAATATTCATGCTTCGTTCCCCTGAAAAAAAAGAGTTATCTGCGACTCCACAACTTATTAATATTTAAGCATTTATTTACGTATGAATGTAGCACTTAACATAAATTCCTGCCAGAGGGCCATTAGCACCCACAACAGCATCTTAGGACAAACACTAACTTTGATTATCAATCCAACTAAACCGCCTAATGAAAAGTTAATTTGTCTCTATTGTGAGATGTGATTTATATTCAGAACCACAGCAGTTTGGTTTGCGTTACTGCTTTATCCACGAAAACAAACAGTGAAGAGCATACACTTACATATTCATAATGAGAGATAAGCTATGGGCAACACTGTGATACGCTACCATATTTATAGATCCTGGTTAAACAATAAGATGTGAAGTTAGCGCCAAGTTTTCAACAGAATTAGCAGTGCAGAACTGTCGACACACAAGCTGCATATAATTAGAAGTCAAAATGTCTCTTTAACGGCCTATTGTTAATGAGACATTTACATATATTCATTATCACTGCGTTGACGCATATCTTCTATTTGTATCTGTATTTGATAACTTCAAATGCTCTGGCCTGTGTGCACAATGTCTTAATACTCTGTGCTCTCAATGCTTTGCAAACACTCCCACTGTTTCACACGCTGTCTCCAAGCTTCAGTGTGTTCTCGACTATTTCCTCTTTCACCTGGTTTATTCTCTGCACAGTAAAGGATGTAGCAGTAACAGAAGAGTAACCGACACATTGTGTTTGTATGCAGTGTGTGACCCACACTAATTTTCTCCACACTGTCGCTGTACAGTATGAGTCCCTATTATTGCGTTGGCAGTGATGTGGAAAACTTGTACTTCGGGTCAATCTTCACTATGATGAATCGTAGAACAAACGCGATGAGCCTCAGTTGTCCTGACTTGAATATACTGCACGTTTATTACAACACAAATCTGATTGGAGAAGTTCTTGGTACAGCGCGTATACATGAATACGGATATAGTAAATCACATGATTGTCCATAGTTAATCGTGATTAATCGCAAATTAATCGCACATTTTTGATCTGTTCAAAACGTACCTTAAAGGGACTATTTGTAACTTATCACGCGCATAAATCTTAACGGGTCGGTATCCTGCTCCTGCTGTCTGCTCCTGCCTGTTTGCACACTGCGCTCGTTCTCCCCCGCTCGGCTCGCTCCACCTCCACGTGAACGCGCGCACACTACACACTGCAGAAGAGTTAGTTTAGCTCTGAGAATATCTGGTGAATGTGCAGTGGATGTTTTTGCAGAAATAACTGCTGCAGCTCCTCCAGACCAACAGAGGTTTCCCGTGTCTTGTGAAGTGACGGGGCTCCGCAGCGAGTTATGTTATCGTCCCGACCGGGTGTCGGTGTCTCCCGCCCCCCCCCCCGTCTCTCCCGTCTCCCCCCCCCCCCCCCCGTTCCCTCCGGATCGGGAGGAAAAGCCAACACTAGGATCAGCATTGATTCATGGAGAGACCTTCCTCTGGTCAGCTAACATTACTGCCAAGCAGGTGAAATATAGAGTGATATTGTGTGTTAGCTGACGTGTGTCGCCTCACTGTTTAGACCGGTGCTCGTTCATGTCAATGTAGCGCGCGCGAGCAACAGGATGCTGACTTTCGTTGCCATTGCGGCCACAGGTGTCGCTGTGAACAAGCAATTTCTGATTCTTACATATAGCCCCTTTAAAGGGAAATTTGTCAAGTATTTAATACGCTTATCAACATGGGAGTGCAAATATGCTGCTTTATGCAAATACAGTATATGTATATATTTATTACTTGAAATCACTTAATAACAGAAAACAATGACAAATATTGTCCAGAAACCCTCGCAGGTACTGCATTTAGCATAACAAATATGCTCAAATCATAACATGGCAAACTCAAGCCCAACAGGCAACAACAGCTGTCAGTGTGTCAGTGTGCTGACTTGACTATGACATCCCCCAAACTGCATGTGATTATCATAAAGTGGGCATGTCTGTAAAGGGGACACTCGTTGGTACCCATAGAACCCATTTTCATTCACATTATCACATATATTCCCTTTGAAAATGGCCATGCCAGTTTTTCCTCACCAAAATTTAGCCAAAGTTTGGAGCGTTATTTAGTCTCTTTTCCGACAAGCTAGTATGCCATGGTTGATACCAATGGATTTCTTAGGTTGTCTAGTTTCATATAAAAGTATTTATAGTATAGCATATGTATAGTATCTTCATTCTAGCTTTAAAACTGAGCCCCCTACAACCTTCCCCTTCCCGTTAAGCATCTCCGTTACTCGTTATTAATGCAAACAAGCAGATTTGGTGAATCAGTGGTCCTAGCTTGCAAGTTACATCATTCACATGATGGGCTAGTGCAAACAAAGTGCTCTCAAAGCCGTAGTTAAGTTTCGATTTCTGCTCAAGTCCAGGCAGGCTGCATATAGCTACATGCTACTTGCGACTACAAGGGAAGCAAAACTGTATTTTGTTCTTTAAATCCTTTTAGTTGTGAAGACCTTGTATTTCTTCAAGTGTAATGCAGCCTCCATTTTTAAGATGGTGTACATATTGAGAGGAATAAACTTATTATAACTTATTAACAGCATTTACTTAAGTACATTTAATATCATAAAATTACTTTTGAAATTTAAGTACAGTAAATATCAGACACTTTAAGACTTTTACTCAAGTCATATTCTAATAGGTGACTTTAACTTCCACTTAAGTCATTTTCTGGTTAGATATCTGTACTTTTATTCAAGTGTGGCCTTCAGGTACTCATACAGAATCACGTACAATCACGCCACTAGGGAGGAGGCAAAACAATGTTGTGCAACCCATGGTTCAGACTGTTTACCATGGAAGTCGGGAACATCATCAAGGTCTTCGTCTTCACCTGCAGACACCCAGAGCCTCCTCACATAAAGCGTAAAGCAGTGTGAAGGAATCTGAGGCCTCTCAAAATACCAAACCATGACCATGGAATGGATGAACAAATCAATACATTCCTTCATGTCCAATAATGTTTCCATCTTCAGTCTGATATTGCCTCCACTCTAACCGATGTCTGTTTGTGTGTGTGTGTGTGTGTGTGTGTGTGTGTGTGTGTGTGTGTGTGTGTGTGGGGGGGGGGGGATAAATTTTCCCTAACCAATCGCTAGAGACCAACGTATCCGCCTGAATCTAACGTCATTTTCAGTCGACACTGATGCGTAGTCATGCCAAGCCCCCAAGAAGAGCGCCGTGCTTTGGAGAACATTTTACGTATAGTGGCCACACCATGGAATTACAACAAGACGTTTTCCCATAGACTTTCATTGGGAAAGAGACATCTGTAACTCGGTGGATAATATTTTTTTTAGGTAAATCAAATACCAAGTACGAACACATGAATAGCGCTTATTTAAATCATTAGGCCATAAAAGTTGTAAAACACACTAATAGCCGAATCCAGAGTTATTTCCCTTCCTCCGTTCATGTGAATGACACCCAGACCGAGGGCTCGGAGGCGGGGTTAAAGGAAACGCTACTGCGTCTGCTCTATGGGCCCAGTGGATGCGGAAGATCGCCAGATGATCTTGGTAATTTTATACCTGGCAGTCAAACTTTTTTGGCTTCATGCGCCACTGAGCAACGTTCATAGGAATGAACGGGTCCCGGCCTCCAACACTGTATCCAGTTCTCTTCATACATCCATGGGCCTCGCAAATATACTGGTTTTGCAGGGGATTTAAGAGTGGAGTGAAGTAAAAACAAATTACCATGTCTGGCGATATTGAGAAGACATGCCGTCAGCGTTAGTCCCACCTGTGGCGCTCATTGGATCAATTGCTTTTTCAACCAAAAAATCGCCATTTCATGTCATGATGCCAGACTAATCAGTCAACTCGTGGAGTGGGCGGATTCAAAGGTCTGGACCCAGGCAAATTTTTCTACCACAGGCAGTCTACAACTTTAAGCGAGCACCTAATCTTAAGCATACACTCTACTGTAGTTGACTCATGCAGACAGTGTTGAAATAACCATTTGCAACTCTGTGAATGTCTCATTGAATGTAATCTAAAACTAGTGAGAGCGTAAAACCTTGTGTCTTCCACTAGTGTCTGTTCTAAAATGTACTTTTAACATAAAGGGATTCTTTCAACTGTCTATATGAAAAGCTGAAATATAACACTGAGGCCATGGTATTCTTGTCAATACTCTAAGTTAAGAGAGTGTCTACTACTGTGCTTGCTAGTAGGTTACTAGTTATCATTCCCAAACCACAACTCCCTTTAGGGTGTTGCACGTCCATGGCATGTACAGCATGTTCCGCAAATAATCCCACAATGCAAAGCGTTGCATTTTATAGAAGTGAAAATTACAAATATGAGACTCAACAAAAGTTGTGACACCCCCCCCCCCCCCCACGACGTTCATAACTACACTTTGTGCTTTGAATAGATCTGTGAAATAAGTATTACAAAAACACACTTCTATTGCCAAAAACATAAAA
The DNA here is from genome assembly GCA_916701645.2 of Sebastolobus alascanus. Taxonomy (NCBI): domain Eukaryota; kingdom Metazoa; phylum Chordata; class Actinopteri; order Perciformes; family Sebastidae; genus Sebastolobus; species Sebastolobus alascanus. The sequence goes on from CAKAOJ020000032.1 coordinate 1,271,508, forward strand.
AAAAGGAAATTTTTCAGGCTTAACACTGTAAATGCTGCTCCACTGCACACACTGCTTCATATCACCTCTACAATCTGCAACAGCAACCCAATCAGAAACACAGGGATCCCCTATTAGGAAGAAGTTGCGAGAAGTTGAGCGGCTGCTTTTCTCTCTGCCTGAAGGATGCCGCACTGCACCCAGTCTGTCATGGTAAAATAAGGTTTTCTATTCTACTTTTTTATCAGCACAGTACAGTTTGGGTGCAGTAAAAGAGTGCTGATCTGGCACCCTCAAGCATCTGATGCTAGTCCACTTTCAAAGGGTGCTGGGATGATTGGGTCTGCTGTTGCTATAGTAACGTGTGCATTCTGATCCAGATTGCAATGGAAACCCAAAGTGTGCTGAAGAACACATGCAGTGCAGTGCTGTCCTCGAGTAGACCTGCTGGGACCGGAGCACAGACACAATAACACAGTTTGATCTTTCTGCTGCCACATATGGTACCTCGGGCATGGGGTCAAATTCTTCCTAAATATTTCTGTATGCTGAGCTAGTGAGTGCTTGTTTTTTCTGAATATAGTTTTTCAATGTATCTTTTATATAACAATGAGAATTCAAATGCAATCAGTTTACAGTTTTCCTCATTCGCTTTGGCTCAATTTCTGAATGAGAATTATAATTTTCAAAACAATGAGTTCAAATCTCTGAGCAATTATTTTGTTGTTCAAAACAGATTCAAATTTCTCATTCATTCAAGCAAAGCGTTTTGGCACATGTGTGCAAAAGAGTAAGTCGTGTCAACAATTTGCACAATGACCACTTGCACATTGCTTGTTGATCAAAACTGATGAGTTGATTTTCAGTGATATTGTCATCCTCTTCACAACTTCTAAACTTTCTTTCATCGTTTGATCCATCACATGCAAAATGATCCATTCAATCATCCAAATCTGTCAGACATATATACTGTATATATTTCATAAATACGTCTGTAACTCTGGGGATAATTATTTTTTTTTTAGGTAAATCGAATACCAAGTACGAACACTTGAATAGTTCTCATTTAAATCATTAGGTCCTAAAAGTTTTAAAATGCACTAATAGCTGAATCCAAAGTTATTTCCCCTCCGCCATTCATGTGAATGAGACCCAGACCGAGGGCTGGGAGGCGGGGTTAAAGGAAACGCTACAGCGCCTGCTCTATGTGCCCAATGGATGCGGAAGATTGCCGGATGATCCAGGTACTTTATCCCTCGACAGTCGGGACATTTTGGCTTCATGCGCCACTGAGCAACTCTCATAGGAATTAACAGGAGCCCGCCTCCAACGCTGTATCCAGTTTTCCTATACATCCGTAGTTGACTGCCGTAGTTTAAAAACATCACCAGTAAGGCTCACACAATGATAAAACAACTTTTAATTTTGGTGGCATTAGCCAATTTACTGACACAATAACTGGGTTTTGAAGCATGAATGAAATGCTGTGGGTGAGTTACCACATTTTGCAGACATGCAATAGAGTTGAGATGTCCCGTCAAGCAGCTGTGACAATTGCACTTACAGTTTAAAGAAGACTGTTTAAAAAAATAAGCCAAAGCCATTGCGAAAAACTGTACTGAAAAACTTTTGCTCTGTTCTTTGTCTGTTAGGATAGATAGATAGATAGATAGATAGATAGATAGATAGATAGATAGATAGATAGATAGATAGATAGATAGATAGATAGACAGAAAATGTTATCTGAAGTCAACTTGTCTTAAACTTCACTCCAACAGAAAATCTGAAGTACGTCATAAGAGAGTTTCAAGGACATGTAAATGGGAGACTCGTCAGTAGTGGCTGTTTAGTTCCCCCTCCGGCAATCATTTCTGAGCTATATTATTAAGGGTATTGTATACAGTCAGTGATCTGTGGGGGGATGAGATGAGATGAGGCTTTGCTTCATATCCTCTTTTAATTAATATCATTATCTACTGTCCTCTAACCAGCACAACACACCCGAAAACGCACACCCACATGTGCAGCCGCACCGAGAGGCTCCACTGATCTGGAGGTGTAAAGCCTGGTATACAAAGACGGCATCAGAGAGCCACATCACACAGAAGGAAAGCCATATAGTATTTATTAACCAACAAAGACACCAACACTCACACACACATACACACACACACACACGCACACACACACACACACACACACACACACACACACAGACACACACACACACACACACACACACACACATACATAGGGACGGACCCAGTGATGCGCAGCAAGAATGTGATGTGTTTTCTTTGTCATGTTAATCAGTTCCTTGGGGGTTGGTTGCCACAATAAAGTGAATAATAAATCACATACCAGAACTACTACGTATAGATCACTCACTCTATTCAATCCTTCGCTCTCACCCTGCTCCCCATTATCCTGCTTCTTTTATTATTATCTCTTATTTCTCTCCGGTCCCTCGCTCCCTATTTTCTCCAAACCTCCTCTCCTCTTTCCCCATTTAATCCTCTCTCTCTTTTTCCTCCATCAGTCATTTTCATTTCTACCTGGAGCTGATCCCTCACTCGGCTGGGCTAAGCGTATGGGTAAACAAGAGCAAGGCAGTGCATTCTGGGACATGACCTTTGAGCTGAAAGTCCTGTGAGAGGTTAACAAGTTTTCTCACAAACTGTACTCACACAGAGGCAAGGACTTATTTTACAAGCAGCTATTTCTATTTTAATTTAAACTGTTAAATTGATGAAAATAGATGAATAGTTTTTCTTTTGGAATCTGTGAAAATGATCCATGGATTGGAGGTATATATTATTATTATTTTAAGATCATTTTTTGGGCTTTTTAATGCCTTTATTGATAGTGAGAGAGAGTTATGAAGGGGGGAGAGAGAGGGGATGACATGCAGCAAAGGGCCACAGGTCGGATTCGAACCCCGGGCCGCTGGGGTAAGGACTCAGCCTGTGTACATGGGGCGCCCACTCTATCAGGTGAGCAACAGCGGCGCCCCGACCTCAGTAGTATTAAAATACTGTCTTGTCTGCAGTAATGCATGTTTAATATCATTTTAATTTTAATATCTGGGCAGGGGTTGATTTTATAAAAAAAAAAATTGATAATGAAAGATGATGAGCACAGACGTTTTGATCATTTAAAAGACATTACATTCATTTTTCTGTTCATCATCAAGTAACTTAAAATTGAAAGAATTTAATCTAATCTAATCTAATTTGATCCTGCAGTATGAAAAAACTAAACTAAGTCTTTTATTTTATTGAACTTTACAAGAATGTTTGAACACAGGATTGCCCGATTTCTCGGGGCAAGTAAAATGCCATGTCGGGCTAGTAAATCTAGCAACTAGGGCTGTAAATCGATTGAAATATTTAATCGTGATTAAACGCATGATTGTCCATGATTGTCCATTTTTACCTGTTCAAAATGTTCCTTAAAAAGAGATTTGTCAAGTATTTAATACTCTCAATTCAATTCAATTAAAATAATATTAAATACAAATATAAATAAATAAATATAATAAAAAATACAATTAAAAATTAAAAAATATATTAATTTATATAAATATAAAAAAATGTAATAATACAAAATAATACATCAATTAACAACACAAAACAATGACACATTTTGTCCAGAAAACCTCACAGGTACTTCATTTAGCATAACAAATATGCTCAAATCATAACATGGAAAACTCAAGCCCAACAGGCAACAACAGCTGTCAGTGTGTCAGTGTGCTGACTTGACTATGACTTGCCCCAAACTGCATGTGATTATCATAAAGTGGGCATGTCTGTAAAGGGGAACTCGTGGGTACCCATAGAAAACCATTTTCATTTACATATCATGAGGTCAGAGGTCAAGAGACCCCTTTGAAAATGGCCATGCAAGTTTTTCCTCGCCAAAATTTATCGTAACTTTTGAGCGTTATTTAGCCTCCTTAGGTTTTCTGGTTTCATATGATGCCAGTATCTTCACTCTAGCTTTTAAACTGAGTCTGCTACAACCAATTTGTATAGGAGCAAGTAACTGATTTGATAAAAAAAAAGAAGATTTTGAGCAAGTAGATTTATGATCCCGGACGGGCAAGTGAAAAAAAACATTAATGTTGAACCATGCACACACATGCAGAGGCTTACCTTGTATCCCTGGTTGATGCCATTAATAAACTGCTGAGGCGGAGGGTTCCATGTGAAGCGGATGGTTGTCGAGTTGATAGCTAAAACTTCCACTTCCTGCGGAGGTGCTGTGGGAACTAAGCACACACACATAACATTTAGCTGCAGTGGGTTCAACACAGGGAAGAGGATGAGTGTTTAGATACACTGGAAAAAAACAAATACAGTAACAGACTTGGCCCTAAGGTGCAGAAACAAACAGTTTTCAGGGTTATGCTTTTACTTTTTCAACATGTAGTGCTTTTAAATACATCTTACAGTGCCATATATTTCATTATTTCACATTGAGATTCAGTTCATTTTTTAATTAAAAATATCTGCTAGGCTTGCAAAAGTTAAATGCCAAACCTACACTGCAATTCTCTGCTGCAAAATGGCCTAATTTCCCAATAAAATTCATCTCATCTATTGTATTTTGCATTCACGTGATTTGCATAGTATCAGTTTGGGAATGACTAAGTGAGATTAGGGTACTGCCCCTTTAGTGACTGCTGCTGAACAATGACGGCCCATAAAGACAGCTAAAATGATAAATGACATCTATTAAGCCTTTCAGCCAGTGACCTCAGGAGGACAGACAGTGGCCACAGAAAGTTAGATGACTCACTGGAGTTGTTGGTTCAGTCCCGTAGACGCATCACTCTCCCTTTACTGCAGCCCTGTCAACCTTTATTACCCACATGATGTAACGGCATAGTACGCCATGATTTATTGATTCAAAATTACAATGTATTAGATACAAGGATCATGACACTGGATTTGTATTAATACTTAACTTACAATAGGCACTCCGGCGATTTTGTATTGCACTCGCATAAAGTTGGAGGACTCACAAGAAGCAGATTTGAAAAAAGAATAGTCAAAAATCGACACTGTAGAGGACGAAATATCCTGGTTTTTAGTCCCCAGTATGGGTCAAGCTAAAAAAATACTGCATCTTATATTTCCCAAAATGCAACTGGATGGTGTCTTTTCATTTTTAGGAAATGGATGCCTCCTGAATGGCCACTTCTTTCAAACCCCACACCTCCACTTTGTAATGTAGGTTTTCTGTTAAAAAAATTGAAAGGGCGGGTTGATCTGCGTTCCGTTCCGTATTTTTCAAATGGAAACGCCCACTCAGCCGTTGCAAAAAGCACTGATGTAGGTTACCAAAGTAAGCTTATCGAGGCTAATCAATGAGGTTATGAATAATGTGAATGCTAGCACTAGCTAAGTCAACGTTAAGTTAAGTTTGTAAGGGGTGGTTCGGATTTTTGAAGAGGGGTTGTATGTATACTCCTGTGTTCTGCGAGGTAAAATTACTGCTTTCGTGAAAACTGAAGCCGTGATATCGCTGCCTTTATAGCCACCAGACTTCATTCACAAAAACAGTAATTTTACCTCACAGGACACAGGAGTTGTTGGTCTACCGCTGCATCGATCAGTTAGTTTGTTTGTGTTATTGTGTGACTTTTGGATCCAAACTAACGTGGCGTCCACACAGCAGTACGTTGCTTAGCTTCCATACCGGTTCTCCTGTCTTCTTCTCCAAACTGGGAGCGTGCCAACCGCCACCTAAGTTACTGTAGGTAACATTAAAACACTGACTATAAGGCTGTATATATACTGTACATGTATCGTCATCATGCAGAAACCTACGTCAGGTCACGTGGGAAAAGGTTTTTTAGAATGGCTTGGGAAAATAGCATTTTGACACTAAAACATAAATACTTTGACCAAAATTTGAATGTTCGGATTTGAATACATAAGGAACACCACTGGGAAGCTACAGTGATAAATAAACCTAAAATAAAATAAAATAATAATAATAATAATAATGGACCCGCCCTTTAAGCTCCCAATAATGCTGTTGACATCATCAGGGTTATTTTATCAAACTTTGGAAATTTACCTCAAGAGCCACAGAAGACACTATACAGTACAACTGTGTTCACAGCCTGCATAGTACTCCTCGTGGCAGGTTAACTGAAGTACACGTGTTAAATCAGTGGAGCGTCCCTTTAACTTCTATACATATATAGAATTATATATTAATCTGGGTTCAAAGATTCAACAATAAAAATTTTAATAATAAGAATATGCAGTCAAACTAAAGCAGAATAGTAATAATTTATATAGGAAATAGCAGAATAGCAATAAGTCTGTTTGAAGCGGTATAAACTTGGTCAAGGCATTCATCACTCACCAGAGTGAGAAGACAGAGTGGTTAGAGATATAAGAGACTGTGAAATACACTGTGTATATTACAGCGGTTTTTACTATGAAATGTAGGTTACTTGTTCAATTTTGAAAAACTTCCACTCCAAGATTGCTCCTCTGTCTCTTATGTTTATTTTTCCATCATGTCAGCGTATGAACGTGCCTCTACATGTGAATCTTAATGCATTATATGAAATCCATCAGAGCAGCGGGTCAGCGAGAGGAAGAGGCTCCATGATAACGTTAAAGCCAGGAAGAGAGTGTGACTGTGAAATGTGTGAGTGCTTATACATACTGCATGTGTGTCTGCGGGCACATGTTATGGTGATTACACTGTAAGGGGTTTATGCTGATGCTAGAGAGCCACAGAGTGATAATGCACTGTTGCATGATGGGAATGCCCTTTACATCTCATGTTTGAGCCAACGAGGCCAGACGACACACAGACGCACAGAGAAAGGAGAGTATACAGAATAAAAAACGAGAGAAAAGTGGAAGGGAAGAGATAGTGAGAGGGAGAGAGTCAAAGGATGAGAAGACAGAGAGGGAGACGGAAGATTAATTGATGTTAAAGATGCTCCCCCCCCCACCCTCCTCTCCGCCATGCTGACTGTACTCCTGGGGATCGGCTTCTAACCCCTCGCAGCTCACAGCTACAGATAAAACACTAAACTCTGTCCTCTGGGGGAATCTTAGTATGCGCGTATGCGAGAGAGCGGGAGACGAGCACTGTTATCAGAGTCTAACACTGAGTTCAACCACATCTTCTCAGAGATAGTGAGAGAGAGAACATGTCCAATCCATTGCAGCCACTCCCATTAAACCACATTAGAATAATTAATGAGCCTAACTCCCTCTCCTGAGTCTATAAACCTGTCCTGAACTCTTGTAATAATGACTGTGAGTTTTATGTGCGTGCGTGTGTGTGTGTGTGTGTGTGTGTGTGTGTGTGTGTGTGTGTGTGTGTGTGTGTGTGTGTGTGTGTGTGTGTGTGTGTAGCTCAACCCATCCTTAATAAAGATAATATACTGTTGGAATAAAAGTCAGGAAGAGAAGAGCACGTGTTTAAAGAAGATTTACCCCCACGACCACTTCCTCTTACATTCATCCGTCTTTCACTACATCTGCATGGATTTATGTTAGACAGACTTAAAAGTGTGTTCAGCCATGTTTATTACAATCAACACACTATATCGCTGCATCATATAATATATTTATGGAGTGCTCGTTCCCTACAAACTCCCTCCAGCTCATCCTGCAGCACCCCATGGTGCTCCTTGGCCAGATGGGAGGTTTAATCCCTCCAGCAGGTCCTGGGTCGCCCCCAGGGTCTCCTCCCAGTCGGTTGAAGTTGATATACCTTTGAGGGGACGCCTCAGGGGCGACTTTAACACAAGTCTGAACTGCACCAACTGGCTCCTCTCAGGACTGAACTCCTCATCCTATCACTGAGAGGGAAGACAACCAGCCTGCAGAGGTGCTGCTGCCTGTAACTGTGATCTCAGTCGTTGGATCACTACTCGAAAACGTAAAAATAGTTGAGGATGGTCTGCCTAATCACTATTACAAGCCGCTACCATTATAGAAATGTTTCTCTGTAGTGTAAACATTTTTGCGTCCACACAATTGCATCAAAATGTATCCACATTAAAAAGAAAATATCTGGGCAGGTAAAGCAAAAGTTTTCTAGAAGTGCAAAAGTGTGGGAAAGGCCATACTCACATACCAGTTTTTTAAAAAAAAATTGATTTGTTTAGATGGGAACCGATGGCCTTCATACTTGTGCTTCTTATTCTTTTTCATATCATTAATAATAAAGGTCCATTTGTTAATTGTACAACCACCAAATCTAAATGTGGGGGTCTTGCATCTAACTTGTATAAGAAAGACAAAGAAGTAACATGTCCCTGAATGTGTGTGATCAAGGTTGCGGTAGTCGGTGTTACACGGTGTTCGGGCATACACCGATAAAATCACTTGCCCGCCACCGCCACCGTCGTTTTGCTTTTTAAAAAAAAAAATAGAAACAAAATCCATTTAGTTCATCTTCGCATATCAGCGCCGTGTTATCAATACACAGTCGGACGACAGAAGCTACAAACTGAAAGTGAAAGTGTCTGCTCCGTACAGAGTCTCAGCTCAGAGTAGCAGGAGTCAGATTTCACGCACACACATAGGACGAGAGATAGTGGACAGACGAGACGATGGTGGAGGATTTGGTGTTAATGAGACAATCGCCGTGCGGAGGACGGAGCGGTTACAGCCAGTGTGCTCGGTGCAGCGGCGCCGGGTGGAAACCTGCGGCCTCGCAGCGAAAGCTTGACCGGAGAGGCCAGACATACAGCCATCCAACGTTAAAGATCAAAGTAAGCGCTCTACGGATATTGAGCGTCATCTTTTCTTGTAAAATGTCCGGTGTAATCGGTAACACCAGTGTTAACCGGTGGGAACATTTTCTCACAATGACCTCCCTACCAAGGTCTGACATATTGACTTAAAGAACTGTCAACATAGTGATTAACTATAAATCTATTTATAGATTTTATTTGACCACCTGGAAACACTTCAAAACCCTCCAGCTTTGTCTCACACACTTTGCCCCCAGTGTAACATAATAACAAAGTGGGAACACGTGTGCGTATAATGTGGGATTGCCCAGATGTGAAGTGTTTTGGATCCAGGATTTAAGGACTCGAGGAGCTTCTTTTGGGCAGTTAATTAAAACAATATACATTTAGAGATTATGCTACTAATAATATTATGCTGGAATACTTTCAGTTAAGTGATATGTGGGTATGCACGGACTGATGATTGACATAATGTCCCAAAATTGTACAAATATACAATTGGTACATTCGCTTTGCCCTTCAAGTGTGTGTGTGTGTGTGTGTGTGTGTGTGTGTTAACTCACCTCCCTGCAGAGTGTACTCAGAGACAGCGCTGCTGTAGACGCCCAGGCCGGCTCCAGTGAAGGCAGCCACCTGGATCTGGTATTGTGTCCAGATGATCAGATCTTTCAGCAGACAGTAGTTGGTCTCTGGGCTGCTGATGTTCTTCTCCTGGTAGTCCCCTGGCAGCCCTGCCAGACGGTACCTACACACACAACACACACACACACACACACATGTAAATATGTTGATTTGTAGATAAACAAGTGAGGAAAGTAAGCAAGTGGTTCAGCACAAGTCAAAACAGAAAGAACATGTATGTATAGTGTCCTTGAGCAAGAAAATAAACCCAGAATTGCTCCTGATATATTATGTATATATGTGTATAGAAGACCAAAGAACAGTTTCTTCCCGACTGCAGCTGGCGTCATCAATAAGGCCCGGGACCCCCACTGATGCTGACTCATTCATGTCAAGTCTCCACATCTGACTCAATGTGTTATATTATCACACATTTATTATCATCTTTGCACATTGCCCATATTCTTTGTACTTTATACTGTGAACATTTGCATATTCTATCCTCTTTGTAAAACACAGCTCTTATCATTTTAAAAACAGATATTTTACATATTTTATATACATATTTCTCAAATTTCTTGTTGTAAATTTCTATTTTATTTATGATTCTTGACTTTTGCAGTACTTTCAGTGTTTTTTATCATTATTTTCTCTTACTATGTTTATTGTTATGCATCAAGACTAGTGCTGCAACTGATTATTTTCATTGTCGATTAATCTGTTGATTATTTTCTCGATTAATCGATTAGTTTGGTCTATAAAATGTCAGAAAAAGTTCATCAGTGTTTCCCAAAGCCTAAGATGACGTCCTCAAGTGTCTTGTTTTGTCCACAACTCAGGTATTCAGTTTACTGTCATAGAGGAGTAAAGAAACCAGAAAATATTCACATTTAAGAAGTTGGAATCAGAGAATTTTTACTTTTTTTCTTAAAAAATTACTCAAACCGATTAATCGATTATCAAAATAGTTGGCGATTAATTTAATAGTTGACAATTAATCAATTAATCGTTGCAAGCTCTAATCAAAACACCAAGGCAAAATCCTTGTATGTAAAAACCTTTTTGCTTGGGACAAAATCATGTAATGAACGGACTTAATGTAACCAAATGTGCTCATAGAATCATCCCAAACCTGGAAATACTATAATACTAATAATATAAAATCATACTAGTGTACATACTGTATATGTCGGAATACACATTTTAAAAATAAACCGAAAATTCACTGTCACACAGTATCACTTATGTTGGCAGAGAAACTATTCTAAAGGATTTTCTACTGTTGAAAATCACTTGAATCACGTCTGAATCCCTTAAAAAATAAAAACCTTTAATGCCCGGTAGACATCTCTGAATAGTGCACCTTCAAGGCCTTCGCTTTACTACATGTGATATAAATGTCCACTTAAAAGGATATATGACCCGACTAGACGGGGAGGTGTAATACCACTTAGGTATTGTACATATCTGATGGAGCTGAATGGAGTAATAATCCACATGTCAGCGTTTTAATATGGAGCCCATTCGGTGTAACAGGATATTCCAACGTTTCACCGGCTGAGTCAGCGCTCTATCACACATGCACGCTGTACAGTATACACACACACACACACACACACACACACACACACACACAACACACTCATACACACAAACACAGATACACAAAGCGAGGGGGCGCCGGAGGCTGACAGGGGATCTCTGTAGTGGAGAGGAGATAACCCCTTTCTCCTCTCTCTCCACCTGACACACTGACACTCACACTTGGGGGAGGAGGAGGAGGAGGGGAGTGAAAAGTGGGAGAACATGGGAGAAAGAGAGTGAGGATGCGCCAGCTGATACAACGAGGAGAAAGGAGGATCCAAAGAGGAGGGCAGGAGGAGGTAGAAGCTCTGTCCTATAAAGCTGAGATGATACTGTGGAGAGGTGTGAGTGTTCGTTTCTATTTCTGACTGATTTCTGAAGTGGAGGCAGATGACTCACTGAACGAGGATAAAGACCTGATAACTTCTACTGCAATTATATGCAAATTTGGTGTGAGGCAGCTGATGGCAGTTTGATTACACCCAGTGTGTCACATTTTAGGTAGACATCAAAGTGAAGGACAGTGGACGAAGGGCAGCCAGAGCATCTGTAAAGAGCATTCTGTGTGTGTGTGTGTGTGTGTGTGTGTGTGTGTGTGTGTGTGTGTGTGTGTGTGTGGTTATGTATCTGATAAAAAGGGAGAGGGGGAGACACAAAAATGAATATATATATATGGGCGCAATTTGCCGGGGGATAGGGGGGGATTTCCCCCCCTCTGGTCTATATATCCTTGCCTCTTCTGAATTATTTTTATCTCCGGTGGTGTGATTAATTCTACTTCACCAATAGACCATATAAAATACCTAAAATAAAAACATTTTGGAATTTATCTAAGTAAAGCTCTGCAAAGTGAGAACAGTCTGTGATGGAAACAACATTAAATCAGAAATGTCAGAGCTCGTGCTTATGTGACAATAGAGATGACACGGCGTCTAGGCGACATGATCTTCTGATATCATTTTTTCCTTCCCGATACTGATTCCAATACCTGAACTTGGTATCGGCCGATACCGAGTACCGATTAGATACCAGAGTGATAAAAAAAATAACAGCTGCCCATGTATGGATGTGATATGATTACTGTCTTTGTTGTATGGCCTGGCTCAGGTTTGTCCCTTACAAAGAACATAAATAAATGAAGCGAGGAATAGATAACTATTCTGAATTCTCTTAGCTGTCTCCTCAGTGGACAGCCTGTGTGCTAACTTGTCCTGCAGGGTGCAATATTCACACACCCTACTACCCTACTACACACACTGACTACCGTTACACTCTCCACTAGCACCGCGCTGTTGTTGTTTGCTATCGTCACGTGACAAACTACCTGCAATCAGTTCTTCTTCGCTGCTTTAAAACAGTAGTTGCCAGTGGCAGCCACGATACATCCAGGGCGACAGCACAGTGAAGGCTACTGTTTTGGAGCGGTGAAGAAGATTTCTGGTTAAACAAGTTGATTTTTTTCTGGGTTAATAAATTATGGTATCAGATCGCAGATACCTGATCCCGAATTTTGGGAAGTATCGGACACATTTCCGATACTGGTATCGGAACAACTCTAGCCTCCACATTGGACAGTCTGCTGTTCATCTCAGTAAATGGACCGGGGTTCTCCTCCTTCCCTGCCTGGAGATTTGCAGAGATGTGGGGTGAAAGAGGGGCGACACGCCACAGATGACCCCTCCACAGGAAAGCAGAAAGCTATATATTTTTATGCTGACAGCATGTTGTGCTATTACATTCTGTGATTATTTTCTATTAAATATTGATGTTTATAAATAAGTGTTTTGGTATGACTGGCTGGGTGGCGCTATCCATGGTGCTGAAAGTTAAATTAGCATTTTAACTTTTGTTTTGTTGTGAATGATCTCATCAAATATGTGTCCGCAAGAGAGTGAAAATATTGTGCTACTTGATGAATTAAATAAAAAAAAAAAATGCATTAAAATATTCCTGCAATTACAGTGTTTAAATTAAGTTTAGCATATTTCCTTAATCTCTGATGACATATCATGGTCATTTTATTATTTATTACAGTAAATATGTTACATATCGGTCCTCTAAAATGTCAGAAAATAGTGAAAAATGCATGTCACAATATTCCAGATTCCAAAGTGACCATGTGAAATTGCTTTTTTTGTCTGCCTGACAGTCTACAGTAAATAATCTGAGACCTTTATACATTGTCAGTGGTATGAAACAGCAAAGAGAAGCGTATAACTGATATAATACAACTATTCAATTACTACATCTGTCTATAAGCCAGTATAATTCCAAATGTAATGCTTGTTGTTGTCGGTTTGGTATTTAAAAACATCTGTAAAGTGCAGAGCCAAATATGTACCTGTGTGTGTGTTCCTGTGTGAGTATATATACCTGAGCACATATCCTCTGAGGACTCCGTTGAGCTGCGGTTCTGGCGGAGGCTGCCACTGGACCATGATGGACTGGTTTGTCCGCCCACTGGCCACAATATTCTTCGGAGGAGCGCTGGGTGCCTCCTCCCTCAGCATCAATCTAACACACACACACACACACACAAAGAAAGAGAGAGAAATGATTTTGATTAGGTTTATTAGGCGTCTTGTAATGAGAATAGTAGGCTAAAAAGGAATTTATTTCCCAAATATCTTCATCTCTTCTAGTCTTGGGGATCAGATCGTCTACAAACACATTATCATGTTTGTCACTGGAGATACATGATGGGACGGAGCTGCAACTTATTATAGAGAATCATCTCACAGCTTAAGCAGCTCTGATGAATCCTTATTGAATTCTTGGCTCATCTCTCTCATCCCTCGTCCTTCTCCACGTGTATCTTGCAATTTCATTTAATGCATTTGCTTTTCATCTCTGGCTATATTGTTCATTTATTTCCAAACAAACCACCGCTGCTGCTGATGATGGAAGCGTTTAACGCATCACTTCCAGAGCGCCAGAGGATTTCTCCTGGGAATGATGGAGCTGGCACTGGGTGTTTAAAAACAACAAATGTAAAGAGCGTTCATGAACTCGGTTCGAGTTGAATCACAACTGTGTATTCAGCTAAGAACAACTAACAGACACTTACTGTCTATTTACTGTTTATATTCTGTTTTATTTCTCTCCTTTTAACTTGACTAATGTCACATTTATACACCGGCAGTCTTTGTCCGGGCAGTTTCTATTTCAACGCTGCCGCAGCAATAGACAGTTGATCACTATTAGTTGAGAATGAGCAAAGAACTCGTCTTTTTATTTCTGGCGAGACAGCGTGATCCCTCGCTCTCTCTGCCCTCTTCAACTCTCTTCTGTCTCTCCGAACCTTTTCCCATCTTTCCATTCGACACTTTGATCCCCTTCTCTGTTTTTTCTCTCTCCCATCTGCAAACTTTCACCTTTCCTCCATCACGTCCTTTGGCCTCAATTATTTCATCCTTCTATCTTTTGCTCATCTCCTTCCGTCCTCTTCACCGCTGTAAAGCCCCCCTCCCCTCCGTGCCCCACCCGTGATTAAAGCTCCCAGCCCTCTCATGGTTGGTAAAGCACCCAGGCTGAGCTGGTCAGCCTCTGGCTTTACTGTAAGCAGCTCAGCTAACGTAATCAGAGCCATATGTGCTCACACACACACACACATACACACGCATATAAACACACCAAACAAATTTCTCCCAGCTTAAGACAGACTGCTACATCCGATGGTCTTTTCCCTTCCATGGATTATGTCTGGAGATTTACATCCCCCCCCCTCCCCTCCTCACTTCCCCTCTGTGCCCCACGTCTGCCTGAATGATTCTCTATGAGCTATCGAGCCATTAGCCGTGGTATGGCTCTCTGTATTTGTGCGTCTGAATCTGTATGTGCCTATAAATGTGTGTGCACATCTATATGTTTGTGTGAAAGTGAGGGTGTGAAAGCTGTTAGCTCGAGACTTGCGCAGGCGGATATATGGCACAGGCCAGTGGTTTTACAGCTGTGCTTTACTTCCATTAGGTTAGGCACTGTCAGACAGCACCAGGTGCTGCAGGCATACACATGTACAGTACACGCGCACGCACGCACACACACAGACACACACACACAAACACACACACACACACACACACACACACACACACACACACACACACACACACACACACACACACACACACACACACACACACACACACACACACACACATACATAGGCTAATGGGCCTTGTGTGAATGAGATGGGCATTAGTGTAGCCGCCTGGAAATGGGGTATATATAATCCTCAACTATGCCACTGCTTTTGACTGAAATTGATGATGCACATTAATGCACATACACAAACTCACCCACACACCCATACAGTGCTGAACAGATGCGGCCATTCACTGTTTGACTGCAAGTGAAACACACACAAATGCACGCTGACACACTTGTACTCGATAGCAGAAACTCCTTGTGAATTGCTTTAATTCCCTCCCAACCATTTACGGGGTAAATATTTCATACAGTGGGTTCAGTATGAGGACATCACACCAGAGATTAAATATACAAGCCCCAACCCACCTACTCATACACCACTTCACATCCACCCCAAAACACATGCAAACCAACAGCTATACTTGTACTGCATCCAAACAAACCAAACACAGCCCGTAACTTTGTCTGAACGCTGTGTGACACACTTTCTCTGTCCCCTGTTATTAAGGAAAAGAGGACATTTTCTGCAGGAGATTTACATGTTTTCGTGTATGAGTGAAAGTGTGTGTGTTTGGGGGGGGGGTTGGGGAATGTATTTTGTGAGTCCTTATGCTGTGGGAATTAGTTAAACTTTCTATCTGTGTCATTCTCCACAGTTAAATGCCCGGCGGCTTTCTCACTAAGTCCACATACACACCGACTGTTAAATTTAATGGTGTTACCGGGATGTTAAATCTGCCTCTATTCAAACAGGATAGTAAAATTTGGATGCAGTGGGAGTAGGAAATAGAGAGGAATAAACAGAGGCCAAGAAGAATAAAAAAAAAAAAAAAGGAGAGAGAAACCAGATGTGACATGATTGGGTAAAACCAGCCGAATAGATTAGCTTATTTTCTTCTTGTTTGACACTCTAAGTCTTGTCTGCTTTAAATGTTGTGCTGTTTTGCCCGAGGCTAAAAGCTGCACAAATGGAGGAGGCTGACAAACTAACGAGAGTGTGTCCGGGAAATAGAGAAAGTTTGTGCATTATTCTCACAATGGAGCTAAACCAGCTGTGGCACATATTTACTACCGTGCTTTATGTTTAATAAATAAGAGATTTGTAGTCACAATACCTGATCGGCCAATGACACTTTTTACTACATACCAACAACGATGCTTCAAAACTAGCGCTGTCAAAGTTACGCAAATTTGTTGCCTGTTGGGCTTGAGTTTGCCATGTTATGATTTGAGCATATTTTTTATGCTAAATGCAGTACCTGTGAGGGTTTCTGGACAATATTTGTCATTGTTTAGTGTTGGTAATTGATTTCCAATAATAAACATAGACATACATTTGCATAAAGCAGTATATTTGCCCACTCCCATGTTGATAAGAGTATTAAATACTTGACAAATCTCCCTTTAAGGTACATTTTGAACAGATAAAAAATGTGCGATTAATTTGCGATAAACTATGGACAATCATGCGATTAAATATTTTAATTGGTTGACAGCCCTATTCAAAACCAATCAAATGTGACACTAGACGCTCTGTCATTATTGACCGAAAATATTTTTCATGTAAAAATAAGAAGTTATGGCTGTAAAGTAATGTGCTGTCAAGGCATCATATTTACAGTACTTCCTCTCCTCGTGTTTTATGCATTGTTGCACCTTTAACACAAACAAAGCAAATAACAATCACAGCTTTACCTGCTCCTGTCTGTGTTTGTGTATACACATGATTAAATGTGTGTGTGTGTGCGTGGGGGGGTAGACCGACGCCCAGCATCAAAGCAAGAGGTCCATCGGTTTGACTAATTCAAGGCTGATTAGAGCTTTCACAAACAATGAGTAATCGATGGATGTAAGTGCCAGTCACGGCTGATTACCCTCTGTGTTGCTGAAAATAAACAATATTCGTGCAGAAGCTGGGACTCAGTGTTTCCCAGGTGTTTTCTAGTATAAGCTTAACATGGATGTGTTGCCTGGAAGGTGTCACAAACTGTACTAACAAACATTTTGTGTTTTGTCGTCTGTAACATTAATAACTATTTGCTTTTAGCCATGATGCAACTGGCATAGCTGCAATGTCAGTAGTTTGTCCAATTATTTTGCTCGTGACTAAATGAAATACCTGCAAAACTAATGACATTCCCATCAGCTGTACTTTATATTTAGTACTAATTAGTAAACGTTAGCATGCTAACACGCTAAACTAAGATAGTGAACAGGATACAAAAAATTCCTGTTTAACATCAAGGTGTTCTCATTGACATCGTGAGCATGTTAGCATGCTGTCGTTAGCATTTAGCACCTACTAGACTAAGTTTTGTATCTGGACTTTGGGGGTTGCGGTTAGGTAAAATTATTTTGGCTAATGGAAGTGTAACGTTTCCATCATGGTTTTGTTTTATGTTAAAGGTGCTAAACAAGGGATTAGGAGCATTTCTATTGCCTCTCAACGGCTCTCAACATGGCGACGGCAAGCCGGCAGCTAGCGGTGCAAACAGTGCAAACGCTTCCGCATCAACGCCGTCGGTTGGGATGGTGTTATCAGCTGTAACCGCTGTATGACAGCAGTGCAGAGCAGCAGCCATGAGCAAGCCAGTGGGGCACGCTCACAGGCACGCGTGGCCGGCCCGGCGATGTCACCAAAGCACAGAGAAGCTTTGATTACAACAGACACAGAGGGAGAGTGACTTCATTCTCTGCTCAGGTAGACATTACTCCACTATATCTTTAATTAGCAAATAGTTGTTTACTGCTATATTAATGCTCTGGATATCAAATTTAGCACCTTTAAAAGCCTACCTGGTCTGACATTTTAGTATAACAATAATAGACCTTTATTTTCAAGTAAAAAAAAAGAACAGATTTCCTACAAAGAAAGGCTGGCAGGAATATACATCTTAAAAATGGCTAAAAGTTGACTTGGAACAAGAAGTGTATTATGAATGTATAAAACAGCACCTTAATCTATAAGTGTTGTTAGTTGATCCTTACCAGCTTTTATCACTTATTGATAATTTTTGTTTAATTCGTGACACGTCTTATTAACTGGAATGAAGTTAAGATTACTTGAACAGTGAGGAGATGCTTAAGAAAGTTATCCATCTCCATCCTGCTTTTTCTCCTTGTTAAGAGTGATGAAACCACCATACATTGCCGTCATCTTTTTGTGTTCTGCAAATCATATTGACCTCCAATAACTTATAATCAGGCAGCCTCTAATTTGAGAAGACACTCATCATTGTGAAAAGCAAAAGGAATTGTAGAAATGTTCATTAGACATCATCAGATTTGTCTCATTCTTGTGTTATTTTGACTCAGATTTACCTGTTTTTTTTTTGGTTATTGTTGTATGATGGAAGAAGTTTTTTTCCAGCTTACATCTAAAAATATTCACAGTAATAGTCTGGTTTCTATTCATGTTTATCCCTTCTTACATTATTTGTATCTGTAGGATCTGCCAGGTATATTTAGGACTAAGCTGTAGCTTATTACCTCCTCTTCAAAAATGTTGACTAGGGGGCTACGCAACATATGGGGACACAGCAAGAACTCAGCAGTGACTGAGCCTCATTGTATTTCCTGCTACATTGTCTGTGTGTTTACAGCGAAGAAAAGAGCAAGTCGAAGAAATGCCTGTAATCTCGGCAATTTTTGCTGGACAAACAATGAGCTCTTCCTCATCTGGCCGAGCTTTTATCAGTGCGAGCCTTCTCTCTGCAATCGGCTTGATGTTTCCTCTCTATACTTTAAAGTAAATAAATCACTCCCTATGCTATAGGCACCATCGACATCGTTGCTGCCACAGTTAAACACAGATATATAATTCAAGATTGACACGCTGGAAAGCACAGGACAAATCTCCAGTAAATCTTTAAATCTCCCAAAGCTCTAACAGCATTAATTTTTTGTGCCTATTAGCGTATGTGTGCGTGATAGAAAGGAAAAGTGTGTTTTATCACACATTCGGTGTTAAAGTCTGATGTGTTGGGATTCTGACTGAACAGCTGGAATAAAAAATAAGAGCAGAGGCATAGAGAATTGAGACAGATGCCCGGAGTTCAAGGAATTAATGCATAATCTGTCTTCCCTCTGTTAATGCTTCCACTTTAAAAATGGTAATGGTGTGAGTGTAGGTCATGCATGAACAACTGTGTGTGTGTGTGTATGTGTGTGTGTGTGTGTGTGTGTGTGTGTGTGTGTGTGTGTGTGTGTGTGTGTGTGTGTGTGTGACACTCCAGATGGTATAATTGGATTCTCCAAGGGAGTTTCTGCATTTAGAGGTAATGTTTTTCAGCATTGGTCACATTCATTCATATACTAGAGATATGTCCGTCTCCCAGGACACTTTTCCCTTCCTTCCTTCCTTCCTGTGCACTCTCTTGAATAAGATGAAGTGAGGCAGGATAATGATGGGGAGCAAAGAGAAAAACGTATGAATTAATACTGTTAAGGGTAAAGTTCCTAATCAGGACAAGAACAAAATGGGAGAGTGCAGAAGCAGCTGGAAGTTCAAACTTTAATAAGGGCTTTTTGTCATCAATATTACAAGCTTCTCCTTCACTCTCTGTCCTGTTCGCTCACTCTGCCCGCATTACTGCATTTTGTCAGCCTTCTCATTTGGAGCTCCGAGCTTCCGCGGGACATTTTCCTCTGCCTCGCGCTCCCTGTGTGTCAAGTGCAGCACGCGCCTTGGCATCGTGCGACCGCATCATGTGTGTGTCTCATCTGGGCAAACGCCCATCAGATGAAAAGCAAAGTGCGCGTGGTTTACGTATGAGACAAACACTGAAGAAGAAGAGACGTATCCATCTGCTCTGATACACTGACAAGTGATGGCTTGTCTGTCTGCCAGTCTTTCATTTAGAGAGGATCAATGCAATCTATTCTCCGGCTTTGGACTGTGGACTGGGATGGACACAAACAATACCTGGTACATACAGGAGTAGAAGAGAGGCACAGGAAGGAGAGGAATAATGACGGACAATAAGCCGAAGAGGATAAGTGAGAACAATTTTGAATAAAGGCAGAGGAGAGAGAGATTCAGGAGAACACAAAACAGAAGCTGAACAGAGAGAAACTGAAAGGAGACTGTAATCTGAGGTGTGTGAAAGTGTGATGGCAGCGTTCACAGCTGCTGTTGTTACTGAGAGTCTATTTGGCAGAGCCACAACTGGCTTCTGCTTGTGGTCACTCTCTTCAGCCAGACAAAACCGTGTTTACTTTATAACACAAGGCCACATCTGTCGTATTGTGTGTGTGTGTGAGCGTCAGATATTTGTTGTGTGTGCGTATTCAGGGAGGCCTGCTCACTCTATCCAGTTCCATCAGTGCTAAGGCATCATAATTACCCCCATTAGTGTTTTCTCTTGGGATAAACATGCGAACATACACACACACAAACATAAAACATCTGCACAGCAATCTATTTACTTTTCAGGCCAAATCACACTCTCCCGTTCACACATGCAGACATTTCATCATTTTTGTGGTTTAGTTCACGACGGAAGGAGACTGGCAGGGAAATACACACACGTACACACACATCACATAGACATACAGTACAACACGGATGTGATGAATATAAATCGCTCATTGCAAAGGAAAGTAATTCGAAACAAAAGGGGACACATTGGTTGCGTCCGAAATGACATACTTTTGTGTGAATGAACAGTATTATGTATCTTTTCGTACGCACTGAGCAGTAATTTACGTCGTCACTTCCTGAGAGCCTCCTTGCCGGTTGGAGACGTGTAACCATGGTAACCCGTGCCAACCTCAAGTGACCAAAACGACGGTTTGTGAGAATCAAAGTCTGACTTAATTTAAAATATATATCACTCCTAGCAAAGTGAAATCTTATACTTACAGTTAAATTTAAGCGTTATTGATGTTACAGAGATGTCCGCAGGGTCTGAAATTAACACCAGCCACCCGCCAAATGCGGGTAAATTGTTGGCGGTGGCGGATAAAATTGTCAGGCCATCTACCACTTTGGCAGGCGGGGAGAACGCTAAGGATGGGACAACAGAATCAGTTCCCGTTGAAAACCGGTTCCTAGTTTCCTTGGCATCTCATGCCTCCGTGACTATTGATTCCTCTATATTGATGCTTTCCGACTGTTTCGCATGCACAATGACGCATACGCTCGCTGTATCATTCAGTTTGTTTGGGCGAAGGTAAATCACAACGTTATCATGATGTTCTCAAATGTAATCTTGTAAAATGAAGTTTTTGTTGAGAAACTTGAATAAATCCAGTTGTTTGAAGGAGATGTTTTCACAGCAATATAAAATAGATAGTAGAGAGGGAATTATGCCCTGTTTAACTTCCTAACACTAGCTCTAAGCAGCTTATAATACATCATTAAAACTACTAGTGCCAAGAATTATTTAAATCAAAGCCAATATTTCAATAAAAATACAATCATTTACTTCCTAATCTTTTGAGTTGTGTTTTTATGCAAATAACCACGATAGATACCTATAACCAAGTACAGTACAGTACTGTGTACAGTACCCTCCCACCCCCGAAAAATAGGGCTCCTATAAGGGAAGCTTCGGTGTAATTCGAACACTGTAATTTACCATGCATTTAATGTTTTTTGTGTAAAATATATCGAACATTGAATGACATCAGATCTAAACTGTTATTCCTTCATTTGTGTGGC
This sequence comes from Sebastolobus alascanus, assembly GCA_916701645.2. Taxonomy (NCBI): domain Eukaryota; kingdom Metazoa; phylum Chordata; class Actinopteri; order Perciformes; family Sebastidae; genus Sebastolobus; species Sebastolobus alascanus. The sequence continues at coordinate 1,293,251 of CAKAOJ020000032.1, forward strand.
AAAAACTTGGCTTCCACAGTGGAAGGCAGGGAAAAAAGTTAATTTCAGACCACGTTGTTGTCACTACAGCATTGCATTGTGGGATATTTATGCTGCTGTAGTTTCCAGCGTTGCATACTATAATATTTCACCAAAAATTGTATGCAATTCACGTACTATTGGTTTCATACTAAATCTCACATACTGTTTTAGGGTACTAAATAGCAGGTTAGTATGGAATTTCGGACACAACCTTTATTAGTCCTCGCCTTGTTAGAATACATCCTTACACACATACACACACATACAGTACACACTATTATACGCACACACTTAGATACAGAAATTAGAGTGTGTGGGTGTGTGAGCATTATGCCTTTTGACTGTAGAAAGGTTCCAGTTTATTCATTCCCAGTTTGTGTAAGGCAGTGTGACCAAGTCTATTACACAGATGTGGAACAGGCTATTTCTCACACATCACAGCATGTTCTACATAAAAAAAAAATGGTTTCATGCCTTTTGGAAGTGAAATAGGAGTGTGGCTTCACAGGATGTATTATTAAATATGTGTTTAATAAAGCTGGTTTTTGTGGTGAGTGTGTGTGTGTGTGTGTGTGTGTGTGTGTGTGTGTGTATGTCAGTGTGTCTCTTACCTCTGCGTCTCTGCGCTGTACTGACCCCTGCCCACTTGATTGACGGCGCAGAGCCTGAACTGATAGGTCCTGGCAGGTGTGAGCCCGCCCACTGATACCTCGGTCACCACGGGATCGACCTCTGATAGGTAGACCTTCCACGGCGAGTCTAGACAGAGGACACACAGATTAGAGGCTGATAATATCTGGCTGAGGCAGGACAAACAGAGACACGGGGACACTCAGGACCCATAAATCAAAAAGAAAAGAAGGGAGGAATAGATAAAAGAAGCAAGGAGAGGTAGAGAAAGGGGGTAACAGCATTATAAAGGAAAAAAGTATCACAGGATGCAATAAGAACCAAAGTTTGGCGGGAAGAAGGGGATTAATAAAGAAACCCAGATGCTTCTGTCTATTGTTGCCAACTTTCAGTCTTTCTCCTGAAGAAACCACAGAGATGCACGATTATCATCGCACCAGACATGCGTAGCTGTGTAAGTGAGAGGGACAGTGTGTGTGCCATTTAAAGCCAGCCCAGCGAGTCTATTAGAGCCATTGTCTGATATCAAAATACATTGTATTTATAATGGCCCATTCTTTCTAAAATACAATCCAAAACATCTACAGACACACAGCTGGTAATCAGTGTGCACAAAACTGTCGTCCATTCCTCGCTGTCTGGATTCAGTCTTTACTGAAATCGACCAGACTATCATTATGAGTATTTTTGTAGAGCAGCTGTTAAGATGGTGACAGCAGGAAACTTGAAGTCATATTCCTGCTGTTTCCAGAAAAGTTATCAGAATGAAGATCATTTAAAATGTCAGACATGAACATTTGACATTTGTCCATTGTTCCGGCTCCTACAGTCACGTGCCGAGTGCTCGACTCTGCATGTAACGTTCGCCAATCCGTCCGATTAGCTTACAGTAGGAGTCACAGAGGCTCTACAGCCATCTCCCTACAATCTGTTTCCCCTGTCATTCTATTACTCAATCCCTCTCTCCTCTCTCCCTCTATTTCTCATTTGACAGAGAGCCAGCCTGCTGTTAAAACATCTGTGGTAGAGAGAGGGTGAGAGAAGGAGAGAGAGAGAGAGATAGAGGGTGAGAGAGTGAGGAAAATAAGAGTTTATTTATAGGGAACCTGGATGTACATTTACGCAGCAACACCATTCTCCATATGTCTGCCTCTTGTAAATGAGTGTGTGTCAGTGCCTGGTAGACGGCAAGTGAACAGCTGTTTGTCGCTCAGAGACTATAAAGTATGCCCGGACACACACACACACACACACACACACACACACACACAAAAACACACACACATAAACACACACATACTGTTCTCAGAGAGCTCCAGCAGGTAGTACAGGAGTGGGGAGTTCCCGTCGAAGGGGCGTAGCCAGGAGAGGAGGACGGAGCGGGAGTCGGAGTCATTGAGACGGGCCGTCAGGGAGCGAGGAGAGTGTGGCAGCTCACTGAACACACAAAAGACAAGAAAGAACCAAAAACATCACACCAGGAGTTTCACAGTATCTGTTTGGACATTTGATCACAACCAAGTCTTTAGAGGAATAGTTTGACATTTTGGGAAATACCCTTATTCGCGTTCCTGCCAAGTGTTAGATGAGAAGATTGATACCACTCTCTATATCTGTATGCTAGATATGAGACTACTGCCAGCAGCCAGTTAGCTTAGTTTAGCATACACAGAGACTGGAGACATCTAGCCTGGCTCTGTCTGATAGTAGGGCTGGGTCTTCTATCCAGATATACCGTAGGTCATTTCCTATCTCGATAACGATATAAAACAGGATATAGCATGTTTTCTGGTAATTCGATAAATAAATAGTCTATATGAAATAAACACATGGTAAAGCTTATTTTTGTATACCCCTGTGTGAATTGACAAAATGAAAAGTGCCGTGTATTTTCCTCATTTAATAACTTTAGTGCAAAATGAACATCAAGTTAAATTAGAGAAAGAAATGAATAAAAATGTCCAGCTACACACTAACTATGTTTACATGCATGCACACAAATACAGAGTAATTAGATTATGACAATAATTTGATTTAACTGAGTTTTATCAGATTTTCAGAGAAATCTGATTTAGTATGTGCTTATTATTAATTTAGACGACGTAATTGTGTATCACGATATCTCGATATATATGATTTTATCATGATATGACTTGATTGAAAGACAGTAAATTATCATAATGAATTATCGCCCGGCCCTATCTGAAGGTAAAATCCATCCACCAGCACCTCTAACACTCACTCAATGACAAGCTGTGGTTTTAAAGGGTTTTTATTTTATTTGCTGGACTATTTCTTTGCCAATGACTCCCAAAACAACACATCTATTTAGCGTTTTGAAATGGTCGCAGTTTTAAACAAGTAGTTAACGTTGTGAAACTGAACTACTTGGTTTGGGTTGAAATAAGTATGTTTGTTTTGTACGTAAGTATGTGACACATTTTTTTCTCGGCCACCAACTCCAGGAAGTTACACCCAAACTATCCCTTTAAATGTAAATCTTCTTATTTCATGTTTGGAAAGAAAGCCAATAAGCGTATTTCCCTTGACAAAAGAGTGTGTCTGAATATGTAATTACACATCCATGCACTTGTGTTTCATAAAGACGTCAGTAACAAGGTGCCAAGACTTTTCATTAGACAGATATTTGTTTTGTTTTTCTAATTGAAATGTGTGGCGGAATAATGTTGGTCAGGCTGGTTCCAGGGTCTGGTCCGGGATCAGCTCCAGCGGGCGATATCTTTTAAATATGGCTGTGTTTTGCATATTTTTATTATGATATTTTATTCTGTGCGTGACCTGCACCACAGCAAATATATCTCACCACATCTATTAAAAAGAAATCCTCCAGACAATTGGCCAACCCCCGTGGATATTTGTGCATCCCCGCCATGTTAATAACAAAGAAAGCAAAAACAGATATATTCATGAAAGCAATAAAGAGTGTCCAGACATTTGATTATACCAATTTTAGTGCATCATAAGTCTCTTTCAAAAACTGTTTGGCTTGAAAGAATGAAAGCAGAAGGCTACAAGTGCTTTACAGGAGTGAAGATATTAACAGATCACATAAAAGAACAGACCAAATATTTTTACACTGAAAGCGTAATGAACGACACACTTCCCTTGTGCCTAAACTAGACGCATTTCGTATTCATACAGTAAGCTCATTAATTATTTCTAAACATTCATGAATGTGTGTGTACTCTGACAGGCTGCCAGCTCTTAATTTCATCGGATGATACAGTTCAAAAACATTTCAGTTTTTGTTTTTGCTATGTGTTTTTTTCTTCATATTCAAGTGGGTATGAAGTCAGAAACTGAGGGGAACAGAGAGAGAGAGAGAGAGAGAGAGAGAGAGAGAGAGAGAGAGAGAGAGAGAGAGAGAAAGAGATATGAAGAAGACTTAATGTTAGAGGGGGAGGGAGACTCGCACTCCGCCGCGAAGAAGCGAGGACGGCGGTGAACGAGGCGGAGGGGGAGCACGGGGGAAATGAGAATGATGTTTTCTTTTCTGAGCTGACATGATCATATTAATTAATGGATGAGCTTAGAGAATGTTAGAGCAACTACCTTCACACAGCGCACACAAAACACTCACACACGCACAGACACACACACTCACGAACACATGGATGGGTCTTGCGGGAGTTGAACCAATAACCTGCTGGTAATTAGTCTGTCTCCTCAGCCGCCAGCGTCTGTTAACCTCCATGACCCGTTGATACTGAGCTAACGAGAATGTCAGTCACACACGTGGATGATGCACGCGCCCACCCACACACATACACACACACACACACACACACACACACACACACAGATGTACAAAAATCCCTTCTTTCCCCATTTGTTTTTGCACAGTCACAAACAGAGGCTCACTTCCTCCCTCTGAGTTTGACATGTGTAACCTCTCGTCGCTGTATAATTCAGAAGGATGCAGACTCGTGTTCTATCTCTCTCCTACCCTGCAATTGTATTAATATATCATAAGTGCCTTTTTATAAATATATTATGCAAGTACCTATTAATATATAAAGCCCACTACCTGATAGTGTTCTCTCACAGTGGCTGTAATGAGGCTGTGTGGGATACACTTGAAATATGTGTGTGGCATGTTTTAATCGGAGCGTCAGGAACGCCTGCTCATACCAAACACACAAATGTGAAATGTTGGAAATGTGTTCACATGACCACAGGGAAGCACGCATGCATGCAAACAAATTTTACATTCGAAGACTAATGCGGCTGCGGTTTCACAGAGCAGGGAGTGTACTGCATGTACAGAGTACCCGATAGCACATATGACCTTAAACCGCTATTACTACTGTCTAATAATAACCCACGCTGACAAGCCACATTCTCAAACCTTACAGTTTTAATGATATAGATGTGTATGTGGTTGAGAGGGTGTCTGACCCCAATGGCTACTATTGGAAATGAGCAATTATTTCATTAGACACCCGCTAATGCTTTCTTTATGTTTGCCAATGTACTAAAATACCTATGAGCCGCTTCTCTTGAATAATGCTCTGCATAGTCAATATTATTTTTTCTATAATGCTCAACCCAGAGGCATCCTCCCCGTCAATCATATCTGCAATTTGAATCAGCCAGACCACTAGCTATGGATTGGCTGTTTGTTTTCCCACTTAATTGCAGCACAAAAAGTCAAAGTCATTTTTGTGCCTAATCACGAAGAAGAAAACAACTTTGTTGGATCAATGCCTGTTCTGTATTCCACAATATACGTCTGTAAATACCATATAAATGCTGTGAAAATCTAAACTCAGGCAATTTTCTGAAGATAATGTTCAGGAACATATATTGTATACATTATGTACAGCAGAAAAAACTCTGCAGCGTGCTTCACAACTAAACAGAATTACACTTATTTGCCGTCTTGCCAAGAGTTAGATGAGAAGAGTTTTTGTGTCTAAGTGACTAATGGGGACAACAATTTTTGAAATTAGTCCAGTATTGAGGGATAAAGCTGTAACTGGCAGCCGCGAAATGAGATGCGAGGGCAAGTGAGCGACGTCAATGTAACGTTAAGTCCACTGACAGGCTCAGATGGTTATTATAAGTGTCTGACAACATTATGGAAAGGACCCTACAGAGAAAAAAAAGCTTTTCTTACCTTTCTCTTGATCCGGTCTGTTTGTTATTGTCTCCAATTCCCGCTCAAGGAGAAGTCTGGTTGTGAGATCTGAATATCCGTATACTCTGGCTCACATAAATATGGGCGGTAATCGAATTCAAAAACCTCATCGGTGTTGTGGAAATTATCTAAATATTCAGCCATGATATTGAAAATCTTTTAGATAACCCTAAGCTACGTTTTCTGTACTCCAACACAACAAACTCTGCCCGGCTGACACTCACGTTTCCACCATGGATGTATTCCACTATTCCACCGTTGACTTCTGGAAACTCGTCACCTCACCGGATTTCAGAACGAGACTTCTCCTTGAGCGAGACTCTTTCCATAATGTCAGACACTTATAATAACAATCAGAGCCTGTCATGGCAAAAACAATCACTTTTAGTGGACGTAAATGACGGTGCCAGCTTGCCCCGATAGCACCATATTGCAGCCTGTGAGCAGCTGCAGTCTACAGCGCTCTCCCTCAATACTGGACCAATTTCAGAAATTGTTAAATTGTTAGAAACCCATTAGTCACTTAGACACAAAAACATGGGAAAATAGGGTCCAGGTTGAAAGGACCGAAGTCACCCTTTAAGATACAGCCAGCAGCTAGTTAGCCTAGCTTAGCACAAAGACTGGAAACAGGGGGAAACAGCTAGCCTGGGTCTGTCAGAAATTAGAGTGACATGGTCAAAACAGCTTCGCACTATTAATTTGAACTCACATGACTTCGAGGCGTGCGGAGCGAGAATCGTTGCCAGCCCGTGATGTCACGGTGCAGGTGTAATCCCCGATGTCACCTGACCATGTCTGGCCAATAGTGAGGGAGCCCTGGCGCATGGAGACACGGCCCCCGTTGGTGGGACGGACCAGCACGCCACCTCGATCCCACCTGAAGCTGCAATAGAGAAGGAATACAACTACTGTATATTGTATGTACTTACAGACACACAGACTGTATATAAAGATGGACGACATGACAGCTCCCCAAAAGTGAAGCCAAAACATTTTAATCGCCCCCTGGTGGCTGGCTGCAGTACAGGTCATAAACCCCGCCCCCTCCATGTTGGTAGATAGGACATGGGTCAAACAAAGTACATGTTAAATCAATTTTTCCCAAAGATGGTTTCCGTCATTTTAGGTAGTTCTTATCATGCTGATGTATGTTCAAGTGTTCATTTATCTGATAAGTTTGGATTTCATTCGTTATTTGATGCTATAAAAAGATGGTGAGACGTCATGATTGACAGCTGCTCTGAGCGAAGTAGTCGCGCAGCCGGAGGCTCGGGAATTGTACGAGAGAAGAGATGTAGCTTTAACTTTCCATAACCGTCACCAGTCTGTGTAATAGAACATGTGTCAATTTGATCATAAATGTAGTTATAGAGGTATTATAGTTAGTTGTTGTGTCTTTCTAGCCAAACAGCTACTGTGGTGCTAACGTTGCAGCTAGGTGGGTCACGCTAACAAGCTGTGGCCATGTTTGACTTCCAATCAGCTTGGGCGGGTGTGTGGGCGGAACCTCGATACCGCGGCTCTAGGCCCCCCGATCACTACTGCACAGACTCTGGCTCCAAATGACATCAAAATCTCAAGATGGCTGCTCGCGTATCCGGGATATTTTGGCTTCACTTCTGTACAGTGGGAGGAAGTGGAGACGCGTCGCCCATCTATATATACAGTCTATGTTAAAGACACACAGAAATCCATGGAAAACAGAGAAGAGAAGCAGACACTGAGAGTAAGTATACATGTATGTAAGCACACAATCAGACAAGCAGGTACCTGATATTGACTCTGGGGTCATGTGTTGCATTACAGTCCAGAATAGCAGTGGTTCCTTTGATAACACGCTGGTCTGTTGGAGGCACAGAAATGACTGTACGGCCTGCAAAATAAAAAAAAAAAAACAGTAAGAAATCCAGAGAAGAGAAAAGAGAAAGGTGACACAGTTGCCATAAATTTACAGGCTGAAATGAAATTTGTTTAGTATTCTCTTATACAGTATTAACATGATGCACGGTCTTGTTTAAAATGTGTACATTTAAAAGTATGCTGCTCCAGAATAATGATAAATTAATTATTCGACAGTTTAGCCCTGAACTATTGAAGCTAAACAGCACACAAGCAGGCTTCCTTTCTCACTCACTCACAGACACCCACAGTTAAAATGTGGAAAACTGTTTAGTCTATCACGTTATTGATGCTTTGTTCGACTCGGGTGTTTCACATGTTTTATAACCGAAAGAGAAAAAGTGATGGATGCAGTGTAGTCTGTTATGTCAGTAACGACCAGGCCTCCAATAGATTAGTAATAAAGTACAGTTTTTATACATCATAGTGCTCAACAGAAGACTGTGGTTAATCTAATTCAACAGTATTTAATCTGAAGCTCCCAAGATATATATATATATATAAAAAAAAAAAGAGCCAATCAATAAGTATACCAGCTTATCAATGATCCTCTAACCCGGCCAATCAGATGATTACTTCACCATTACACCAGCCCACTGCATCGATAACCAATCAGACTGCTGTTCCCCAGCCTGAGCTAATGCGATTTGACAGCTACGGATAAATTAGTGTTCCATGTCTGTTTTAGTCTGTTTAGCAAATGTATATTGAGCAGTTTAATGTATTTTTGTTTGTGTGTAAAGTGCGTGTCTTTACTCCAGACGGTGAGCGTAGAGTTGGCGTTGATGGTTCCCTGTGGGTTGGAGGCGATGCACGTGTAATCTCCTGAATCCTGGAAGCTGACTGGCTGAATCTGCAAACCACCTGACTGCAACAGTGTGAACCTGGGAACCTGTACTGAGCCGCTAGCCAAGACCTGTGATCCTGCAGAGAGAGAAGCTAATAAAACAGCCTTGAGGTGAATGAAAGTAATTAAGTCATTAAGCACATTTTTAATTACAAACACATTATGTCAGCTCGTCAGTGTGTAACGCAGAGTGTGTGTTCTGTTACCTTTCCTCCAGGTGATGGCCGGTTTTGGAGCTCCGCTCGTCTGGCACATAAACAAGGCTGTGGTCCCATCAGTTACCGTTTGGTCGGACGGAGGGAATGTAAATGTGGGGGACACACCTGAAACACAGCGAGAGAGCGTGAGAGGAACGAAGACAGATGGCTACTGAGAGGAGATTGTTGGGAGAAGAGTGGAGCGAGAGTGGAGCTTAATGGTGAGGAGAAAACAGAGGAATGGAAAAAGAAAGAATGACAGTGTTGATCTAAACACAAATGCCTCCTCTTTGATCAATGGAGGCTTTATTCATTACCTGGTTCTACGTGTTTGTGCATAAATGCGGAAGGTGGTGGTGTAGAAGGCTCCACGGGGACTTTTAATTATGTCGCTCACTAAACAGAGCGTAACTCTACTGAGACAAATATAACCGTACGTGCAGACGTCTGCAGCTGACGCGCACTGCACTGAAGTACAGTAGAAGAGTAAATTCAGATTCAGGAGAAAGAAACTTAAAGAGGACGTATTACCTATTATACTTATTTTCGGGTGCATACTTCTATTTTGTTTTTCTACAAGAAAATGTTTACATGCTTTTATTTTCAAAAAACACTTTACTTTTCTCATACCGGCTGTGCTGCCGCACCTCTTTTCACCCTCTGTCTGAAACACTCTGTTTGAGCATGATGTTGGACTCTGGTGGACCGTTTTTGTGTCAAATTATTGATTTCTTAAGTAAGTAGCCATGTAATAAGCGGGATAATGTTCAGCTTGTGCGTCATTGTTGTGAAATAAACCCCTTCAGGGCGATGCGGCACCGTCGCAAATGAACAATGACCGGCTCGCTGTACATTATCCCTTACGTGTTACTCTGTGACATCACCATGGCATGGAAGAAAAGGCAGGACTTCAAGCAAGGTGTTACAGGCAGTTCAGGAGCAGTGTTTCTGTGGGGGAGAGTAACTCCCTTTGGCGTGGACTTTAGGCTTTATAACTTTGCAGACCTTTTTACATGCACAAAAAAACTATATAACACACTAAAGGAAAGGGAAATAGCACAAAAGCCTAATAGGTCCTCTTTAAAAGGAAAGACAATAGTGGCATCAACAGAGGCTGAATTAGAGAGACTTATAGGTGTGTAAATACAAGTTTAAACGTGTGTTTTATTGTGTGAATGTATCTGACAAACTCACTAGATACAAGGAGTTGCGCGTGCGCCTGAGTTTCTCCGGCAGCGTTGCGAGCGAAGCACTGGAAGATTCCTCCGTCTCCTGGCTGCACCCTGCGCACCGTGAGCCCGGTTGCTGCGGTGACCTTGTAGCGAGGGTTGGCCAGTTTGGAGAGAGGCACGGCGTCCTTGTACCACTCTATCCTGGGCTGGGGCACACCTACACGCGTGCGTGTACACGAAAAAACAAACACACGAGAGGGAGAAAATATTCAATTTCCTTAATAACAAGCCAGCTGACCTCACTGCTGAAACAGCCACACACACTCTTTTCACCAATCTTTCTTCTCTGCTATCCACTCTCTCTCCCTATAAATATGCATGTGGGCATAATGACTGCTAATAATATATTGATTGGAGGGTGTGGATGGTAGGGTAAGGGTGGCAGAAGGGGCCAAAAAACATTCTGAATAAAAGATGTGGGCAAAAGCAGCACACTGAATATCTACAGTATCGGCTGCCACCTGTCTGACGGACATGCCAGGTATGACAGGCAGGGGTTCATGCAATTACTCTGTCTCAACCCTCCACACCAGTGTGTGTGTGTGTGTTTGAGGAAAGGAGAGATGAATTCCACACTTTTCCTCAATCTGTTGGTGTCAAGCTTTCACAGACATGCGTGAAGTATTTTCCACCCCCTCCTTGTCTCGCTCACTCTGTCACTCTGCGCTCTATCTGTCTTTTCCTCCTTCCCTCGTTCCTCCTCCCAGCCTCCATCCCTCTCTTCGTACCCTCAGGCCTCTGCTATTTAATTACACTGCCACTGTATCAGATTACTGAGGAGGAACACACTCGCTCAGTGTGTGTGGGAGAGAGACAGAGAGGAGAGTATGTTGCAGTTTTTAGAGCCGTGTCCACCTCTGCTCATAAAAATGTTTTCATGTAATCCATTTAAAAACAAGAGTCATGAACAACTGCAATTTTCAGGCTTGGTCTGAGCTCCTACTGTCACAAGTATAAGTCACTCTTCAGGAAGCCAACAGACTAAGGCACACGCACACTGAATGACACCAAACCTCAGCATAATGTAAGGTCAATAGAGTCACCTTGACACATCCTGGGCTGTTGATACTTAAAGGGGACATATCGTGCTCATTTTCAGATTCATACTTGTATTTCGGGTTTCTACTAGAACATGTTTACATGCTTTAATGTTCAAAAAACACATCATTTTTCTCATCCTGTCTGTCTGAATATACCTGTATTCACTCTCTGTCTGAAGCCCAGTCTGCTCTGATTGACTTACGAGAAAAATATGGCGCACCTTTGCAAAGGTAGTTCTCCTCAACACCACTTCAAAACACCCAAACCTTAACTTTAAGATAACCAGACAGTCTCTATCAAATCTATGAACTGACTAAAATACAGCATTAAGATATGACCTTTTTTCTTGTGAGGATTTACCACAATCAGTTCAGTTCATGACACACCTGGTTGAAAACACCAGCAGAGTCAGAGCCTCAGTATGTTTCAAAGTCCTTATCGGATCATCTGAAACCCCACTGAATGAAACCATTGTGTCTCACCTCTCTCCCTCTATGACTGCAGTGACGTCATCCCCAACGGGCAACACTTTTGTCTTCAGATGTAATCAGACCACAACCGACCTAGTTCTCGGCTTGGTTTAAGCTAGTTTGTTTTAAGCATACTGAGACCTTAAAGTACACGATAAAACAATACTCACATCTTCCTTTTGTACACTGAAAGAGTCATTCATTGCTGGAATCATTCCTCCTCTCTATACTGGCTGTGAAGGGGTCCCTTCCTAATGCAATTCAAATATCAGAAAAAGGGGACAAAATATACAGCCCTCGCTCTGTGCAAAACTGCATTTCAAAGTTCAGCCAAAGCTAATTTGAGCCTTCAGCAGTCTGAGTTTGTCAATTCAAGTGAGCATCCTCCAAAATGATGGTGTTTTACACCATACACTATTCCCTGTGTGCGTTACTCTCCATCCACCACAGCTCAGCTTTGCAAGATACCACTTGACATGACTAACTCGGACTGCTGAGGACTTATATTAGATTCGGCTGGATGCAGTTTTACACAGAGCGGGGACTGTGGATTTTGTCGCCCATTTTTTACACTGGAATAGAACGGATCTCTTCACAGCCAGTATGGACGGCAGTAATTATTAACATAACCAATAACTTTTCAATGTACATATGCACATGAGAGTATTAACTTGAAAACCACAGAGTGTATATAAGAAGTGGACGTAGTCACCGCGACGTCACCAATTGATTTGTGAACTGACATTTTGGCCGTCGCCATCTTGTTTTTTTGCAACCAGAAGTGACACCAGAGGGTGGAGCTAAGTACAACCAAATGCTAAATTAGAATTTTTTTTTGGCGTCCAAAATGTTACAATTAACTTTCATGAACTGAAAACACACTGTGAAAGGGTTAAAGTTGTAAGACAAAAACATGGACAACTCCCAGACCAGACAACGCCGTGGTAGCGACATGTCAATCACAAGGTAGCCATGCCCTAAAGCATCCCCTGCTTTATGGTCTATTTGACTCTAAATGGGACCATAAGTTACTAAATGATCATCATGCTGTATTGAAGAAGACTTGAAACCAGCGATTGAGACCATAAACTCATGTTTACAATGTTTACTGAGGTAATAAATCAAGTGAGAAGTAGGGTCATTTTCTCATTGACTTCTATACAATCAGACTTCTTTTCGCAACCAGAGGAGTCGCCCCCTGCTGGCTATTAGAAAGAATGCAATTTAAGGCACTTCCGCGTTGGCTTCACTTCTCAGACCCCGGAGTTACCCACTGTTGAAAATATGTAAACCAATCCTTTTGAGTATGTTTACAGTCACACACACATATAGTCAGTGTACCTGTGGCCAGGCAGGGGATATCTACATTCCTGTCGAGGTCAGCAAGGATCTTCCTCTTAGGTTGAGCAGTCAGAGAAGGTGGCTCTGCAGGGAAATATATACAGCATTTAAATATGCAGCACATTCTGAATCAACATGTGGATAAAATAACATCTAAAACTGAACAACAAAAACTAAGAACACCCCCTGCTGCTGGCAACACGCCTGAACTACTAATAATAAGCCCTCAAAAAAGGCTTAAAATACGTGTTCTATCATTAAATAGCTTAAAGGTCTTGAAGGAAGAATTGTGGGTTTTGCCCTCTACAAGTATTTATTCCTTTATAGAAAAGAGACCTGGAGTGGAAAACACTCCACTGTGGAATAAAAATGGATCCCCCTCTTGGCCCTGAGTATCTTGAGTGTCATTGCAAGGCAGGATTTCTGTCTATATGCCCTGTGAAATGACTTCCACACACAGTGACAGAGAAAAACACATTCTTTGAGTTTCCCAAGGGAAACAATCCCCTTTTTAAACTACTTCATTTCGCTGCCAATAACTGCTCCCTCTAAACATCTTCACCAGTGTCGCTCTAAATGCTGACAGCAGCTGCGAGACAAAGCTTCCCCTCGATTTGGATGTGAATATATGCCTTTTGGTGTATTACTGTAACGCCACGTGTTATGAAAAATTTACCGCACACGCTCCATTTCTTTCAAAGACATTTGTTAATATTTAGTGAGTGGTATTGACACAGCAAAGCCCAGAGAGGGAGACAGACTGGCTAATTCATTTTCAGTCTGGCATCTCTGGAAAAGTGGCTCCACACAGTAGCGGCACCTGTTCACTGAAAAATGACTTTGAGGAAAATGAAATGTCCGGTGTATGCACTAAATAATGAATGTGTATACTGGTTGTCACAGAGATATAATTCTTCACGAACGAGGAGAAGGCATTTTAATGGGAGTTTCATTTCATTTCTTTTTTTTCTTCCACACTTGTTTAATAATAACATATAACAGTAATGTTTTGACACCATGCTGTCATTTTAATGCTGTTGTACTTAAGAAAAAAAGAGAAACAATCCCTTTCTTCCAGCATTATTTCTCTCTATTTCTCCTTCGTTGCTTCACACAGTGGATGGGTAAACTGAGGTTGCAATAACAAAAAAAAAAAAAAAAACTGCGAGTCTGATCAAGCTGTGTGTGTGGACAGCTACACAGTAGACTCCCATGTTGCTGCTACATTTATTTTTCTCGCCTTTAAAGTTCTTTATGACTTCATGGTAACTTTTAAACCCACACATGCGCCGCGTCTCCTATCTTTATTGTGCACGGTGGAATTTCGGCACGATTTTTGACAAGAGAACGAGGGAGGCGTGCAGTGAACGGGAGAACGGGAAAACAAGAGATGAATAACAGCCATGTGGCGTGACACCGATAACACGGACGCATTAATCGCCTTCAGTCAGGTGAGTGTAAGAGAGGACCTAGATGCTCGAATACAACAAAACGCATTTTGGAGTGTGTGTTTGGGTGGTTGGGTTTAGAGCTTTGAGCTTCCGTGGATTCCCTGCTGTCTGCCTGCAAAACAAGGATGGAGAACAACAACAGATTTTTTTGTTTGCACCAGTAGTCGTCTGTACAGTATACAACAACACGGGCACGGAGTGTCATACATATTCCGATTAGTGGATCTGGGCAGAAAAGAAATGAAATTGAATAATGAATCCCTCTGAGGCTGTCTCCTTCTTCCACAAAGACACATACACTATTCTGTTTAGGAATCCCTTTCATTGCATCAAGGTCTGTTGAGCCCATAGCAGAAGAAGAGGATCAGTACCAATATATTCATCAGTCTCTGCTCCTCTGATACATATGAATGCATGCAGACTTTGCCCCTGCCAGGCAGGCCCTAACAGTCCTGTTGGCCTAATGAAGGAAGATAACGTAGGGATAGAGAGAGATAAGAGGGAGGCGAAAGACGGAGAGAGAGAGGGTACAAAAATTGGTGGTAGATGGTGAGCGGGGGAACAGAAAGAGAATGAGTGGGATATAAATATTCAGGCAGGTCTTCTCTGACTAGTGAGTATTCTGTAAGCGTGGGTAGTTTGCTCTCTCTGCGTTAGGCGCTCCCTCGCTCCGACAATCACGGCAGATCAAAAAGACGCTGACGAACTGGGGGAGAAAAGTTTCGCTTCATCAATCACACGCTCCCTGCCTGCGCGTGTGTTGTTTTCTATTTACGCACACATAGCGAGGACAGGAGTGGATTGTGACGAGAGCGCTCCTGTTTGAGTGCTTCCAGTGTTCTCTTATTGATTGGCGACTCCGGGGAACAAAACTAATTTAGCTGCCGGGCGAACAGGCATGCGTGTGTTTGCGTTTGCCATTTTGTGATTGTTGTGTGCGAGCGCAGAGTACACACATGACGTATGTATTTGATAGCACACACGGATGAATTAGTGCGTACATGAATGCAACAGCTGTTTGTGACTACAACGGGCAGTTTGTTGGTGAGCGTGGACAACGGATTCAGCTCGAGTAGTCCTGTAGCTGACAGCCACCGCCCGGGGTGTTCACAGTCATGCTTCCAGGAGAAAAGTAGGAATAAATGGAGGAATAAACAGAATGAAACAGCGCCTGGAGCAAAAAATGTGCAAGACGAAAAGACGAAAGCGCAGTTAAAATAGGAATTAATGGTACATGGTGAGGGCATTAGGCTTGATGGGTCAGGCCTACCCAGGATAATCATGGGTAATCATGTTAGGCAGTGTGTGTGTGTGTGTGTGTGTGTGTGTGTGTGTGTGTGTGTGTGTGTGCCCTCTTTTCTTACCCATTACAGTGAGGTGTACCCTTGCCTCCACAGGTTTGGCAGTACTGTTGCCAAGCAACGCCTCACAAACATATAACCCTGTGTCAGAAGAGGTGGCGGCAGGAATAATGAGCCGACGCCCACTGGCCAAACGACGCCCATCACGTTTCCATGACACCATGAGGCTGTCAATCGGTCTGAGGGGAGAAAGAGGGGAGAGAAAGAAAAGCAGTGAGCGGGGTGAATCGGAGAAAAAGGAAAAGAGTGACAGAAGGCAATTACGACATATTAAATCCATCAGTTTATGTGTCAATGAGACAGGAAATGAATGATGACAGTCTGTATATCAGAGCAGTCAGCTCTATTCAGCATGAAGGAGCTTCAGTCAGTTACGCTGGATGTTGGAGAAAGGAAATGGGTTTTCATGTATAAAAAATAAGAAATTCTGTTTTGGATAAACAACATCAAAACACCATTCTTTTGCGTGTGTGAGTGTGTATTTGTGTAACACAGCATTAATACAGCATTGTATTTATTCATGAAAGTGCAGCTCAGTTTTTTGGTGCATTTTGATGCAACATTTCAATTCTGATAAGCAATCTGCATTATAATGTGCAACTGATTTACCAGCTAATTATGTAATCAGCAGCTGGAACTGCCTTCAAGATGCATTTCGTTGAGGACATCTTAAAAGTTGTAGTTTAATTATAGGTTTTGTACACAAACAGTAAACTACAAAAATAACTCAAAAGGTAGTGATGCAAATACTCGTTGATAAAATAACATTACAAAACATATTAATACATTGCTAAGGCTGCAATTACACAACAACAAAAAATATTTTGTTGTCAATTTTAAAGGTTTGAAATAATAAAAAGATTTTTTGTTAGAAGGGTTTGGTAAAACCAATGTAGTAGGAGCCATTAAAGAAACAGAAATGAATCAGATGGAATGATATAAAACAATGCATAAAAAGGCTGAGTGTGAAATAAAAGCTACTGTCAAATTGAACAAGTGATATCTCCAAAATACATTAGTTTAACGACCATTAATGTTACATTCTTTTGATTTATTATTATTATACTTTTTATTTCTAAGAAGTTCTTTGGTTTTTATTCCAATAGCAATCACTTTGACATGACATTTGATGGCATTAACAGAGGTTGTTAAAGGAACAGTGTGTAACATTTAGGGGGATATATTGGCAGAAATGGAATATAATATTAATAAGTATGTTTTTTTAAATGTAAAATCACCTGAAAATATGAATCGTTGTGTTTTCATTACCTTAGAATGAGCCGTTTATATCTACATACGGGGCGGGTCCTCTTCACTGAACTGGCCATCATGTTTCTACAGTAGCCCAGAACGGATAAACCAAACACTGGTTCTAGATTGGACCATTCACGTTTTCACGTTTTTGCGTCGACCACCGTAGTTCTCCCACAAGCTTGGCACACGGGACGGGAGAAGTTTCATTTGGATGCAATCTGCAACCTCACCACTAGATGCCACCAAATCTTACACACTGCTCCTTTAAGGGGGATGGTACAATGTTTGGGTATGATGTGGAAAGAAGTAGAAATGTAGGAAAAATTGATGTATTCAGCAACATATTTCCTGTTGCTGTTTTGGATGTTAATAAGGTCAGTTTAGTAAAAAATAATTGAAGATACTGAAAATCGTTGTATGTAAGAAGTTAGGGCTGCCCCCTCTTAGTCGATTAGTTGACTAACTGGACGTTTTGGTCTGAGTCGACTAAGATTTCTTTCATCACTTAGTTGTTTTTTATGCTGAATGACTTATTTCTAAGAAACTTATGAGCACGTCTTTGGTAAATACAAGATTTAAAGTGGTGCTTTTGTGTGATTCTTTGTGAAGAAACTCAGTTATACAGATATGTCCTTAATTAAACTAATCGATTAGTCAACAAAATTGTATGAGTGTCAGTCGACTAAGAATTGTTTTGGTCGAGGACATCCCTATAAGAAGTCACATAATACTCAAGGTTTTCAAAGTGGGTAACTTGGATGAATATGCGACCAAATCCACTTAATATGCAGTCCAACTGTAAATAATATAATGTCAGACATAATGTGTTTTGCCTCTTCTTTGGATACAGTTGAGAGTACGCTGCTTTCTCTCTCAGGTGATTCAACTCGAGGTAACAAATTGGATGGAAAAGTAATTAAAGTTACGGCAAGGCTGATATGTCAGAATTTTAATATGCTTATTCAGTGGGTCCTGTCCACAACAAAAGAACCCCAAATTTACCAAAAGACAGAAAAGCTGATTTTTACAGCCTTTAATATTAGACCTACTGGCAAAGCTTGTTTCCAATCAAACTCCTAATTATTTTAGCACTCTACCAGGACTGCATTGGTGCATATGACTGATTAATGGATAATGGATGTGGATAGCAGATGCTTTTAGACTTCAGCACTGCACTTGATTTCACTGATAACACTTTCTTTCTCCCAAACTTCAATAGCATAGTTTCTCTCTTTTACTTGTTCCCTGGGTACAGAGTTATCTCTCTGGAATGAGTATCTTTCAGCAGATTCTCTGATATCAGAAATAGTCCCTGTGGAGTGGGCTGGTTTTGGCAGAAGAAACGCAGGAGACTCTGAGCTCATTTGTCTACAGTTGTAATACCAGTAGAGAGGGTTTCAAAGACCCAATTAGATGGTGTTAAATAAAAAAAAAAACGACTGGTCTGACCATATTTCTCATTATGCTTCCATCTTCTATCAAGTGTAATATGGTTTATTCGCTTGTTTTTTCATACCTTACCTTGAGTTTGTAAAGTGCTGGTCAAGTGCTGCTGAGAACCATTTGATGAACTTCAGCTCTCACGGATCAGAGCAGCACGTCTAGTCCCGATTAAATAACACAATACAGCAGAAACTCAATACAGCATGTTGAGCAAGTACTTTAGAGCCCTGAATAGCACCTGTTGGGATCTGACGATTCAGGCTGGCAGTCTTTTTACCTGCCAATGTTGGACTCATACAAGAACATGCCTCTGAGAGCAGCATATTACAACATGTTAAATATTGATAACGTTCTCCCTGTGTGTATACTACAGTAGGATGTAACTGTGGTTTTCCAAACCCCGCAGTTGTTTCTCCTTCCTCTGGCATCGGAATCAGTGAATTCAGTGTGTGATACTGAAAACACTGGAAAGTACTGCAGAAGTTATACTGTAATAGTGCAGTGCCCACCCGGAAAGGGCCGATTGCTTGGCCCCGAAAAGTGTTGCTTTGAGCGTTGTCGAGAAACGCGGGATGGCTGCTTGCACCCGCCAAGTGTGAAATTGATTGTTTGAACGTTTCGTAAGATGTGCGGAGGGCAGTCATACATACACAGACAGTAGTTAGATGATGCTGCAACAGCGCCACCTATTGGCCAAATGGCACCAAATTTGTCCTGGTCACTCAGACATCGTATCTAAACCTGTCCACCAAATGTGGTCGCAATATCACAAAGCGTTTTAGGAGACATTTTTGACATGACATTTTGACATTTGACATTTGACATTTTTGTAATATAAGCCCTGTAATAAAAGCCCTGCTCACAGCATTTGAGCTAACTTTAAGGGCTAGCTATAGCAAAACTTTATGGAGCATCAACAATCCAAAAAAAGTTACTTTTTCCGGCTTGATCCAGAGATGTTCTGTACCAAATTTGGTGACGATTGCTCAAATATTAATAATAAATAAAGAGTAGCGAAAAGTCTTATTCAGACGAAATTAAAAATAGTAGAAAACCAACATAGACGCAAATGGTCCTGGCTTATATGGATAGATTCGTCTGGACCCACAGAATCCAGGAAAAAAGAATTTTGTTTCTGAAAGTTAAGGCTGATAATTTAAAGGCAAATGTAAAGTTCATTGTTATTGTGCCACCATCAGGTTAAATTGCACCACATTTGACACTGCACTCCCTTGGGTCCCCAGCCACACACCTGCCAAGTGTTAAGATCGATCAGATGAACGGTTCTCGAGATATGCGAAGGACATACAGAAAGACAGACAGACATTCCTCACTTTATGACTAGATATAGCATGGATTCATAAAGAGAACTGGAGACAGCGTTGGAGGCGGGGCCCCACTCATTCCAAGAAAGTTGCTCAGTGGTGCATGAAGCAAAAAAAGTTTGACTTGGGAGTATAAAATTACCCGGATCTTCCGGCGATCTTTCGCATCCGTTGGGCCCATGGAGCAAGCGTGTTTCGTTTAACCCTGCCTCCCAACCCTCGCTCCAGCCTCGGTCTGGGTCTCATTCACATGAATGGAGGAAGGGAAATAACTCTGAATGGGGCTATTAGTGAATTTTACAACTTTTAGGACCTAATGATTTAAATAAGGGCTATTTAAGTGTTCCTACTGGGAAGTTGATTTACCTAAAAAAAAAAAAAATTATCTGCTGAGTTACAGACGTCTCTTTCCCAATGTAAATCTATGGGGAAAAGTCTTTTTGGCGAACATGGACGTTGTAGAACCACTGTTTGGCCACTACAAAATTGTGCTTCAAAGCCCGGCGCTCGTCCTGGGGGCTTGATATATAACTACACTGTACTCATGCCACCCCTAAAACTAAGGTGGAAAACTGGTGTAGTGTTCCTTTTGTCTTGAGAGAAGAGATCATCCGGAGCAGTTGTTTGGAGGGAATAAAATGACAAACTACAGGCTGTGTTCAAAACAAACACTGCATTGTTTAACAGAAAAGCACACATAAGCCAACGCTCAATTGCCTTTTTACTCATGAGGGACACAGAGGGAGGTCGGACGGTGTTCATCTAAGAGATGAGCGAAAACTGATTTCAGCTCAGTTTCTGGCAACTCTTGAACTGAAGTAGAATTTGTTGTTGCTCTGAAAAACATCTGTTGAGTCAGACGAGACTGCACCCCCTGCGTCAGTACGTGTGTGTGTGTGTGTGTGTGTGTATGTGTGTGTGTGTGTAATACTCGGTATGGGCCAGTGTGAATTTGTGGGTGTGTTTAGCTTCTTTGCTGATGTCAGATGGGACTTTGATCCAACTTCTGTTTAAGTTAACTTGGTACTGGTGTGTGTGTGTGTGGTTGTGTTTGTGTGTGTGTGTGTGTGTGTGTGTGCTGTGTGTCTATACACTAATACTGGGGGGAGAGACTTGCTGAGCTACGAGTTTATGTGGTGTCCTCTAATTGCCCTGGAAGAAAACAGTGCTGTCTAGCAAGAAAGGAATTGTTCGTGCTTGTGTGTGTGTGTGTGTGTGTGTGTGTGTGTCTGCGCGTGTGCTGTGTGCATAAAATAAATTTACCTGGCATTAGCAATGCACTCCAGTGTCGCCTCGCTGCCTGCCACCACCGTTGTGTCTTTGGGTCCGATCACAATCGCCGGAGCCACAAGTTCTGATTCAGGATCTGTGACAGAGAGAGAAAATATGAGAGTCAGTTTAGGCCGTGAATCACACACAGCAGCATAATCTCACATAATATAGTCTTTTACACTTTTATACGTGCACAATCACACAATCTTGTACTCAACACCATACTTTTTTTACAGCACACATATATAAGAGCACCATGACAGTGTTCTTTGTGTTATTTGATCTAACGCTGGGCAGACACTGTACGCATTTAGCCTTTTAACGTCAATCACTTTAATAACTTGGAACTTGGACATTCATGTACATTTCCGGCTCGTCGGAAATGTTGGTTGGTTGTTCCGGCGTTCGATTTCCGAAATGGCTGCTGTCAAAAGATCCGTTATAAACTGTAGTGTTTTATTGGACTAGTATTTTAAATGTAGTCTTGACTGAGACTGTTATGATACTGATGCAGATAAAACTGAACTTGGCTGTGAAACAGATGGACCACATTGTCTGCATCTTACAGCCATCTTTGGGCCAATATTCTTCTTTCTTTTCTTATTTTCCGTTCAAAGTAGAATTGTACACAGTAACATTACCTTTTCTCTCTTTTGTCAGCATTTTTGAGGATGTGGTCATCTTGATTAAATAAAACTGTATTTGAATTTTCATGATAAAAGAGTGAGAATAGAAGCCATACCTTTTGGCTGTGATTAAACCCAACTTACACAATTAATAAAATGAACACACACAAATATACTCAATGAAAATATATCCATAGGAGAGAATGATAGTATATTGGATTGAGATTAGTAGCACCGGTTCGCCTGACGTTTAGCAGGTCTGTCTCTGTGTGTGTATGTGTGAAACCTTGTACCCTCCTCAAACAACGTCACAACCTTAAAACATACCAGTAATTCAAAATGAAGAGAACTACTGATTGTTTTTTTTTTCCCTCAAAAAAAAATGCTGAAGTGCCCGTTACACCTGTCCCCGGCCCTGAAAGACCCATCATCGCCTGAGATAACCACTCCACTCCTGTATCCCCTGTCCCCCGGTAAAATGCCTGTTTGAATTCATGTTTGCCCTTTGCTAGCAATTTTCAGTAAGCCTAGAGTCCCACTCCCCTGTAACGCTGTTGTGTCCGACATGATCGCTTTCCTTTTGCTCCTGGCCAGAAAGAGGATACTTTTATCCCGGAAATCTCCCACTCCGCCTCAACACTCTACGTGACTCAGTGACACCATGTTCTTCCTCCAGTTGGAGAAAATTAAGTCCACCCTCAAAGGGTCGACAGACTGCTTCTATAAAAGGTGGCAGCCATTTTTGACTTATTTTCAGAATTTATCTGTAACCCCACCAGATTAGGATTTATAAGACTTAAAAGTGCCCAGACTTTTGGAGTTTATCACAGATGTATGTACATTTGGTGATTTTACAATGCTACTTTACCTTAGTCAGTTTTTTTTTTTTCATTTAATATAATTTTTATTTTATTCTTTTTTATTATATTTTCTTTTCCTTTTAATTTAATTATTTTAAGGTAATTATTTATTATTTTAATTTTATTTATTTAGATTTATATTTAATTTTTTTTTATAAATCTTTGTCTTTTACTGTTAAGGGTTGGGGTCGACAGGCATGTGTGGGATGGGGGGGCCGTTGTTCTATTGGGTAATTGTTTTTTTTTCTTTTTTTAATTGGAAGAACATTGCAAGGCATATAAATTACAGAGATTCTATTTTTCATCCATTTTTCCCTCCCACCCCCAACAATAAAGGAAATAACTAATATCACACAATGAGCGCCAATTGCGGCGCCGTTCTGACCCAACAACTTTGACAGCGATGGCCTCATCTGACTCAAAAAACATTTATTTGCACCTTTAATCCTCTATTCCATAATGTGTTAAGAGATTATCAACGTGTATGGGAACTGACAAAAAAGGTAACGCTTAAAATGTATTATTGCGGTGCCAAATGAAAAAGTTAGGCGCACCAGTGCAACCAATGTAAAAAGTTAGTGTGACTGACAGTGTAGAAGAGAGGATGACAGCATATGTGATTGAGTGTCTGACTGAAACAAAAGAGAGTTTAAATGAAACTCCGCATGTATATCCACTACTTCTAAACTGGTATTGTCTCTTATCCCAGACATATTTTCAATCGTACACGCACGCACGCACGCACGCACGCACGCACGCACGCACGCACGCACACACACACACACACACACACCATAATTCTCTCTTATAAACAATATCACTCTTTGTCAAACACGCCACCGTTCTGTCTGAAACACATTACCATACGGGGTATAATGATGTATTGGAAACAGTATGATGGTGTATGTGAGTTACAATGATAGTGTTTAGAGAAGAGTACAGTGGTGTGAGTATGTGAAGGATGATTTATGGACTAAAAGGTGTGTAGGAGAGTATGGTGGTGTGTGTGTGTGTGTGTGTGTGTGTGTGATTTATGGCGGGAATGGCCTCTCATAAGAAAAGGACACTCTAGGATTGTTATCAGTTTGAAATGTGGAACATCTGCTCTGCAAAATAGTATAAAAACAGTAGAATGGGCCAAAAGAAAAAAAAGTTTAGCAATGTGTATTACTGCTATGGCTAAAGTATGAGTATGAACATCATTGGGCTTCCCATGGATACATGTATAACCGATGAACAAGGGAGGAGTGGGGACTACAAATTAACAGGCTAGGTCTGATGGGGGGGTCGGGGGGGGTGTAAGGAAGGGGGGTATGGAGGAAAGGCGAGGAGCAGCTTTGATCTCCCCTTTGATGGGAAGAAGAAAAAGGTGGTAATTAACTCGCTGCTCTTTATTCCTCCTCATTTTCACTCTCACTCGTTTTTTTTTAGTCGGAGAGGAGCTGAAAAGTCATATCCCACTGTCACACGGAATAAGACATGTGGGAACATGAAGACAAGCAAATGATAGCACACACACACACACACACACACACACCCACACACACACACGCACACACTGTCTTGACACTCGCTGACGCTCTAACTCGGGGTAGAGGTTGAGTCATTAATGGGGAAGATAAGTGAAGTGACACAAGAAGGAGAAATGGGAAGTAATAGTGGAGGTCTCTATCACTCTCAGTTTCTCCGTTTCTCCATAACACACACACATACCATATATATATGTCATTAACTTCATTGCACAGAGAGCAACGTCTTGTACCATGTGTGTTACAATTTGAAAGGTGAAGTGAAGATGGGTAGAAGAGGAGAGTGGGCGGAAGATAGAAAGAGACAGCGGGACGGTGGACAGGAAGAGGCAGATGTAGAGAGGGCGTCCATTAGCTGTCCACTGCGGGAAGCAGAGGCCAGGCGGGGAGTGGTAGCCGTCAGTGGAGCCCTAATGGCAGCAGCGCCCGCCGATAATGAGCAGAGGGGGATGTGAACCCAACCTGTTAACTTGGGCCGTGAGTCTGAGGGGAGCAGACAGACAAATCAGGACAGCAGGAACACTGGTATGACATGGGAGAACAAGGAGGGGGAAGAAAAAGGGCTCGGAGGAGAGAGATAGAGGAGTGCATGTGTAGATGGGGGACTGTGCAGATGGTCTTCTTCTTCCTGGAGTGACAGACATGATGGTAGAAGTAGAGGGGAAAGCAAAATGCCATATGGTTGTGTGATCTGCGCTCTTCTTTTCTCTCTGTCAGCGCGTCTAACATCCTCTTTCTCTGGGGAAATCTTTATCATTTCATCTCGTCCGCATCTCGCATTCCCTACTGCCTATCTTCCCTCCTTTACTCCCTATCATCCTCTTATCTCCTCCTTTTGTTGTTTAAACAGGGATTATTAAATTAATCTTCCTCAACCTAAACAAGGATAAATATTCAAACTGGCAGTGTGTGTGTGTGTGTGTGTGTGTGTGCAAGCTGTGGCAGCTAAAAGGCTCCCTGTAAAGATTCTACAAAGAGAGTCCAGAAGTTTAATCTAACTCTATTGGATTCCTCATTTAGCAAATGAGAAACACCATGTGGCAGAGAGAGGGAGAGCAGGAGTGATGGAGGGAAGGAGGGCAGAAAAAAAAAAAAAAAACGCAGGGAGGTTTGTAGTATAACGAAGAAATATCAGAACAACAACTCCGGGCTGAAAAGCTTCATTAAAGAGAGAGGGATGATAAAAAACGAGAGCTGTTAAATCAGTGAAGAAATAAATCAGAATAGATGAGGATATGGGGGGAAAGCGTGCATTTTGTGTGTGTGTGCGTGTGTGTGTGTGTGTGTGTGTGTGTGCACATGGATGTGGGTATAATTTAGCACCAGAGAGGCAGTGACGCATTGCAACGTTGCAATGCTCTCGTCAGTGCAATCATTGCCGATTGACAGTTACGTGCTGCCGAGGTGACACAGCTGTGTGTGTGGGGTTTCAGATGGAAGCAGAAACATCCCAAATTAAATCAAGGATGGGAATGATAAAAAAAAGCAGGGCTGGTTAAAAGGATTGGTGCAGCTTTAGGGCAGGGAAGAGATAGAGATGGATAAAGAGAGAGCGAGAGAGGTAGACGGAGAGAGAGAGAGAGAGATGAAAGGATATTCCATCCACAGATTAGAATGTAATCCCTCTTCCAATGGATTCTCTCAGATTACAGCTTGTTCTCCTATTAAATCTGTCACTCCACACTCCCTATTGTGTCAGTGAGTCAGTCGGTGTGTGTGTGTGTGTGTGTGTGTGTGTGTGTGTGTGTGTGTGTGTGTGTGTGTGTGATCTTTCTATGACTGGAGATCTGTGTGTTTTAAGCCTTTCAAACAAATCTCTGCAGAGACCTAGAGAGCAGAGGGACTGGCTGAGGGGCAAACACACACATTTCTTTGCATGCATACACACACAAATCTACACAGGGGGAGGCTGGAGTTAGCTGACTGTGTATTAATAGAGTTGTCAGATACGTGTCTGCAGGGTTCACAGCCAGCTAGCACATATCACACTGAGACCGCATACACAAGAAAGAAAGAAAGAAAGAAAGAAAGTAAGAGGGTGAGGTTTTAAGAGAGAAAGCAGAGAAAAAGGAAAAGAAAGTCAGAAACAAGATATACTAGAAATGAGAGGTTAAAGGAAATGGAGAGCTTTTTTAAAAGTTTTTTTCGGAGCGTGTACGTAAATAAATGGAGAGGAGAAGGTGATCATTTGCTGATCTCTCTTGAGAATACCGCATGTGTGTGCGAGAGCGGGGCGAGTGTTTGTGCGTGTCACTGCGCTCATTAATGCTGCATGCTGACAGCTAAGTGTCACCGTCTGACTACACTTGCCTTAGAATGCCAATATGAAACCACAAGCCAAGACATGCCACACACACACATAGAAAGCCACACCACACCAAGAGTAGAAGATCCAAGCCCCAAGGGGAGACAGACACAGACAATGGGAAGCAGCGAGAGGACCGAGAAAGATGCCCGATTTTAAATATTCATCTCTTCCTTCAGCTGCCAAACCCTCTATCTATCTCTGTCATCGGGCCACACCAGTGATGGAGGGAGGAGACGGGAGGACGGGAAGGAAAGAGGGGAGGAAGAAGAAACGAGAAACAAGTAGCGGTAATGGAGAGGCAGCGCAGGAGTTAAGCTCTCGGGAGTGCTCAATGATTATTTGATTCATTTGGAGTATTATATTAGTTGCGGTTTTTGGGCTGCTTGACAAAACCCACAATGACATAATGAGGTAACATTTCATCATCTCTATACTGGAATAAGGGCAGGTTGAATTGCTTCATGCCGGCAAACTTTTACTTTTACTGGTAGAGTGAGGAAAACTAAAAACTAAAATATTTTTCCCACATTAATTCTGAAAAATCATCACCACATGACAGTGGCTCATGGGTATATTCCTCCAGAATAAAATAAGGCATTCAAACATTCACACATGGTTAGTACTCGAAAACGAGAAATGTGTGTGCGTATTTCACAAATGTAACAATAAGAACGTTAAAGCAGTGCTCAAGCACTGTGTTGTCTGCGTCTGAGTGTTTACATATCAGCAAGAGATAAACACTCTTATGGCAAGTGCTTTGGCCCCGGTCTGTTTCTGCAGCGAGAGGCTGCTTTAAAGCCGTGGAGGGAAGCAATGGCACCTCAGTAATAGACGCTCAAGTGGTGCTGTAGGGAAAACGAGTTAACATGTAGCAGACGTTGCTCCAAGAAGCAAAAAAAGCAAAGCCTGCGAGTTGGTTCAGGCGGTCGACTTGAGTCTGCCTACACAGTAACATGGCATGCTCTTCTCGCTGCAATATCCTACGCACCCGTCGATGCCGTGTTCACTATTTTGCTGCCACGCGGCTCACCTGAAAGCTATGCTGACACCAGTACTGCTGCTGCTGTTCATATACGTAGCATCTCAAAAGTCCCACCTCCACTCCAGCATCCACCTGTAGTGGCTCAGAGTTAACGTTCCCCTACAGCAGGTAGGAAGTTATTATCGTCACTCCCCCACTCCCTGTTGGGTTGAGCTGAGTGTTTCCTTGTGGGGAGTGACGAGGTCAGAGCCTAGATGCCAAATATCAACACTGACATGATTATCCATTCCACAGGACTTGGCTGACTAAATTGAATTAGACTAAACAATCTAAGCTAAGCCCCGTCCACCATGGTTACTGTTGCTAGGCCTGTCAAGCTTTCCCACCCGGCATGTCAAAATGGCATTTAGATCATTATCAGTGAGAGATATTCCAAAGGAAATAATAAGCAAATTACTGGAATAATAATTCTGAAATTTCAGAAAGAAAGTAGACAAAAAGGACCACAATATACGTTTGAGAGCTACATTCACAATATAATTTGTTGGCAGAGTATTGTGAATGAAGAGGACATTAAAGAGGAGCTATTATGCTTTTTCCCTTTCCTTTAGTGTATTATATAGTTATTTGTGCATGTAAAAGGTCTGCAAAGTTACAAAGCCCAAAGTTCACGCCAAAGGGAGTTACTCTCCCCCAGAGAAACACTGCTCCTGAAAGCCTTGCTTGAAGTCCCGCCTTTTCTTACGTAACGTGGTGATGTCACCAAGTATCACATTTGCATAATACCTGTATAGCGGCTAGTTTGGCTAGTTAGTTCGAAATAAACCCTTATTTCACCGAGTTAGATGTGGAAATATGCCGGGTCTGCACTTTGTTATCCCCGCTGTCTCTCTCTCTCTGCCTGTAGAGCAGCGGCAGAGCAGCTCTCGTTCTTTGGAGGCAGACCATTCAATTAGCAAAATAAAATGACAACCCCCCCCCCCAAAAAAGGGTGATGTACTCGTCCAATCAGCCGCCGTTATATTTGTCCAATCGCCCAACGGAAGTTATATACTGAACTAGATATTGTGTGCTGACGAATATCAGATTATCTTCCAATATTACCAGTAGATGCAGGCGTACAGCTGGCGCTGACCTTGAGGTCAGAGGTGTACCGCTGTAGGTTTTTCTTACTGGCCACGAGGCAGAAACTGTGAAACTACACTGGTGGAACATCTTTTACAGCATGTGCCCACCACTGCCCACCAATATGACATGTAGCAGAGCGTTTAGCTGAGCAACCCTCGGCTCTGACCTTCTGGTGGGAGGGAAGGGTCACAGCAATATTTGTCTCTGTTTAGATAGAGAGAGAAAGAAGGAGCCAGAGAGAAAGAGAAGGGAAGATAATGTAAATGTAAATGAGTTCTTTACCTGTTGACCCGCGGTTCTTCTTGCCAACTGTCCATCAGCCAGAGAGAATGAGATGAAAAGAAGTGGGACAAAAGGGGAGATAGGGAGTGGGGGAAAAAGGAGAAAAGGAGATATATAATTTAGATTTCAAGTGTTTCCTGGGGGTGCAGCAAAAAGACACATTTAGCAAATACACAAAAGCACAAGAAAACACAGGCTTTCACAAATCAGCAGCTCTGAGGCGTCTCCGAGTTGAGTAGGCACACAGGAAAAGGAGACTCCTCTGAGAAGGAGGGAAAAACAAATACAGACAGAGAGCGAGATATGGATGAGAGGGAGGAAGAGACGAAGAGGAAGAGAGAACGGCATGTTATCATGGAGTCCAGAGGAAGACGAGCTGTTTGCAGCCCATCCATCAACTGCCAGCTACCAAATTTTTTCTCTCTCATTCACTCCTTTCTTCTCCCCCTCTATCTTCCTCCTCTGCCTCTCTCCCTGTATTTGTCATAAGTCTGGAGGTAGCAAGACTGTAGGCTGCAACAAAATGATGGCATTGACATTCTACTAGCAGAAAATCTACATTCACTATTCATCTATCAATACACTACCCCTCCACACTCCTATTCAGCCAGTCAGCCACTCACTCAACTCTTGAATACTGGGTGCCTGTTTGTGTGTATATGTGTTTCGATCCGAGTGTATGTGTGTGGTGAAAAATGTGCGTCAAGGTCTTAATTTAAATTCTGACGTATCACATCACAGCACCAAGTTTGTTCAGCCTATGAGATGGACACCCACACACACACACACACACACACACAAACACACACATATATAGTATAGGGCAAGTGATGAAGAGTGAGTAGGCAAGCTGACGAGGAAGAAAAACAAAAGCAGCTACAAAACGTACAGAAAAAAAGCTGAAGGAGGGGAGGGAAGAACTCCACATAAACTGTTATTTTTGTTGAAAATAAAGATGAATCTGTTGTGAATGAGGGTTATTATGGAAGTACGGTTGGTTGTTGTTGGTGCCAACCGAAATGTGTCCAGAGAGTATCGGAAACTGACAAGTGCTCAAAGTCGGCATTAAAGGTCAGATTCATAGTCTTGTTTACTCTTTTGGTCAAAATCACAATTTTGCCAATTTAAAGGAACAGTGTGTAGGATTTGGTGGTATCTAGCAGTGAGGTGAGGAGACTGAACCAACTGAAGCCTCTCCGGTGTGCCAAGCGTGCTGGAGAGCTACGGTGGCCGACGCAAAAACGCGAATGGCCCTCTCTAGAGCCAGTTGTTGTAAGAGTAGCGTAGGTCATTTGAAGCAGAGTGCGTAGAGTGTGTGTGTGTACGAGGGAAGTGTGTGGTGAAGCAAGAGAGAGAGCGGCGACGACGGGAGCGAGTAACGTTATCGATTCTTGCCCAAGCAGGAAAAGTTAAGAGTGTTTGGTTTGTCCGTTCTGGTTTACTGTTGAAACATGGCGGTGCAACGTGGCGGACTCCGTGGAGAGGACCTGCTCCCTATGTAGATATAAACGGCTCATTCTAAGGTAACAAAAAAACACGATTATTATTTTAAGGTGATTATACACTAAAGAAAACATACTTATTAATATTATATTCCATTTCTGCCAATTGATCCCCATAATTGTTACACACTGGTCCTTTAAAGGAGACATATCATGCTCATTTTCAGGTTCATACTTGTATTTTGGGTTTCTACTAGAACATGTTTACATCCTTTAATGTTCAAAAAACACATTATTTTTCTCATACTGTCTGCCTGAATATACCTGTATTCACCCTCTGTCTGAAACGCTCCGTTTTAGCGCCTATCTCTTTAAGACTCTCTCCCGAAATAGCCTAGTCTGCTCTGATTGGCCTGCGAGAAAAGTATGGTGCACCTTTGCAAAGGTAGATCTCAAGCTGTGGGTGATATATTCTAATGAGCCTGCATGTGACACAGGAAGGGGAGCCAAATCTGAATGGCTTGTTGTATCACATGTTCTCTGATCTAGACAGCCCTCAGAAAAACTGACTGGGTTGTCTTATTTCACAGTTTGTGGGTTGGTAGGCACTCCAGATACCCAAACGTATGAACACAAGCACTGAAAAGTTTTTCATGATATGTCTCCTTTAAGACTTTATTTAGACAATTTAATGTTGATTAAACATGTATCTGACATATAACAGGTGTAGCTACAAAAATCGGCACACCTTATTTTCGAGATCCATATACTGGAGGTCCTGGTTCAAAACTATAAAGTTTATAAACCTAAATTATTGATATTATGTGAATGAAAGTTTAACTGGAAGAATGTGACTCCTGAAATTGATGTGAAGCGATCCACTAGAGAGAACACGGACTTGGATACGGACCAAAAAAACTTGGCTCTGGTGATGCTGATGCACAGGTAGGCATAATACTGTTCTCTTAAGATCAAGGCACACTGCCCAGACCTATTATAAATGCACCTAAGCACAGCCGTTTAGCCAGAGCACAGTTTGTGCTGTTAAGTAGCAGTATTGGGAAGTCATTGTTTTGGAGAGTCTAAAAGAGGGTCAGCACACACACACACAAATGCCCACTGACACACAAACAGAGCGGCTCTGGTCTGGGGGGCATGCAATCCTGCGTGTGTATTCAAATGATGTGTCATACTGAGTCATCTTCAGTTTCAAACGGGAACAGAGAAACAATGGGGACATCAGGGGACAACAGAGAGAGCGTGAGCTACAGTGTGTGTTTGTGTGTGTGTTCACGGCACAACAAAGCATCTGACGCTCATACAGCTGCATCCATCCACTAAACACATTTTCCAGTAACTTTCACTTCCCTCATTATTTGAAATGCCTTGGATCATTTGTTGTCTTAATCAATGTGTTTATTGATGTGCAGAGATAACTGCGGTAGAGCAGGCGAATTATGCTTTCCTGATCCAGCTCTTAGCCTTGTATTCATTTAAAAATAATATTAATCATTTTATTTGTATAGCACTTTTCAAGCTGGGAGCACAAAGTGCTTTTAATGGACAGCATAAAAAACGAATATGAAGAAAAACTCAATAACAGCAAAATAAAAGCACACAGTTAAAAACACTATATAAAAGAAATTTACAAATAAATGATCCAAAAGATAGAACAAGTGCAATTATTAAAATAAACAGGTGGTTGCATAACCAGGCGATTGCACCACAGAGTTGTATTCTGTAAACAAATAAATAAAGTCTGTAAAAATGTGTCTTCAGACAGGATTTAAAAGCAGAAACAGTGTCAGCTGATCGAATACTAACTGGAAGACTGTTGCAAAGCCGAGGTACCAGTACAGCAAACGCTCCGTCAGCCTTTGATCGTAACCTGAACTCTGGAACAGCGGGTCGGTTCGGTTGGTTGAGTAACTCATATTTCTGCGGATTGGCTCTCATAACGGGTCGGGTGGGTGCGGGTATTATAAAACCCTGACCTGCGCATCACATAGTGTGGAAGTTTTGTTGTAAATTACATTAGGTGTGTTGTTATCATAGACTGTATTATAAGAAGTGGACGTAGTCACCGTGACGTCACCCATCAGTTTATGTGCTGCCGTTTTGAAGCTTCGAGTTCGGCATTTTGACTGTCGCCATCTTGTTATTTTGCAACCAGAAGTGACACGAGAGGGTGGAGCTTGGTGTGACCGAACGCTGAATAAGACATTTTTAGGTGACCAAAATGCTGCAGTTAATTTCGTGAACTGAAAATACACAGTGAAAAGGTTAAAGTTGTAAGACAAAAACACGGACAACTCCCAGACCGGACAACGCCGTGGTAGGGACCTGTCAATCACAAGGTAGCTACGCCCTAAAGCATACCCTGCTTTATGGTCTATTTGACTCTAAATGGGACCATAATGTACTAAATGAACATCATGCTGTATTGAAGAAGACTTGAAACTAGTGATTGAGACCATAAACTCATGTTTACAATGTTTACTGAGGTAATAAATCAAGTGAGAAGTAGGGTCATTTTCTCATAGACTTCTATACAATCAGGCTTAATTTTGCAACCAGAGGAGTCGCCCCCTGCTGGCTATTAGAAAGAATGCAAGTTTAAGGCACTTCAGCATTGACTTCACGTAGTGCTAAAAAATAACATCGCTCTGATCTAGGAAATATTCCTGAGTTGGTAGAAAAATGATTGTACCAATTTTTGTGGTGTGTTTTTTTGTGAAAATATTAGTGTGCGCCTAAGTGTGTCTCAACCTTGAGTATGATTTGTATTCATGAATTCACTATTGTGTATTCAGCTGCCTGAAGGACCTACAAACAAACAGGTCACCATGTCCTCTGTGTGTGCTTGCAACGGTGTGTGTGTGTGTGTGTGTGTGTGTGTGTGTGTGTGTGTGTGTGTGTGTGTGTGTGTGTGTGTGTGTGTGTGCGCTCTATAGGGTGTCTATGTGTTTGTGTGAGTACAACAGGGAATAAGTACAGTATCTGTGTGTTGTGTCTGCTATTCAGTACAACAGTCCTGTGTGCTGTACCTGTCCTGTCATGTGTGTAAAGGCTGTTGCTGCTATAGTGTGTCATGTCTCACTGTGTTACCGTCCCAGCTGACCTGTGCAGGTGATGACCCTTCAGTCCCCAGCTGTGGGTCACCTATTTGCTGCAGCACCCCCACTCACCATGACTCAACCCCCCAACCCCCCCACTCTCGACACACAAACATCCCCACTGGGTCTTCCTTCCTTCCTTCTTTTCCATCTACATACACCCAGACACCCCTTTGCCCTTGGTGACAACCTATTCTCCTGCTCAGCCTCGCTCCGTTCTCCCCATCCACCCACATCGGCATCCACTGTCACACTTCCCCAAGCGAAAGGGTACTTTTTTTTAGCAACACATTTGGGTCTTTTCTTTCTCTCTCTCTCTCGGCTGCTTTAAACCCAGAGTTCAACCTCAAAACTCTTACCATTCCAATTTACCCTGTCAATCTCACTCTCCCTTCACTCTGTTCCCATTCCTTGCTCTAAAACACACACACACACACACGCACACACACACTGACACACACCTATTTGAAATTCATATCAATGGCTATACAAATGCAACACTCCAATTTCCAATCCTGAGAGATTCACAGAGAGAAAAACAAGGACGCATGGACCTCATCTACACACACACATGCGCACAGTTGTGTCCGTTAAAATAATAAGCTGGCTGGAGTATTGACCTCAGACCTCGGAGAAACTCCTGATGGACCCAGATGGTAAAATTTCGTAGTCCGTATTCTTCCTCTCCTGCCTCACTTTGTAAATCTGACCAGAATTGAGGAGAGTTATCATTTATACACAGCATATAAAGAGCAGTGAGCAGGTTTACATATTAAATCTTAGTTTTCACACAACCCTGAATCCTGTCCTTCGCTCGGATTCTCCTCCCCTCCATAAATGTGGACTCTGGGAAGGTTACATCTTCCTGCTGTCTGCCTGTCGGTACCAAAACACTAGCACCAGTTGACCTTTCCAATTTACCATGTCAATCATGCCCGCACACACACACACACACACACACACACGCACAGAGCTGGTATGCACAGCCCAGTCTCCCGTACACATACAGGTAAAAGTTGGTGTCAATCATCCTTGTATGGAATCCCAAATGTCACCAGGTTTTGACATTTTCTTTGCTCACTGTCTGAAAGAAAAAAGGTTAGCTTATCCCTGCCTTTCTTCCTTTTTCTCCACATAATTTGTACTCTCCTCTCTTCTCATCACATCTCCTCAGACTTTAGGTTTATTTGTACCCAAAGAGCTGCCTGCACTCAAGATAAAAACCCACCAATCCCTTGTTAAACATTACCTCTCATCACCTCAAGAGTCAAACAAAGAGCAGGGAAATGAGACGGTAAATGAAAAAGCGCCATTGAAACTGATAAACAAACAAACATCCAGCTTTAACAAGAAACAACAGAAGTACAAGGTAAAATGAGTGCCATGTTTCATTACATGGCGTTCTCAATGGGAAATAGATGTAAATGTTCAATTCATACTGTGAGCCTAATGATGGCATGGGAAAAAAAGAGATATAATTTTCAATTCAAAAGAAGAGTGCTGCTTCCGAAAGTTTGCGAGTCTGATAAGAGACGGAGAGAAAAAAAAATAGGAAGTGTCTGATCTTGCAGAAATATTAAAAGGCAAGAGAGAGAGGACGTGAGGGATGAAAGACACGGGGAAGACAAGAGAAAGTTAAAGCCAAAAGGTGGGGCTTTAAAAGGCGGTGATGTGGTGCTGCTGTGTACCCACCACCTCAGGGTGACATACCAGATGGAGAAGAGACCAAGACAGACAAGAAAGAGGAGATGCATCATTACTAAATCAGGTTGTTTCCCCCCTTTTTTCTCCTCTTTATCCAGTATGCTGCAGGGTGCTCCCCTATCACACTCCTTCTTCACTGTCACCCCTCCTTTGTCTTTATCTCTCTCACTTCTCTCTGTCCCACAGACTTGAAGAACTGTGTCTAAGAGACCCTCAGCATAAGTAAATAAGCCTCATATATAAGAGGATACTGAATTTTAAGTGGCTCGTTTAGAAACGAGTGGTATTCCAGTTAAGCATTCACTGCTCTCCGTGTAGCGTCTGCTTTTGACACAGTCCATTCATTTACTGCATGGCAGCCAGCGAGTGGAGGGATGAGGCCTGGAGGAATGTGACAGATCAATGGAGGGCAACGTGTCCTGGCATTTCCTTGGGCACTTCCTTAAGACACTTGCTCACAAACTCACAGTCTTTGGAGCAGAATAAAAATGTGAATACTGTACTAAGATTTTATTGATCCCCTTTGGGAAACTGGCTCAAAGAAAACCATGTTATATTAGACCAAAATAGTCTCACAGTATACAGTATATCTTAAAGCAGCAGTGGGTAGAATTGGAAAAAATATGATTAAAAAAAGTTATTTTTATAAAACTATATCCTGACAGTAGTGCACGAGACAAATAATCTGAGAAAAATCACGTGCCTCTGTGTCCTCTGGTGTCCTCCGGTGCTCCTAACGGCATCTGCAAGATTTCACAGACCGGAGGAAAACAACCAGTCAGAGCCGATCTGGAGTCTGCCGTCCAGCTTCCGTCTATGAGAGCCACGAGTCAATCACTCGCGAACTCCGACCAAACGGTCAAACTAGGCAGCGCTGATCAAATATGAATCAATATTCTGTTATTGAAATGCCTATTTCTCACCTCAAATGTTTTCAGAATCATCTTGTAGTGCACGGTTTAGCTGTAAAATGAGAAAGTTTGTGACCCGGCAGCCATGTTGAGAACAGTTGAGGAAATACCAAGCCCCGCCCACCAGCCGGGGCACAGCCAATAGGAACGCTCTCTCTCTCTGAAATGACCTGTGATTGGCCAAAGTCTCCCGTCACGGGCTAGATTTTTTAAAGCTTGAAAACAGAGTCATGAGGAGGTGCAGAAGTCTAGTTTTCTCTCAGAACACTTGAATAACAATATGCTGAAAGGTTATTATGGAATTTTTGCCCAATGATTCCAAACAATTGTTTCCTACAGCAGAGCAGACAGCAGCTAGCAACCTGAGACAGCATCCACCTGTCACTCAAAGCAGACACCCCCTCAATTATGCCTAACTTTAGGCCATAATATAATTTAAACGGGTGTGTTACATAAAAAATCCCCCCCCCCGTACAGTTGTTATGAACGAGGAAATTAGCTATAGAGACCAAAACTGTTTTTTGTACCAGACTGTAAACATGTTTATTTTTGCTGTTTCGGGCATTTTATAGGGATGCACTGATACCGATACCGGACTGGATATCGGGCCGATACTGACTGAAATAGCTGGATCGGGTATCAGTGACAATGGGGCCGATCTATTAATTCAATTCTATGTTTATATACCATATACATTATATACTGGAATTTTAAATCCTGTTTAAGTTTTGATCAGTTTGTTGCTGCATTAAAACGGTTTACACCTGAATTGTAATTTAATTTTGAAGAATTAAATATGAAGAAAGTTACTGGTGTACATTTATTATTTTAATAATAAATAACAATTCATTAATTTATATCTTTGTATTTATCTGTTCTGTTTCTCAAAGTTAAGAAAGCAATATTTAAGTCAAGCCTGATGTTTCCTTACACATAAAAGAATGATCCCAGTCACTTCCACATAGTGAGGCATACAGCTTATTATTTAAACACTGGTATTGGATCGGTACTCGGTATCGGCCGATACCCAAAGCCCAGGTATCGCTATCGGTGTCTGGACTGACAAAGTCAAATCGGTGCATCCTTTGCACTTTAACATGGGGGTCTATGGAGATTGACTCGCTATTGGCGCCAGCCTCAAGTTTGGTTTCACAACCTGCAAAGGCTGAAGCAAAAGCTTGTTTATTGTTTTGCTACATTTTCAAAGCATGAGTGCGAGTTGATGACATGTCTGTGCTTGCATTTCCACCAGCATACATTCATCGCACCATCTGACATGCCTATAACTGATATTGTACTGTTTGACACAGATTTACGAGAACCATCTTGCACATTTTGGCATGCAATTAACTTTTAGATTGTTGTTATCAAACAGTGTCTTCAGTCTATCGAATCATTTAAGGTGGGACTTTCGTTTAAACCTTCATAGTCTAGAGACTCCACACATAACAACTGTTTCCACCAACATACAGATTGTGTTTTCATTCTTTGAAGCCAGAAAGGAGCACATAATTAATCTGCGAGAACTTGAAGTTTGCCTTGCTATTTTAAACTGCAACTCACAGAGAAAAGGGAAAGAAAAACACTAAATTTAGATGAGATGACATTGAAACAGACTGAGTCCAACTTTGTCTGAAGAGTTGTCATGGCCAAATCATTTTTAGAATCTGATCAACGATCCTAATGTGGTCCTAGCAATTAGTTTATAAAATGTCAGAAAATAGTACAAAATGTCTATCAAAATTCCCCAGACCTCAAGGTGACCCCTTCAAATTGATTTTTTTTTTGTCAGACCAATAGTCCAAACCCCCCAAATATCCAATTAATAATGATATAAAGCAGAAAAATCCTCACATCAGAGAAGCTAATATTCTCACACCAATTAAAAGCCCCAATGCAGGAAATAGAAACAAATCAGCCAATCATTTGATAATTATCAAAGTGTCCTTCAGTATTTCACCTCCAAATATTTGTTCTGTTTGTCTGAGTGTGATGCTCATCTCATTCAGGTGTACCTCTTGTAGAAGTATACTAATTGCCTGCAGACAAATCTGTATTTAATTATGCTGCGTGTTAACCTCCTGCTGCGACAAAGAAAAGCTCCCTCTTACAATCACTTCCACACTGACTGACTCAGTGTCTGTATATAGAAGTGCACATGTAGGGATGTCACGATACCAGATTTTTAGTAGTCGATACAAATACCAGTGAAATTCCACAATTCTTAATACCAATTCGATACCACGTTAAAAAACAAAAGTAAAACAATAAATCACTCCCTTATTACCGTTTGCATGCTGGTTTTTGTTAGGAAGTTAAACAGGTCATAATTCCCTCTCTATAATCTATTACATATTGCTGTGAAAACATCTCCTTCAAACAACTGGATTTATTCAAGTTTCTCGCCAAAATCGACATTTTACAAGATTACATTTGAACGCATCATGATAACGTTAGAATTTACCTTCGCCCCATACTCATTTTTTGCAGAATAGAGCCTGAACGTGTCACAATGTAAATCAATGGCATCTCCCGTGCTGAAATTGGCAGGACGAGAGCTAGTTAATGTTAGCAGCCGGAAAGCAGCACGGTCCTGCACGGAGCTAACAGCTAACGTTAACTAGCTCTCCTCCTTCCGATTTCAACACAGATTTGTTGTTCATAATGTAGCATTATCAGTGAAAAAACAGGGTGCGTCCCCTGGACGCGTCGATATAAAGTTTACTGCGTCACATTTTCTATCGTTCCTTGGACGATGGAACGCCGTAGTCTCGAGCCCTCGCGGTACCTGTGATACTGTGGAAAAACGAGTACAGTCACTTTTTCAGAATTTTGGCATCGACTTGGTACCAAAGTATCGATTCTCGTGACATCCCTATGCACATGTGTGCGTGCCTGTGACTTTATGTCTATGTATATATGTAAAGCGGTCGCTCATGTGGGCAAGAACAGTTAGGGTCTGTGTCTGATTAATGGCTTCACTGATTAAGTGGCTCATGGATTGATTGGTCGGGCCTGGCTATAACAGATTCATTAGAACAGTGATAGATCAGTGAGATCTGGCTGCAGCTGTTCCGCCTGGCTCCGGACAGCACGGCCTGGTAATGGACATCATCCGTCTGTCTGTGGATCACAATATGGCCATATGCGCACACACTGCTCTACTGTATGTGTGTGTGTGTGTGTGTGTAGTATACGTGGAAGCTACACACATCTCCTCTTTTCTTCAATCACTCCAAACAAGCATACGGGGGAGAAAGGAGTGGCGGGGAGGTAAGTAGGGATGAGGAGGAAGGCGGAGAAGGGCGGAAACTATTTTTGGATTAGAGGCCCTGTTGATCTATTCCTGTTTTCAGCATCCCCTCTCAATCTTCCACTTTTACACTCTGCCTCTCTTTCTTCCTTCCTATCCATCTCTATCGTCCTCAAAGCTTTCCCAATTTCGCACTTGCTCACGGCTCGCCTCCTTTTCTTTGACTTCCTCTGGAACCCGATCCCTCTCTGTCCTCATCTCTTCTCTCCCTCATCCCCTTTCTCTTTTTTTTTATCTCTTCTTCTTCCACTAATTCTTTGCGAGTACTTTGTTCTGCCCTGAAACCCTGATAAAAACATCGCCTAACGTACGTACTGATAGCGCAGGGGACAAGAGGACAAACACACACAGTCACACATAAGTGTGTGTGTGTGTGTGTGTGTGGATTTGTAAATGGATGTGAAACGTGGCTGCATTTTAGCGAGGCTTTAACAAATGAAGACAGTGCAGTGGAAACTAAAGCACCACCCACACACTCTTTAAGACCATGGTGTCAGTACAGCAGCTAATGAACAAATGGTATATATTAGTGCTCGTGTATAACTCTGAATTGAATTGTTTGTATATGTGAATGTGTGCGTTTATTAGTGTGAGAATGAGAAACATTACTGGCTCTATAAATCTCAATATATGTACATGACTTATTTACACCATGTTGGCTTAAAAGACCAGCTTCATTCTTGACCTTGACCACGTGATATGGTCAAAAGCGCCGCAAAAAGCAAGTAAGAGGTTTTAGAATTAAGATTGTGTTTTGTCAACAGCTGTTTTCAAGGTCAAAATTTAACTGTCGAGCTCAATAAATATACTGTATGCTTTTGTTTGTATAGTCTGTATTATGTATTTAGCCTTATAATGATTTAGTGGTGATAAAGACGCTGTATCATCATCATCGTCATCATCATCGTCTTCTGAATGCACCGATGTCTTAAAATTAGTATCAGTATTGAAAAGAAGCATCTTTAACGATGCTTTGCAGTTAATTGTATGACTGTATTTGTGTGTTATACCTCAGAAAAGGAAAATCATTCTACTTGATTGGTCATCATATTCACATTACAACTTACTTTGAAAGTGTTTCCTGAAGCACCAGCAGTTACCTCGCCAAAAATAGGAGATAGACTCTTATAAAAGACTAGACTAGACTCTTTCCCATTGCCAGGAGATAAGTTTGCCTTTCTGTTTTTTTTTTTCTGGTGTTACACGTTTGACGTTACAAAAGGCGCCGGAAAACAGGGTTAGTAAACAGTTAAACTGCTACGGTGGTTACTTATTTTTTTATATTGGTTACTTACTTAGTCTCTCTTTCAAACTCTCAAACCAGAGTTGGTGATTGTTGGAACAGTGGGAAACACTAACAAAGAAAACAAGTTTTATTTTGCTTCTTTCAAATCTGAATGAAGTGTGTTTTACAATGATCAGCGAGGTTAAATGAATGTTTCTGTCAATGGAGTCTGGTAGCTTTGAGGAGTGCAAATAGCGGCTGTTTCTTTTCATATATAAGTCAGTAAATTAAGGGTTTATTTCGACCAAACCAGAGTTTGTGAATGTTGGAACAGTGGAAAGACTAACAAGATGGTTCTGATTTGAGATTTTGAGTTGATTTTGATTTGTATTTAGTGTGTTTCGATGATCAGCGAGGTAAAATTACTGCTGTCTGACTGGAGTCTGGTGGCTTTGAGGAAAGCCTATTCATTGTATGGTTTGTATGTTAATGATTTCTAATACTTGTCCAAATCCCTGTTGATTTTATTTATTATATATTCACTTCAAAAAGCGTCACATAACATCGCGCCGGAAAAGAGGCGAAAATTAGCGTGTTCACCAGGGTGTCACGTTTCCATCACTGCCGATTGCAGCTGGAGCTGATAAATACCCGTGACTACCGCCGAGTCATTTGTCCTGGGAATGAATGCCGATTATAACCTTTCCTACTAAAGAGAGAAGCCAGATGTTAGTGAGTTTTTTGACCAGTGGGAAAGGGACTTGAGTGAAGCTACTGACTTCAGATTTGTTGCAGTGGACAGTTTTTAAAAGGCAGCAAACAGCCTCACCTTTATCCCCAATTTCTCCATCTATAGTGTCAGATCCAAAGTGCTTCCACACATTATTTCTCAGATGGCTTTGTTTAACGCGACTATAGTCTCCTCCTTTGTGTTAATAAAGAGACGATTGTCTTGTTTACTGAGGGCAAGAGGGCATCCAATAGATCAGAGTGCTATTTACGAATGCCCATGCTGGAGTACAAGGCACAACCTGTTTCGCCTAACGCATGTTTCTAGGATTTCAAATAAAAAGTGACAATCCTGTTAGGAATTTATTTAGAAATATTCCAATATTTGAGCTTGTCATATATTTGAGTTTTTCTTCTTAATTGACTGCACTTATATGGCGTATTTTTTTTTTATCCAAAGAGCTTTACAATTTGCCTCTTATTCTCACACACTATGTAATAAATGGGTATGAGGTTCAGTATCTTGCTCAAGGACACTTAAACATGCAGGCAGGAGGAGCCAACCCTGTGATTAGTGGACGACCAGCTCTACCTCCTGAACCAGAGGCACGACTTAAAAGTTTCTCAATTGAATTTCCATAAAATGTACAAATAAATACCATCACAGAAATTGTATCCATATCACTCTCCCCTACACACATACACATTACATAAAGCTAAGTCAAGCAACCAACGACACCATCACCTCACCCTTCCTTATGCCGTTGAACATATTTCCCCTTCCTCAGCAACTCATCGCCTCTCCTCCTATTTTCCTTTATCTTCCTTCTGTTCCTCCAATCCAATCTTTCCTCTGCCGCCCTGCTCCATCATTCACCAGCTCTGTTTTTCCCCTCAATCGCTCTTTTTCTCTTCCACTTCTATTGCTTCAAATTAACATCTGCTGACTGGCCTGCTACTCCAATAACCTGTTACACCCAGCAGGAAGCACTGACACACAGAGACAATCAGTGTGTTCGCATGCCCAATAATATTTCATTTATATTCGGGATACTCTGAAAACTGTTTATGAAAACCCCGAATACAGCCAGTATGTGCTGATACAAGCTGGCATATGAACAGCGTATCCCGTCGGGTTGCTCAGTTTGGAGTCGTGAAGCCTCGCGTATTTTCACACAGTGATGAGTATCAGAATAAAGCATCACTACTGAACACAGTGGGGAAACTGTGAAACGTCTGTCTCCATCTACACAGCGTCCAACATGAGGCTTTAGATGGAATAAAACTCATATTCCCAATATTGCTGCTCATGCACACTCACTGACTGACTGACTGACACACACCCACAGTCTTGGGTTGCAGGGTGTACAGCGATGTGGCGATAAGGAACAGCCGCGTGACTGACAGGATCATTAAAATCACGAGCACCACGCTACTTATCTGCGCACTTGACACTTCATTCAGCATCCCGTGTGTGTTCGTGCATTTCAGATGCTCAGATGGTATCCCCAAGTATTTGCCTGGTGAAGTGCAGATGTCGATGGTACATCAGCTAAGTTTCCGCCTACGTCCTCCACAAAAACAACGCCTTTCTCCATCCAAACCCCCCCCCCCCCCTCTGCTTGTTCTAATAGATGTAGCTGATTTTCTCAACTTAAGAAACGTGTCAACACAAACTCACACTCTGTTTGAGCCAGAACGCACCATTGCAACTATGACCACCTTAAAATGTCTCGTCACTACAACCTCCCAGCGGCCCATTGTCCCCAATAAAAATCAAGGGCTGAATCAAGCTAAAATGTATTCATGAGGTAGCCCAATTCCCGAATGAACTGCTGGCTGTTGCCTAGCAAACCGGTGTCTTCAAAAGTGAGCGAGGATTGCTTAATTTTGGTGTTTTTGTGTTAGCAGACCGTGCACGTCTAATGCTGCGTCCCATCTGAACTGGGATGTTGGAATTTCAGAGTTCCCAGTGGGAAATTTCAACTGGAACGCCGCCTGAAGACGGATTTCCTACTCAGACAGACGGACGGACCTCATCATCCCAAACAAAACAATGGAGCAGTGACCCCCTAGAAAAGTACTACTGGACTCCCTTTTAGACAATGCTGGCTCAACCAGTGCTCACATACAGTATGGATGAAGATTCATACATCACGCTGCCCTGACTACAACTGGTGCCTTGCAGTAAAAACCTGTGTAACATTAAAACTTTCAGAGCTTCTTCCTGCTCCTGCTCTCTTTACCTCCACAGCCTCTGCTCGTTCATTGATTCTAAGAAACTCGTCCCATCCAGCGTGACGTCTGCGACATTTGGTCTGCTTCCTCTCCCACAGGACACCTCTCTCCCCACCTGCCTTTCTGTTGCCTTCTTTTTGTCTATTGACTATTTTATTTGTGAATGGAAAAGGATTTGAAGACAGCTTAAGTGGGCGTGCGACTGCGAAATGCTCTGTCAAAGCCTTATACATGGGCATCCGTCTTTATCTATTTCATCATGCTGTAAAACACGCATGCAATTAAATCCATAACTAGGTGGAACAAGTAGAGCGTACAAACATAGCCACACACAGTTCGCTTGTCACACTGACACAGTCCATGAGTCAGTTTCCTGTCCATCCTTCCATCACTCCATCTCTCTGTCGGTACACTGGGGTTTTAATTATAGAACCACGGAGGAGCCTCATTACACTGAGAGAAAAAGAGAGAAGGGACTGAGACAGACAGAGGAAACAGACAGAGAGGGGAGACGGGGATCAACAAAGACAAGTCTGATCCCT
Organism: Sebastolobus alascanus; assembly: GCA_916701645.2. Classification (NCBI taxonomy): domain Eukaryota; kingdom Metazoa; phylum Chordata; class Actinopteri; order Perciformes; family Sebastidae; genus Sebastolobus; species Sebastolobus alascanus. The sequence goes on from CAKAOJ020000032.1 coordinate 1,337,134, forward strand.
TTGCAACTGAAATATTGAATATAATAATTCCAGACACAACCAGTTGTAGCAGGAATTAATCAAAGCACCGATTCATTAGCCAAGTCTCTTTATCAAAACCACTTGGTATTAGTGCCTATTTGTATGATCGTATGTGTGTGTGTTCCACATCTGGAGACTTTAAATTACCAGACTTTCAACACAAAAGAGATCATTGTAGTCCTCACACAAGGTTAGATCTGTCAAATTAACCTTCCACGTTATAGTGCAGGTTAAGTGTGCTCGATTGGTACTCATTCTTCAAGGTTTACATGCAATTAAATGCATCAGTGATTGTAAGTGACCTTCAGGACGGTTATCTACATAACTGCCTTTGAACAGCTTGAATACAGCCTTCCTACGCAATCCTTACTTCAAAAGGGTCGACTCGAGCTGGACCAAAGATTCTTCACAGCATATAAATAATTATGTAACTACTTAAAGGAAGAGTGTGTGGCATTTAGGGGAATTTATTGGCAGAAATGGAATATAATATTAATATGTATTAGGGCTGTCAAGCAATTAAAAAATATTTAATTGATCTATCACACATTTTTTATCTGTTCAAAATGTACCTTAAAGGGAGATTTGTCAAGTATTTAATACTCTTATCAACATGGGCAAATATGCTTGCTTTATGCAAATGTATGTATATATGTATTATTGGAAATCAATTAACAACACAAAACAATGACAAATATTATCCAGAAACCCTCACAGGTACTGCATTTAGCATAAAAAATATGCTAAAATCATGGCAAACAACAGTCGTCAGTGTGCTGACTTGACTATGACTTGCCCCAAACTGCATGTGATTATCATAAAGTGGGCATGTCTGTAAAGGGGAGACTCGTGGGGACCCATAGAACCCATTTTCATTCACGTATCTTGAGGTCAGAGGTCAAGGGACCCCTTTGAAAATCGCCATTTTCGGTAACATGTTATCGCGTGAAATTCAACAGCCTATAAGTATGTTTTCTTTAGTTTCAGTTGTTTGCAATCTACAACTTCACCGCTAGATACCGCCAGATCCTGCACACTGTACCTTTAAGACACTAACTAATTCATAATTTCTCAGCATGGGAATCCTGTAGCCCACTCTTAACTATAGGCTATAATCTGCAATACTTACTCTCCAGTATTTGAGAATGCAAGACACTTGTAGCCTAAAAACTTTATTTGATATGCAAAAGGCCAATGAAGAAAGTATGATGTTATATGAAGTACCACACATGCTTGCTTTAATGCATAGCACACAGCGGAAAACCACTGATGGATATTCAGCTTTTTAGTCATTTTAATCCCACTACGACTGACAAAAAGGTTAATTTCCCTAATGAACAACAGTAAAAGAGAAGCCTTTTCTGCACATCTAGCCATGTGATATTCAAGAGCCATCACAGATGGTCACAAAATGAAGGCTGCTGTGCAACAATTTGGAGTTCTTTGGCAAGTAAGCCTGAACACACTGCAGCATCTGAAGCCCATGTGGTGTTTTCTTTTGTCTCCAAACTCTTTTCAAAAGAACTTGTTCAAATCGGTTTATGCAAAAACTGCTGTATCTGGCCGCCTTGAGCCAGCAGCATGCACAAATAACAGGACCAAAATCAGTTTCAGTGCTTGCCCAACGCCGGTTGTTGCTACCAGTGAAACTCTTCGGCACAGTCAGAGTGTAGACATGACAGCTGGAGTATTGATCGGAGTGAGTATTGTTTATCAACTACAACCAGAGCATGGGTAAGAACCCATCAAACAATTCTTTTCAATCTTTAGTCTGTAAATTGTCACAAAAAAGAAAACAATTTGCAACCCAATTTCTCAAAACACAAGCTGATTATTTACCAATGTTTTGCTTTGTTCAAGCATCAGTCCAAAGATTTCACATTTACAATGATGTAACACAAAGAAAAGCAGCAAATCCTTCACATTTGAGAAACTAGAACAAGTGAATCATTTTTCAATTTGTAGTACTTATCAAAATATACTTGCAGATTCATTTTCTGCTGATCAAACACTGGGTGATAAAATGCACAAACTCTGCAATAAAACGCAATAGTCAATTAGCTTCAAGGTTGCGTCTTTCATCAATGAGTGCCAATATATTCATCACCAACAGGAGAACCAAGTGGATATTTTGTACTTTTTGGACCTCACCACTCTCCCTTTTTCTGTATTAAAGGTTAAGTGCAATGTTCTTTTCTTCTAACTTCAGCACTAAACATTAGAAACCTGTTTTGAAAATGTTATTTACTGTGATTAATATGATCTTTTAACCCCATCTTTCACAAAATCAAAGTAACGTGTACTAATCTGATCTGAGAGCCGCTGGTGTTGTCTATGCACTAAGGTCCCTGTTAGCTAATAGGAGAAAAGTGTAACAGACAACGTCTGATCGGAGCTGTGAAATCGTTGAGCCATTTTTATCTCGCTGTTAAATAAAGAATACTGGCAGCTGCTTCCAAACATTAACATGGACTCTGCTGGTTATTAATAAGGAGCAGTCATTTGAGAGAGAGAGAGAGAGAGAGAGAGAAAGTTTTAGAGTCACTGTTCAATGCGTACACCTGCACTTGTATCAGGGGGTGGTGGGTTGCTACACAGCTTCCAATTTGGCATTCGTTTTGTTTTTAGAGGTCACCCGCCAAAAACTACTCCACACGTCTGTCGCTACTCTCACTGGTATGACTAAAATCTACTGAGTCATACTCCCAAAGCAGCACTACAAGCTGCAGACCGTGTGTCTCCACGTGGAGCACACTGATTGTGGCACAGATCATTACGTTGCCATGTTGGTTAGAGAGGTTTCCATGGTGTTCCTTGAAGCCTACCAAGGCATGATGCAGCAAAATGCAAAACACCTCTTGAGCGCATGATGAGAGCTGGAAACGACGACTGCACACAGGGATACGGGGGATTCTCTGATCCTACGTTTAAGCTTTTAAATGCGGGCTCACAGGTGTCGGGGTCTGCGACACTATAACTAACTAACCAACACCCACACACACACACACACACACACACGCAAACACGTACATGCACACAAACCACATGCATTCCACCCCACGAAAACACAATCACACACTCACTCTCTCCAGGGACACTAAAATACCTCCAATTAGACGCACCACAGAACAACTGGGATGGGATCTGGAGCAAAGACACACACACACACACACACACACACACACACACACACACAGTCACACACACGTGCGCAGAAAGATCCACGGCAGGCTCTCATTTAGGAGTCAGTGATGTGGAAAGGAAACATCTGGAAGGGAGGGAAAGAAACAAATGACACAGAGACACACAGGCATGCATAAAAATAACAACACAAACGTGATCACCGAGCAGATGCACATTTATACAAATAAGTTTCAGTGTTCATTAAATACTTCAAAACGTGTGTTCTTAAAAGCTTTTTTAAGAGACAGTGAGTTGTGTGTCATGTGCCATATGCTGGTCGAACGTTCCAAGCAAAACATTCATTCGTCTCTTTGATTGTTTTCTTTCTCACTTTCCTTTCCTGTGTGTATTAGGGCTGTCAATCAATAAATTATTTAATCGCGATTAATCGCATGATTGTCCATAGTTAATCACAAATTAATCACACATTTTTTGTCTGTTCAAAATTAACCTTAAAGAGAGATTTGTCAAGTATTTACTCTTATCAACATGGGAGTGGGCAAATATGATTGCTTTATGCAAATATATGTATATATGTATTATTGAAAATCAATTAACAACACAAAACAATGACAAATATTATCCAGAAACCCTCACAGGTACTGCATTTAGCATAAAAAGTATGCTCAAATCATAACATGGCAAACAACAGCTGTCAGTGTGCTGACTTGACTATGACTTGCCCCAAACTGCATGTGATTATCATAAAGTGGGCATGTCTGTAAAGGGGAGACTCGTGGGTACCCATAGAACCCATTTTCATTCACATATCTTGAGATCAGAGGTCAAGGGACCCCTTTGAAAATGGCCATGCCAGTTTTTTTCCTCGCCAAAATTTAGTGTAAGTTTGAAGCGTTACTTAGCCTCCTTCGTGACAAGCTATTATGACATGGTTGGTACCAATGGATTCCTATAGACAGATTCATATGATGCCAGTATCTTCACTCCAGCTTTAAAACTGAGCCCGCTACAACCTAAAAATTGCAAGTTGCGTAAATGTGTAAAAGAAATTAGTGGCGTTAAAGCTAATTTGCGTTAGTGCGTTAACTTTGACAGCCCTAGTGTGTATATGTGACACTGTATGCAAGTCTGGGTTAACTGGAGGTCAGCGGAGTCAGATGCTACACGAGTCTACTCTTCAGCTCCTGACAAAGGCCACTCCGTCACTGCTCAGGGCCGCGGGGCGACAAGCCTTGCTCGATGGAGGCAGGGGGGTGAGAAAAGGATAAACGGAAGAAATGGAGTGATGTAAAATGGCAGACACCAGGGGAGTCTCCGACAGGAGGCGTAATCAAACTCAGACAGACTCTCTTCCAATCATCAAGCCGAGGTAATCAAACTCAGACTCCCACTCCCTCCTCAACGCACACACACACACACACACACACACACACACACACACACACGCATGCAATGATTAAGGTTATGAAAGGTTACAAGGTTGCTTTACAATGCATTTATACACTTGGAGCCAATCCGTCCCTTGGCTCTCTCTTCAACACTCTCTTCTGCGTCGCCGCCTCGTCTCCTGCTTTGCGACGGCTCTTCTCTCTATTTTCACTCTATTCAGCTACCTCACTGTTTACAGTACTTGAGAGAATAACTGCCTGCTGATCGTCTGTTCTTTATTCAGCAGAATCAAATTTATGACTCAAATCATTAATGTGCAGAACTATGAAGTCTCAAAGACAAGCTGGAAATTTTCAAACAACTTCTGCCAACTTTCTTGTGTTCAAGAGAACTTATTCCGGGAAACTTTGTAGAAAGTTTGCATTGACTGCTGCCATACAGTAATTATGGAGGTACAGTATGTGGAGCATTTTAAAGGGGAGCTACGCAGATTTTATTCATCAAGATCAGTTCACTAGTCATGGGAAATGTAATTTCTATGAACAGATTCTGCAGTAACATGTAAAATCTGTAGGCAACGGGACAAGATTTTGGCAACGGAAGTGTTTACTGGTTTACTTTTGTAGATAGGCAGGCAAACAGTCCGTGTGGAGAGCAAAAGAGTCGGAACGCATTGGCAGAAATGCAATCTCGGAGCCCACCAGCTATCGTCTGACGATGATTTAGCTTTTTATTGGTTTAAATGAACTTGTAAAACTGGCTACTTGTGAAACAATCCGGTCGTACACGTCGTCTCTCAACTCCAACTCTAGTCTCGCCAAAGAACGTTTATTGCCAAGAAGTGAAAGGCTATTGTTTGTTCCATTGCAACATCAGCGCCCAGCAGCAAAGCTACGCTTCCGCCATTTTGGACTGAAAGCGACTACCGGACGCCAGTAAAACGTCCGCCTACAAAGTTCCGTACAAAAGTAAAACAAAATTATTTCTATTTTATGGTCATATTCTACCGAAATGGCCTTTGTTGTACAATAAATATAATAGAGTTTTCAGTCCAAAATGGCGGCAAAAAACACCGGAGTTTCGTCTCTTTGCTTCTTTACTCTTTGCTTCGATGGGTTCAGACATTGTGGGAAGTGCTACTCAGCCTGTGAAAAGTTATAGTAATAAAAAGTTTTCTGTGGTTCTAGAGGGGGCTTTGTCAAGTCTGAGTGATGTCACCAAGGTCATCTCTGCTTGGCTTTGGAGAAAAAATGTAGACGAAAAAGCCCTGTGTTACAAAGTGGTATTATGGCATTTGAAAGATGTGAGCATTTACGCGGCAGCAAGGGTCTAACGACAAGATGCAATCAATTGCATTTAGGGACTAAAAGTCAGGGCATCTTGGCCTCTACTGCATCGATTTACAAAAAAAATAAAAAATCTGTTTCGCAAGTCCCCAAACTTCACGGAAGTGAAATCGCTGGAGTGCTCTTATCAAAAGGAAGCCCTCGGTAAGCTGTGCTTCTATGTGTGCACGTGATATTCTCAGCTATTTTTGCAGTTCAGCAATCATTAACAAGTGTGACATTACTGTCTTCTATATAGAAAAGATAAAGGCAGCTGATCAACTATTGAGCCCAAAGCTGAGATAGCATTTAAAGTGCTACAGTAATTATATCAGCATATACGTATGCGTCTGCCACAATCTCCTATACCCACTCTGTCTTCCTCGTCTCTTATTCTGCCTTCTGTTCTTCTCTCCTGCCTACCATGCAAGCCCTCCCCTCTATATCCATACATTCATGTGGGATCATAACGTCTTTATCTCGGGTTGTCTGAGGTCTCAAGCCGTTTTGTCTGTACATGATATACAGAGTGTTTTCCGGGCATGTGTCTTTTGCGTGTGTACATTGTGTGTGTGTGTTCCCTCCAGTGACTCCTCTCTGGGGATATTTTGCGGCTCTAATGGTCTGATGTATAAATCTACAAAGACCTCCACCGCTGTGAACTGAAGAGAAGCACACACACATGCCCACACTCTTCTGGGCAACAGGGAGACTGACTGCTGTTTTGATTGACAGGCTGAGGTGTGTGTGTGTGTGTGTGTGTATGTGTGTGTTAAAGAGAGACAGAAGGGGGAGAGATGATAGCAGGTATGCATGGAGCTTAATTAATTGTAGAAGGGATCCTCATCTCCTGTCACTAACAGAAACACCCTGAGGCCATTAGAACTCTCTTTCTTTCTAATGCAAAAATACACAAGTGTATACTGTGACTAATTGACCAGATCTGCACCTTGAATGTGACCCCCCCCTCCCCAGAGCGGCTGTGCTGATGTAATTCGTTATGTTGACTAACTTGATATTCAGACACCTTGTACGGCAACATGTTCTTCTTTGAATATTTAAGATTCATCTTCTATCAATCTGTCATGCTCAATATGCAGTGATAACTGACTGCAAACGTCCTCTGTAACACCATATGTTGCCGGCGGTGATAATAAAAAAAAAGCTCCAGGAGCTGTTTATTTTAGAGGCGGGCTGTTCTTCCACTGATTACAGTGTGCGACCTCTCACCAAGCTGTTGAGCTGCTATCAATTGTGGCTGTTCTAGCTCGACCACGGATGACAGTTAGTGCATTTTATTCTCAGCAGTCCAGGCCACACTTACAGGATAGTGGTCAGGGACATGCAGATAATGGATCTGTCAAGTAGGCAGGTCACACAGCTGGCTGGGTACCACTTTTCTCGGCTCTTAAAGGCTTTATGGATTAGCCAAAAGATTTTGAGTGTCAATCTTCACACAGCACAGATGTGACAGGCAGGTCTTCTAAATGTGACTGCATCTTAAGTGTTAATGCCTGTGCTTGTGTGCAAGAGACATACAAAGAGCTTTCTCCACCAGCAGTCCCGACAATAACAGGTTGTTGGTCATATTCTCAGTCTACATCGGTGACTCACTTCATTAATTCTTCTTTTCTGCCTCTTTCTCTACCAATCCTCTTTCTCTTGTTCTTCTCTGTTGAGCACAACGCTCAAATCAAAGTAAGAGAGGGGAAGAATGGGAAATAGGTATCTCATTTATTCTGGTGAATTTCTGCGAAGAAAGAGACAACATTTTTAGAAATAGAAAATTTGACTGACAGCTATGAACTTCTGTCTTCAGATCTTGTACAGGCTGCTTAATGGAATGGAAAAGTGAAAAGAGGGGAGACAGGAAATGGAGGGAGTCAGAGATAGGACAGGAAATGTAACAAAAAAAAAGAGAGGAGAACAAAAAACACAATTTGCATGAGTTCATTCACATGTTTCTCGTGTCGGCGGTCAGTTAACCTGGTGAACTGCTCATCACTTCGGTTTAATCTCATTTGCACAAAATTTACTCTTTTTTTACTTCAAATTTCCTGCTAGCAAACCTTGACTGATCTCTATCTTTAATAGGCCCAGGCTGCTGCTCAGTGCGTACACTCAATACAGGCATCTTTTCAATCCATATTCATCATCTACTATCGATTTTTTTTATTGTTTTTTCTTACATTGTCATCTTGCAGTGTAATCAGTGTAGTTTGCTATGTGGCGGACACATGTAATGTGATAAAAACACATTCACATCTGTAACACCTTCTCCATTTCCAAAACCAACCAACTGACCGATGGGCTGTTAAAGGTGCTTAAAGCGAGATTCGGAGCAATTGTTTAAAGTAGAAGTTTGGAGACATGTTTCAACTTCTTCTGTTAACTCTGTTGCCGTCTATGAAGGACACGGGATTGTTTCTCCCCAAAAGGGGGCGTGGTCATGCAAGCCTACTCTGGATGACGTATTGTCGGTCTGATGCAGGGCACGCTCACATGCACTAAAAGGTATGCGCGGCCGGCCCAGCTATGTCAACAAAGCACAAAGAAGCTCCGATTACAACACACACAGAGGGAGAGAGACTTCATTCTCTGTTCAGGTAGATATTACTCCTCTGTATCTAGTACATAGCAAATAGCTGTTTGCTGCTATATTAATGCTCTGGAAATCGTATAGAGAACCTCTAAAGGTTTAATATGGAGGATTGACTTAGAAAATAAAGCAAGAAGAAATATATTTCCATGTTTCATTGTTCGTTTTTGTCTTTTGTCTTTCTCATCTTGCTCTTTGCATCCCTTCGACTTTTTCATTTGTCCTCAAGTTTTTATTTAATCCCTCTTTCCTCTATTCCTCTCCAATCTCAATAACAAGTAACTGAATCAAGCATGCTGCTTTATTGCGAAGGATATTTACCCAGGAAATGTTTATAGTAGAAAACACACACTGATAAACAGCAACAAACACACACACATGAGCACGCAGACGTTTATGGCCGAAGACTGATCAGTGAAGCCTAACTATACCCTTACGATTCCTAAAAAACGCCCAAGGGAGTACTCCACTCTGACAGCTGTAACAAGGTACTGTGCGTATATTTATGTGATTGTGTGCGTGCGTGTGTGTTTGTGTGTGTGTTAGTGTACGTGCATTTGTGACAAAGGATGCCAAAGGATACAACCCTGTAAAGAGAATCTAATTAAAACTCTATACAGCCACGAGGGACAGAGTGCTCCCTCCCTCCCTCCCTCCTCCTCCTCCTCCTCTCATTTAACCATAGTGAACACTTCAGCTGAAGGACTGTTAGACAGTAGAGTCTATCCTCTGGCCTCCAAGGAGAAGCGATATAGAGAGAAGGACATAAAATGACTCAGTGATAAAGGCCCCGACAGAGGCGGGAACACAGAGGGAGAAGCAAAAAAATTCCCCAAACTTATCAGTTCTTGTGAGCGTAGCCTATTTCTTCCTAAATGGACAAATGGCTGCACGTCATTCACCAACATTCACTAACCAAAAACAGTTAATTAATTCATGATTTTTTCAATTAAAATAGCACTTTCATGACTTAACCCTTGTATTTAACGTAAAAACACATATCAACAGGCAATGAAAAACTATGATTTTAATATTTAAAAAAACAAACAAGAGTCTGTAAACACCAATAAATAGCCAGCAGTATCTCCATCAACACTGGCATCCCTGATTTAGGCTATAATAACCTACTTATTGTAAAGACTGTGAATTTCAATAACTACAGTTCCAACAGCTGGTCCCATTTTGGATCCGGTTCCAGATTGGTAAAACCCGTATCAAAGATCAAAAGAAAATTACTTCACGCTCAACTAGTGCACTGTCCGTGCGGAGCAGGCCGATTGCTTGGCTCCCGGTATTGCTGCTTGCAGCGTTGTCGAGAACCGCTCATCACTTGACTTTAGGGAAGTGAAGAAGAGTTCGGTTGTAACATTATTTATATTACAGGTTGACCGATAGTGTATTTTTAAAGGCCGATATAATAGAGAAAGTTTGGAGCAGGAAAAAGCCGATATCTTCTTTACTTCTGCAGCAGCCTAGTCGACTACTTTTGCATACACTGTTTTCATCAAACCAGTTTTGTCACTCTGAATTTAATCATTCGTAAAAGAAAATCCTGAAGTGTGATTTGGTGGATTATGTCATTGAATAATGTCATATTTATTTACTTATGACTGGCCAGGATTACTTATGTTGCGCGTCCTGTTACATTGTTAAATGCAACTCATACAAACCATTAATGTTCGTGCATATTCCCGGGGTGAGGAGGATCCTAAAGTGGCTAAAAGTTATGTGGCTGGATTATTTGGAAGAGAGAACGCCAAATTATTAAGCAAGTTAAAGTAACAGTTGAATGATTTCATTTCCTCCCTGTCTGCCTGTCTTGTATCTGGGACAAAAAGCTGATAGTGTTGCGTTATATATTCGAGACAGAACTTTTAGCACCTCCTCTACCATGACTTTGTGTATGGAGCCTCCATGCAAAATGGTGATGTACATCCCTGTGTGACTGGTGCCGGTTGTGCAGCCATCGGCCACTATCGGGGCCCAGTTTCATCCCGGTACCTAACAGCAGTCAGGGTACCGTTGGCTATGACATGGAGGTCTGTGCGACCCTCCAAGGATATGCCTCCCCAGATCATCACTGACCCACCGCCAAACCGGTCATGCTGGATGATGTTACAGGCAGCCTAACATTCACCACGGCGTCTCCAGACTCTTTCACGCCTGTCACGTGGGCTCAGTGTGAACCTGCTCTCATCTGTGAAGAGAACGGGGCGCCAATGGCAGACCTGCCAATTCTGGTGTTCTCCTGTGAATGCCAATCGAGCAGCACGGTGCTGGGCTGTGAGCACGGGTTCCACTAGAGGACGTCGGGCCCTCATGCCACCCTCATGGAGTCTGGTTCTGACAGTTTGGTCAGAAACATGCACACCAGAAGCCTGCTGGAGGTCATTTTGTAGGGCTCTGGCAGTGCTCCTCCTGTTCCTCCTCGCACAAAGGAGCAGATACCGGTCCTGCTGCTGGGTTGATGCCCTTCTACGGCCCCGTCCAGCCCTCCTCGTGTAACGGCCGGTCTCCTGGTATCTCCTCAGGACCATTCCCTTTTTGGGGGGTTGTCTTGCTGTTGCCTCTCCATTGCACCTGTTGTCATTTTCATTTGCACCAAAGCAGGTGAAAGTGATTCACAATCACTTGTGTTTCCTAAATGGATAGATTGATATCACTGAAGTTTAACTGACTTGGTGTTATACTGCCATGATTAAGTGTTCCCTTAATTTTTTTGAGCAGTGTAGTATATCCAGCATCCAACAGCAAAAGGAAGTGCAGTCAATGAGCCGAAGCCTATAAAGGCCCGCTGTGGACGACATGCTTGACTCAGTCCACAGAGGCCTGAAGCCCCCGCCTCCGCTGCTACATGGAGTGCTATCACTTGTTTATTCGAAGTTTATTAATATCAAACAATGTTGCGTGTCCAAATTGCACCAAATTCAACACTGCACTCTCATGGGTCCCAAGCAAAAAACACACAAAGTGTGAAGTAGATCGTATGGACGGTTCTCGAGATATGGGAAGGACACACACACCCACTTACAGACAGAGATTCCTTGCTTTATAGTTAGATATCTCATCCCTCCTCAGCCTTTATTAACATCAATGTGCAAAACATTCAGGTAAGAAGGCCTCTCATATTTAGCCGGAGAATGATTCTTGCTTTTGCTGTTTTAAGCAACAAATGTCAAATGACAGGTAATATATCAGCTATGAGTAATTAACATTTTTGAGTGAAGTTACTTGCCAAGAGGCCAAAATAAAACTTAGCTCTCCAGGCCGGGGTCTGTTCTCAGTCAAAGATCAGTTGTGGGGTAAAAAAACTACAACTTGGACTCATAACACCACTTAGCATCACTCTGCGATCATGATTGGACAGTGTTATTTTGTAGTTTAACAAGACTACCTGAGTGTTGAGTCTTCTCTGATGAAACGATCTATCTGTGTCACGCCAATTTCAGTTGTTGGAATCTCCCAGTTAAACTTCCATTCATATGATATCAATAATTTAAGCTTCTCATCTCAATGAGCCTCCAGTATTAAGTTCATTACATCAGCTTTTCTAATGTGTCAGATATTTAATCAACAGTCACGTCCTCTGCTGCTCATCTCATTAGCAGGTTGTATCTACGGGTTGTCAACAGTAATTACGCCACCACTCAAACTGCCTTGTGAGCCAACAAAGAGTGCAGATGTCAACTGAATCTTTGAGTTTTAGTTGTTTTATCAAACTGGATTCAGATTCATTAAAATGCTATCAAATCCCAACCCTGGTGATAACACAGAGAACCAAATTAAGCTCCCCAATAGCCTAAAAAAGGTGAAGCAAAGTCAAATAATGAGAAAGCAGCATTTTCTCAAAGACTTCTAATCCACAATCAGTCATATTTGATTATGGAATAAACTGAGTTTCATTGTGAGATTTAAATATGCTGCATAGTTTCACTTGCTGAACGTACGCCATGTTAATAAGCAGTGCTGTTTGATATTACACCCAAAGCTTTTCGAAAGTTATTTTACCTGAGATGCTCAGGTAGACGGCGGGACTCGTCACATTCTCTCCTGTCATCTCGTTCACCGCCTCCACGTGGTAACGTCCAGCGTCCGCCGCAGTAGTTGCCAAGACGACCAGCTGATTGTCCAAAGTGATTGCACTAGTTGGGCACAAACACAACACACAAGGGATTAGAAAACACAATAACAACAACCAAAAGCAAAACGTGCCCCCTTCTAGCGTTGCTCCGTCTCAGACGAGTACACTGCTCAAACTAAGACTGACAAGAGGAGAGTATTTGGTACATGGATCATTTAGAAATCACAAGGGGGGGGGGAGGAAACATTGAATACATTCATCAGAAAGGAAAGAGGATTCGGAGAGCTTAAATAAATCTCTCCTCCTGTCTCAGATTGATATGTGGCTCATTTTGTGTCTCTTTCATTCTTTTGGCCATTCCCGTTGTTTGTGTATTGTCTTCTGTTCTCCCTTCTTTACACTGATCCATCCTCATTTTCCCACGTAGCAGCAGCAATCAATACAGCACAAACATACAACACACAATCACAAACACACGAGACCTAGCGCCGTTCTCACATGAGCACACAGAGATAAGAAACAATCACAAACAGACTTTGTGCTGCTGCTGTTTGTCAGGGGAGCATTATAGGACGAGTTGATTTCGGAGGGAGACGGTGTGGGAGAGGAGAGCGGGAGGGAGTCGAGGAGGGTAAAAAATATATTCGTGGAGCTCAGATTTCCATGCGTTTGAACTTGTGTGCCTGACACAGATGCCGCCAGGCAGGAAGCGCAGGTTGATGTTTTTAGTGATGCTACTTGTGTTTTCAGCATGTCAGTGAATGTAAATCTCCCAATATTCTAACCTGAGAGCTGACGGTGAAATAAAATCAATATGACCAAAGGGAGAATAAAGCATATTCAAGTGAGATGATTGTCTTTTATTCTTATAGACTCTGTCTGATTCTGTGCCCCCGCAACACAGTGCACTACATACCGTATGCTGTGTTAAGATTGTAAAGCCCTGCAAAGACAAACTTGTGATTTGAGGCTACATAAATAAAAAAGAATAGAAGAAAACACACAGAAAAGGAGCGTGCTTAGATCTGGGGAGACGTCATTTTGAAAAAAAACATCTGCATGTGAATGCTTTTGTAAGATGTGTGTGTGTTTCTGTGGGCATTGATTAGCAGCGCTGAACTGGCAGCAATGTGTGCTCCCCAAAACCAGACCTGCACAGTGCCAGTTGGGTGTGGTTTCCACTCCATTTTAATTCGGCACACAAAACAGCACATGCCACTTTATGCCCACCTGAATCGACACCGTACCACGTGTACCAACAACAAGCCAAGTCCAAAGTCAGAGCCCTGGGTTAATGGGGAAGTCCGTGCCAAACTTAACGCACGGACCGACACTTACAGCTCAGGTGATTTGGATGAGTACAGGAAATCCAGGTGTGCAGAGAGCTATTACAGCAGTGGCAGTGCAAAGAGACAATACAGGGACAAAGTGGAGTCTAACGACCAGGGCTCCAACACCAGAAACATGTGGGCTGGACTAAGAACCGTCACAGACTACCCAGACATTTTCAACCTCTCACTGCTCCAGTCTGTAGACCCCACATGTTTCAAGAAGATCACCATTGTCCCTGTCCCCAAAAAAGACCAACGCCCTCTGCCTGAGCGACTACCGCCCAGTAGCACCCACCTCCACCATCACGATGTGCTTGAGTTAGTTAGTCAAACCCTTCCTCACCTCCTCTCTTCCTGACTCACTGGATCCACTTCAATTTGCATACTGGCCAAATGGATCAACTGACGACACCATCCCCCTTCCCCTCCACACTGCCCTCTCTCACCTGGACCAGAGGAACGCGTTTGTGAGAATGCTGTTCATACAGTAGGCTATAGTTCAGCATTCATCAATCATTCAATCAATGATCATTGTCAGCGACGAGATTGTCTACAGAGAGGAGGTCAGAGCGCTGACCTCTTGGTGACAGGACAACAACCTCAATGTCACCGTCAGCAAAATTAAGAAGCTGATTGTGGACAATAGGAAGCGACTCCCCCATCTCCATCAAAGGGATTATGGTGGAGAGAGTCAGCAGCTTCAAGTTCCTCTCAGTCCCCATCAGCGAGGACCCGACCTGGACTCACCACACAGACACAATCACCAAGACTGCAAGACAGCGGCTCTTCTTCCTCCGCAGGCTGAGGAGGCTCAATATGGACTCCAGGATACTCTGCAACTTCTACAGGTGCACCATCGAGAGTATCCTGACCGGCTGCATCACCGCCTGGTATGGCAGTTATACCGCCCTCAACCATAAGGCTCTACAGAGGGTTGTGAAAACTGCTCAGCACATTGCACAAAACTTATGCTAAATTTTGGCGAGGAAAGACTGGCATGGCCACTTTTAAAGGGGTCGCTTGACCTCTGACCTCAAAATATGTGAATGAAAATGGGTTCTATGGGTACCCACGAGTCTCCCCTTTACAGACATGCCCACTTTATGATAATCACATGCAGTTTGGGGCTGTTGTTGCCTGTTGGGCTTGTTGAGTTTGCCATGTTATGATTTGAGCTGATTTTTTATGCTAAATGCAGTACCCGTGAGGGTTTCTGGACAATATTTGTCACTGTTTTTTGTTGTTAATTGATTTTAAATAATAAATATATACATTTGCATAATTTGTCCACTCCCATGTTGATAAGGGTATTAAATACTTGACAAATCTCCCTTTAAGGTACATTTTGAACGCATAAAAAAATGTGTCATTAATTTGCGATTAATCACGATTAACTATGGACAATCAAGCGATTAATCGCAATTAAATATTTTAATAGATTGACAGCCCTAATCTTAGGCCTATATTTTAACTTGCATTTGTAGGTCTTAGATTTCTCATTTTGCTTTTACTTACACGATTTTCTTTCTTTTATACGCATTTCATGAGCATTGTTGGAGGGAGCCTGAGAACCGAGATTTTCATTGAAAACGACTGCTTCACTCTAATTGTTGTGCATATGAAAATAAAGAACTTGAAATAGAAAAGGCAACTTACTGTTTTTCGCCAACACTTTAAAGCTGGGAAACGGTTTAATTAAAGTTTACCACAGCATCTTGACTACCTGCTGCTGTTTGATTATCAGATGAGAGAGCTTTAGCGTCATGGCTGCCACCTCATGTGCCGCCTACACTCCATTCAGGTGGTGCTGCAGAGTTATAAACGGCATTCTGTTGCTGGCACAACCGAATTGAGCCCGACCAAATATGATCTGCCATCATCCACAGTTTAGAGGTGATTATGTTGATGTACCCGTGAATATGAGATCATGATAACATCGAGGTGTCTGTATGAGCAACACATGACGATCGGAACTACTGATTGAACTACATATTGATTGAGGAGAGGAGAGGAGAGAGTGTTTGACACACACTCCCACAAACACACACTCACACACACAGACAGAATTCTTCAGGTCTAATTTTATTCAGTGTGATTTCCCAGGAGAACATCCACAAGAGCCCGAGCCTCAACCCCAACACTGACACTCTATTTGTGTGAGTGTATGTTGCTTTGTGTGTGCACGTATGTGTGTGTAGCCACTCAACCGCATCTCACCGCCTGAAATAGAGGCTTTAACCGAACCTTTCTCCCGCTCTCTCCGACTTGTTCCACAGCGAGAGAGAGAGATTCTGCATCCTCGCGAGGTCTGTAACGCAATTTATGGCCGTTAAGCTCATTAACTGCACTGACCAGCCCGTTTTATCACATCTGTTTTACCCAGCACATACTGATTAATAGACGGCGAAGGCATGCTTCCACTTGCCTATAGTGTCTGAGGGAGGAGAGAGCCTGGGAGGTTTGAGGGAATCTAAATCCACCAAGTTATTAACAGTCCAAGGAGCTCAGTGGGCGGGTGTGAGAAAGCAGTAAGGCCAATTAAGATAGCATATTAACGTCTGAACATTTGTTGAGTTGAAAGTCTTTTTTCATGTAGTATTTTTCCTCCGATGTTCTATTTACATGTGAAATGACTTGTGAAGACACTGGCTGATGGCTACAGCGATTTGCTTCACGCTTTGATTTGCTCCAAATTGGGAGGTCTCAGGCTTGCTTCTTCATAAAGGAACGTTTTATATCGAAAAAACAACACAGAGGGAAATAAATGAAATATGCCAATAAGACGTCAGGCAGCAGAGATTAGAGGACTTAAAGTCACGTGGATATCCCCTCTAAAATAATAAAACTATTTGTTCTGAGTAGCTGGAGGGTGGTTAGACAATCTCATCCTAAGAGCTCCAATATAGTCAGACACACACGCGGGCATATTAATAGGCGCGCACATGAGCTGCTTACGCACGTCTTTTCATCCTAACTGAATTGCGATTAGTTGAGATTGAATATAACATAAACTCAACATGCGACTTTCTGCTCTCTTTTACATTTAATTAAAGTGGACAAAATTGTTCCGGCTCTTTTAATTAAAGACAAACTCGATTGTAAAACAGTGCATGACTCTGCATGCTTATGTGTGTGTTGTGTTTGACAGTTTATCCCCAGGCAGAAGAGGGAAATTAAAATACAGTAATCAACTACGTCCTATTCCCCTCTCCTTGTGCATTCCTCTCCGTATCCCTCATCCCAGCTCAAATAATAAAAAACAGCCTCTCTGCCTCTTTCTCTTATAGAGCCCATTTTCCCTCAGATTACAATCTGCACATTTCTCTCTTGGTTTCATCCAATTTTCTTTGCGTTTTTCTTTCTCTATCTTTCTCACTATCCTCCCCCCTGACTCCATACAACTGTCCTGTCTTACCTCCCCTCTTCCCCCCCCCCCTGACTCTTTTGAACCAAAGCACCAAGCCAGATTGGTCTTTCATTAAGTGGCTGGCCCCAAGACTCATTTAATAAACACTCTCGGGTGTCCGCATCGCAAGGCTGACTGCTCAACACACGCACACACACACACACACACACACACACACACACACACACACACACACACACACACACACACACACACACACACACACACACACACACACACACACACACACACACACACACACACACGCAAGTGTGCCAAGAGCTAATTAGCACAAACATGTTGCAAGCCAGAGGATGAGTGAGCGAGTCCCCGCAAGTGTGTGTTTTTTTTTACATCTAAGTGCGTCTAAGAGTGTGTGTTGGGTTTGGGGACTGTCTCTCCTGCCAAAAGAGCCCACCGCCTCGGTCGGCCCTGTCTGCCCTCCCTCTCCATCTCTGATAGGCAGCGAGCCACCTTCTTAAACCACACTGCATCTGACATACAGGCGGCAGGGCAGGAGGAGGGATACTCCACTGTAAACCAAGTCCAGACAGCTTGCTTTTCAGGCAGCTTCATCTCCAAAGCAAGTGCCAGCCAGCCACCCACACATTACACTGCATACACACACACACACACACACACACACACACACACACACACACACACACACACACACACACACACACACACACACACACACACACACACACACACACACACACCTTCTCACACAGTTACTCACACAGTTGGGAGCATTCACTGTCCCTTGCAGCCGTTTTAACCGGATGTTTGCTTTGGTGTTTAAGTCAGCGGACACATGAATACACTCTCTGTTGGACTGATTGATAGTTAACGTACGCAGGTTCATACCTGCTGAATGCTACATTATGTGTGTGTGTGTGTGTGTGTGGAACTATATAAATCCTGCTTAAATTTAGGATTTTGTTATAACAACTTCACACCGGGTTGAGGTATTCAAATTTTTTAAGCATTCCTGCTCTCCAAATTGCCTGTCAGCGTGAGTTGTGGTGTGGTATCCTCTATCCCAAAGTAATTGGTAACTATAAAACTCTGCTGCAGAGAGGGCATTGTTTTCAATGCGGAGAGTAGGGGAAAGCTTCTGTACCATATTCATCAATATATGCTATGATAGCTTTTTTTGTTGGCTTGTGTTTTTCTTTGTCTGCACAGCTGCAAACAAAAGCTGACATAAAAAAAAACACACACAGTGAAGCCAATAATTGCTGCATAAGCATTACCATAACAAGTCATCCTTATTAGTAGAAGTATTATTTTTTTGTTCTTTTAATTTTATTGCATTACAACCCTTAATGTGGGTGGAAATTAATTGGTGGCCTGTTGTTAACCTTTCAATCTAGAAAAACAACAGAAACAATACACACTTCTTGTAATCTCATTGGACTCTATGAGGATAAATGTGCACGTCATCCATCAAGAATTGCAATTCTTATTCTTATTATTTAAAATAAGAATAAAAAAAAAACTAGATTACCGCCTTGTGGTTGTATACATCCACCAAACAGTCAAGTAGCAGTTTACATCCATGTCTGTCAAAAATGTCATCACTTCATCATTGATCCTATTAGTTTTTTTTGTGAAATTGAAATCTAATGAGTTCATCCTTGAGTCCCTGAGATATCGCATTCACGAGAATGGGACGGACGGACAAACCGAAAACATAATACCTCCGGCCGCGGCTATCGCAGGCGCGGAGCAATGGGCTACCCCCCCCCGGGTCTGAGAAGTGAAGCCAATGCTGAAGTGCCATAAACTTGCATTCTTTCTAATAGCCAGCAGGGGGCGACTCCTCTGGTTGCAAAAATAAGTCAGATTGTATAGAAGTCTATGAGAAAATGACCCTACTTCTCACTTGATTTATTACCTCAGTAAACATTGTAAACATGAGTTTATGGTCTCAATCAATAGTTTCAAGTCTTCTTCAATACAGCATGATGCTCATTTAGTAAATTATGGTCCCATTTAGAGTCAAATAGATTTAGATAGAGTAAAATAAAACTTTAGGAGTTTTCCGCATTTTCGTCTTACAACTTTAACCCTTTCACAGTGTATTTTCAGTTCATGAAAGTTAATCATAACCTTTTTGGTTGCCTGAGGTTGTACTTAGCTCCACCCTCTCGTGTCACTTCTGATTGCAAAAAACAAGATGGTGACGGCCAAAATAGCAAACTCAAGGCTTCAAAACGGCAGTTCACAATCCAATGGGTGACGTCATGGTGACTACGGCCACTTCTTCTAAACGGTCCATGGCGCGGAGCCGTAAAAATGAAAAAATAAATAAATTAAATTAAATTAAATTAAATTAAAAAAATAATAATATATATATATATATAGCAATTCTGCGATAGTTGAGCTTCCAGTGAACACAAAAGTGGTAGTGGAGTATTTTTCACCAATTTTGGACTCACTCTTTTAGTGGCTGATGGGGATACCTGACAGCCAGTTCCTGTTGTGATGCTTTGGGGTAAATTGGGCTCAAACAGAAGCTGGAGGTCCATGATGATATAAGGTTTTGTACACTAGTGTCATGTAACAGTACAGAGTGAGGAAAAAAATAGGACTGATCCTGGTAGTGAACAGAGAATAAAATCAATGAAGAGAACTTAACTTTGCCAATTTCCAACACCAGTTTCATGTAGTTTTGGAAAATGTGATAGATGTGTTTTTGTAATGGGATTAAACAGTCTAACTGAGTTAAGACTGAGAACTGGACCGCTGCCGCTCTTGACATTCTGCTGCCAGCAGCTTGACAGTGACTGATTTTCCATGCATAGTTTAAATGAAGCTATTGTTAACACGGCCTGGGGTGGAAGATTTGTTTTACAGTATATTTGCTGAACATTCTTTAATCCTCTTGCTCAGACAAAATGCAATGCCTCAAAAAATATCTTTAAGGTAAGTTTGTGATTGCTACAAATGTGAGGAAAAGGCCTAAAAGATAAATTAAGATTTAAAGTTTGGTCCAATTATTATGTCATTTTTGCAGCTTTAACAGTGTGGGTTGTTCTGTGCGAGACTCAAGAGAGAAGTCCTTTTTTAGAAAGTATTTTTCTCAACCCTGAAGAAGGCATGTTGATTTGTTTCTTCTTCCACAGCAGTACTGTAAGGCAGTAATGCCAATCAGTGCATGATTCTAGTCTTGGGTAGCCCCTCCACCAAAACACATGACTGAAACCTGCTGTTATTTTGAAAATGATGGACAGATCTTTTGAAAGACAGCTTAATAACAGACAACAACTAAGTCATTAACGTTTTTTGTTGCTGTCAAAATCTGTTTACATCAATAATGTTTGTAAACTCAGCAGCAAAACTGGTCTACATTTTCTACTATGAACAACACAAAAACATTCCAATTTCCATCTCTAACTCTTCAACTCTTCAAGTATGTTGACATACCTAAAATGTATGTGGTTCAAAAAATAAAAGTGGGACTTTATTAATATTGGGAGCCCTTTAGGCTGGCCCACACTAAAAGATTTTTCAAATCTTAACAGATGGTGAAAATGTGAGAGACCCCACGCATAACCACAACAATTTGGCCACAACAGCACACCACACACTAACAGATTCATTCATGAACAACAAGAGTCCCGACTAAAACAAACAGAAATCTCGCAAAATCTCTTGAGATCAAACGTGACTTTAGTGTAAACAAACATGGCGGACGACGGGCAGGAAGAGTGAGCGATGTTAGTTTTTGCACTACTTTGTACTGAAAATTCACGAAGGATGGATGGATGAAGTCATGGAGACACGTTAAATAAACACTCAAGTTGTTGCCACAAAACAACAAGTTGGTCCTCCATTTCTGAGGACCATCTTACTGCTACATTATGCTTTGCGTTTTGCATTGGCTCATGCATTGACTCAGCCATTAATGGTGGCCGCAATGACGGCGGTGGTTGTCCTGCTTCAGTCAAATTGGTTCTAAATTAGCTATCGTTCTTTCCTACGTGAAATATTGAACACGTTTAATAGTTACGATTTGAGATCGGTGCGGCCAGGAAGGAATTCCGAGCCGATCGGGGATGTATAAAACACTCTTAACATACCTCAAACCACAGGAATATCTGCAAAGATAATCTTTAGAACCATTAAAATATCAGCACTTTGCTGACAATTGTTGGGAGGGGGGAATCAGGCCCAGAATCGGCTGGATTCTTGTGTAGTGTGTACACGGCATTATACAGTATTATGTGCCTCATACTGCATCTGGTACTGTTGTAGTTGCTGCTCAGCAGGGTGGTACGGCAGCTTGCCGCTGCTGGACTGTTATTGGCATCCCTGCTCTAAGTCCCATTAAGTGTGCTTCTTGTTACAAAATTGTTCTTAAAGAATCCCTTAAAACATAAAATGTCACTTAAAAGGTAACATGACTGCTGCTCTTTTATCTTGTAATCAACAAAAGGGATAAGACAAAACATCCACAAAACAACTCCACGTCTCTATATTAAGACTGTTGGCGCTGAACCAAATGAGAAGAAATAATGGAAGCAGGCTGCTGATGCATTACAAATGTGCATCAACTATTTAGAAGGTCTGGATTGTGTCCATCTCTATTTAAATCAAGGCCAAAACATTTTGCACTACATTAAAATGATGACAGGGAAACACTCATGTGCATTAAAGGCACCCGTTGGGCACATCCAACCCCGCGGTCCCAAACCAAACTAAAAGTAAACTAAAAAGCTACGTACTTTTGGCCATATCGTGCGCACGCCCTCTCTCGTGTGAAAATTATATTTCAGTCCACATTTTATTAATTGTTCACACTTTATAAAACCAAATCTAAAGTTATTCTCTGTTAATGTCTTAGTTGTGCATGGTGAATCTTAATGATTTTTCCACTCAGAGAAATACGGCCTGCATACGTGACTGCACACGAGACCAATAAAGAGAGGGTGAAAGAGAGGGGAAAAAAAGAAAGATGGTAGAGGTTACAACAGTAATGAACACTAATGTGTTTGAGAGAGATTTTAACAGCCCTTTCACTGACTCAGAAAACATTTCCCTACCTCCTGCCCTACACACTCTGCGGCTCTGTGACTTGTAATTAACGCAGTGCCTAAATCACAGTCTTGCTTCCTCAATCACCTTTACAGTTCCTTCAAACGGTCAAACGGACACAGAAAGGGAGACTTTTCTGTGCTCGCTCACTGGCTTGGCCAGTTGCCACTGCCAATAAGTCCCCCATAAAACACACACACACACAGGCAGAGGAAGTACATGCCTGCACACACATAGTCGTGTGCACACTCAGCCAAGGGCCTGCAGTCCAAAAGTAATTGGTGTGTGTGTATGTGTGTATGCGAGAGAGAGAGTGTTAGAGAGGGCTGCTGGACAGACCACGTTTGTTTAATGTCCCCTGGCATGTCCCGAGGGACAGGCAGGGAGAAGTGGAAAGGCATCGGTACAGGAAAGGAAAGCAAAGCGGGGCAAGGGTGAGGTGGAGACAGGAAGAGAGGAGAGGAGAGAGGGATGAGGCAAGATGCTGAGTAAACAGAGGAGGGAGACTCGCTGTTTGTTCAGCTACAGGAGCTCCATGACTCACTTCCTTTCTACCTCTGCTTTACGTCTGTCTGTCTCTTTGTCACCCGCACACACACACACACACACACACACTCACTCACTCGCTTATTCACGTAAATGCGCGCAGAAAAACATTTGCATTTCATGGTACAAATATCTGTCATAACAGGTCGTACATTAAATCTACAGGACAAGACCGCATTGTTCTAACAAGGCAGCCGGATGAATGGTAACAATGTGACTGTATTTGTGTGTGTGTGTGTGTGTGTGTGTGTGTGTGTGTGTGTGTGTGTGTGTGTGTGTGCGTGTGTGTGTGTGTGTGTGCAGCTGAGTGACTGTTGTAGTCCCATTAGGTGGATGGATCTCTAGACGAATGGCTATTATCCTAATTAGCACTAATTATGTCTGCTTCCAATTAACCACACAACTGGCGGTGACTTCTCTCGCTCGTCTTTCCGTCTCCCACTATCTCTCTCTCTCTCACCGTCGTTCTCTCAGCCGGAGAAACACACCTTACTCTCAAACACCGTCTCTTCCAGCTGCTCAGCTAAAGAGAGACCAGCTGGACAGAGAGCCGGTAATCTTCATACTTGAAAATAAGCCGTCATTTTCTAATTCTGGTTCATGTGACTGTTTGAACCTGAAATAAAGAGGCTGACTCCTGCTTTCTCAACTCTGAATTCTCTCTGTGAAGGTATCTGCGGCCCGGAGTGAAAGAGTATTTGCTAAGTCTTTTCATGGCTTGTCGGAGCTTATACACAGTAGGTGTTAAATGTTCATGGATATATGGTTGGATATATGTTATATATCTAACTACAGTATAAAGTAAAGGAATCTATCTGTCTTTCTGTATGTCCGTCGCATATCTCGAGAACCGCTCATCCGATCGACTTCACACTTGGCAGGTGTGTCGCTGGGGACCCAAGGGAGTGCGGTTTGCGGCAATTTGACCAGATGGTGGCGCTATAACAATTAACTTTGGCCTGTAACTTATGAACCATAACTCTCAGAAGCACAATTCATTTCCCCCCCCAGACAAATCTATCCATATAAGCCAGGCCCATTTGCGTGTAGATGGATTATCCCTATTTTGAAGTTTTTCCAAATCAGCTTTTTCGTTTCTCCTCCTCCAAATTTTGAGCAATCGTCACCAAATTTGGTTCCAGAACATCTCTGGACCAAGCCGGAAAAAGTTATTTTTTTGTGACTGTTGATGTTCCATACAGTTTTGCTATAGCTGGCCCTCAAAGTTAGCTCAAAACACTGTGGGCGAGGCTTATACATGTATTACAAAAAATGTCATGTCTCCTGAACGCTTTGTGCTATGGCGACCACATTTGGTGGACGTGCGTAGATACGATGTGTGAGTGACCAGGACAAATTTGGTGCCATTTGGCCAACAGGTGGCGCTGAAGAAGCATCATCTGACTATAAAGGAAGTAATCTCTGTCTGTCTGTGTATGTATGACTGTCCTTCGCATATTTCGCGAACCGTTCATCCAATCAACTTCACACTTGGTGGGGACAAGTAACCATACCGCGGTTCCTGACAACGCTGAAAGCAGCACTTCTGAGGGCAAAGCAATTGGCGGGCTCCGAACATCCATAGTTTATATAAAGGCTTACCTATCTTATGTTGCAGTGAGAAGAGTGAGCCATGTGAGTTTAGCGGCAACCTCAAGTTAATTGCCTTGACTAGTTTCATATATTGTGATATAGTACATTTTTTGGAATTCAATTAAGAAACCAATTTAGAGATAAGATCACCATCTTGGAATGGATGTTTTATTGATGTATTTGCTAATTTGGTTAATGAATTTCCTGAGAAATCAAGGTACTTTATCACACTGACTACGTTGACATGCACAAAATATTCAGTTTTTTTGCCCTTATTCCAAAAAAGATAATATCCCTACTAAGCTGTTTCCATGGCTCATGATAATGAATATTCCACTAATATTCCTGTTTACATGCAGCAGTGCATACTCCGATTAATGTGCTTTTTTCCGTCAAAATAGGATTTTTTTCAAATATTTCCACCGGTGGCTGAATTGTTCAACTGTACGAACACAGCCTCCCTCTTTCATTCCTTCAACCACCTTCTTGAAAAGGTTGCCGTTGCGATATTTGCGCATATCCAAAAACCTGTTGATATCCAAGTCTTTCATAATGTTTCAAAGTCGGTGTGTTTCTCCTTCCGACCAGAAATATGGGATTTTCTTTCGCATTTCTAGGCCAGCCTTGCAAACTGTGGGCTAGTTAGTTTGTGTACAACGCACAGACCTGACACAGTAAACAGGCAAGAGGCCATGTGTCGCAAACTGCTGTAAAAACCCAAATTGAGATGCATACATGTATATGTGCTGTATACATGTCTAAAGAATGCTGCTAAAACCTGATTAATATCGGCACATCCCACGTGTTTACATAACCCGTATAAATTTTGGAATATTGTCATATTCCAAATAATAGTGGAATTCGTTGAAATCTAGATTCATAACACGTCAACAAAAGTTACTAATTTGTAACATTGCCCACAATGACGTAATACAGCCTGAGATTTTTTAAAGGGATAGCTACCTCTGTTTAAACAGAACAGCATAATCTGTGATGGCTGACAAATTCCCATCATCTCATAATTTACAGTACCGCCCAACCCTAATTAAAAAGTTGTATAAGACTATTATTTATTCATGATGTGCGTTGTTAAATTATTGTTTACTGTGGATGTTGTCCTAAGTCTTGGCACAGCTTCAACAGTTCACCGTTGAGTACAGCCATTTGACACACAACATGTAATCAATAATAGATATTAAGTGTGTGTAAATATGTGTACACAGGGTCACGCTGATGATCTATAAAAACATATTGCCATTTAAATGTAGACAAATTGCTTCCTGTAGCTTTAAAGGTCAGTAGCAATAGTATGGAGTAAACAAGCACAATGTTCCTGCTTTATTATCAGCGGCGCCCACACAAGCACGTACTTACAGCATCTCCTGTACAACAAGGGCTTTTAACTGATATACTTGTCACCATGGTGATAGGAAATCAATACAATGCCAAAAAAAAAAATGATTCCGCCTACAGCTGATAACATTTTAATCTACATTATTCGGTAACAAACATAACAACGCTCACACACGCGCTCTCATAGATCTTCTAATGTGCACAAAGCCTGCGGCTACATTGTCAGTGAATGCATCACTCACACTGACCTGTTCTTTCTACAGAGCCATACACTGTGACAGAGACTGCTGTGTCTGTTTATTTGAAACTGGGCAAACATTCGCAAGTACAAACTCAGGGCACAAGCGTCCATTGAAAAAAAACTCTAAATAAAAGCCAGCATGTATGTTTGCGTATGCGTGAGAATCACACAGTAAAGGCTCCTCTTTTGCATTTAAATATATATATTTAAGTATGCTAAATGATCAAAGTGAGAAAGGCAAAATGAGAGCATACATGAGAGGTTTTTTTTTTTATTTTCAAGAGGTCAATGTTTGCCCCCTCCACCAACCGACACTACAATTCGTCTTTGCTCTTGCTTTTGTAATAACAGGCGGAAATGCAAGCTCAATTTCATGCTAAAAAGGCGCCACAATTGCAGTGTGCCAACTGTTGGCATAAACACAACCTCAGCTGCAACTACACCCACTTTGGTGAAAGCAGGTTTTGTTCGGAGCCAGAAAATTGCCTGAGAGGCGCAAGTGCAAAATGTGGACAGCTGACGTAAATGTCATTGTGGATGCCGGTTCTGTAGCAGCATGAAATTAGAGGCCCTACGTGAGTGTAAACAATGTGTATGAGGCTGTTTGTGTGTGTGCGCGTTACAGTACCGACGAATGTATTTGTGTACATAACGTGTTTTGGATGTGGTAAAATGTAATTATCTGGTGAGCTGGGGTGATAATGACGAATAGGAAACCTGTAGAGTGACCTAGCACTGAATACTGAGTGTTTTCTTCAATAAGGATGGATAGCCAAGTGTTTGAACTAAAAACAGAGGACATCTGGTCACCACCTTAAGCACTGTGAACGTATTTATTTCTTGACACAAGGCCCCCAAGTCATAAACACAGAACTCCCACGTGAATACACGAGCAGAGAGGTTAGAGCACAGAAAGCGAGAGAGTAATTTCCCGAGAGCAGGAAGTGCTAAAACTTTGCCTTTATTTGTCTGTGAGAGAAAAGAAACTTGTGACCTTCTGCTTATTGATCCAGCTCTCTGATCTTGAGGGTGTCATCTTGTGGCTCTGATATTAACCAGTCAATCAGCATTTTGTTTGTTTTTGTCTGGCTATCCTGGGGATGTTTAGCTTAGGAAATACAAAGATATGTCTGCAGTGTGGAGGATGGCGAACAAGCGTAATCTCTTGAGAGAAGTGTGTTTTCCTGTATTTGCTTCATTCGTTTGTTCATTTGTTTCATGGTGTCTTCTTTCCCTCACCTGCAGCCTCTAAGAGTGTCGACCAACCCTTCCTCACTGCACTGTGCAGTCTCTCACTGTCTCATACTCATCCTCCCCTTTGCTTTCCCTCTCTCCGTTTTGTCGATAGGTTAAGAACTCTTCCCAAAGACGGATGTGAGTGTGAGTGTGTGTTTGTGTGTGTGTGTGTGTGTGTGTGTGTGTGTGTGTGTGTGTGTGTGTGTGTTGGTATGAGTGTGTGTACAGTGTGGTCAGTGATGGATGTGTGTGTGGCAGGTAATTAAAAGTGTGATTAGTGGATAATTAAAAGAGGTCTCTGTCTTTAGAATATTTAATGACTTTAGACAGAGGACACGCTCACGCATGCACACACACGAGCTGGCAGGTGGGAGCGTGTTGGTTCAGACTGTAATAGGGGGATAATGATTCCTGAGATGATATAAGATATAGGCAGGAAGTCACAAGCGGAGAGGAAAAGGAGATGAAGAGGGAAAGTAGTGGGTCAGACATAAAGACAAAAGACTCTCAAAGATACATATCCATAGAATTAATCATCATCAGCACGAGCTACACAGGCTGGACAGTGGACACACAAACACACACACACACACGCACGCACGCACGCACACACACACACACACACACAGTCACACAGTCACACACTCTCTCTCTGTTTTCTGTCTGTCTGTGTTTGAGTGATCAGTTCAGACAGAAGCAGCTGCTCGCTGGCAGACAGAAATAGATTAACAGAGAATCACTAAACCCAGATCCTGCAGGCTTAAACACACGTGGGAACATACAAACACATAAGAATTAAAGAGTAAATGAATTGTACGTGTGAATGAATTAGAGCTCAATTTATACCTGGTGTAAATGAAATGAAATCGCAGCCAGGCTTATTAACAGCAATCTGTATGCGTTCTTGTCTGCACTGGGATTAGATGTCGTCTTTGGACAGACTTTTCAAAGCAGTTGAGTAGGTAAAAAAAACCCTTAAACTTTATTTCTTTATAGTCACATACAATCATACACAGCACAACGTAGTGAAATTCGACCTCTCGCATTTAAAGGTACAGTGTGTAGGATTTGGCGGCATCTAGTGGTGTGGTTGCAGATTGCAACCAACTGAATACCCCTCAGCTCACTCCTCCCTTTCCAAGACTGCGGTAATGTGAGTCGCTGAGTGCAAAACCGTGGTAACGCAGTTCACCTCGCTCAGAGGCCATCCTTACCATAATAACACTACTTTAGGAGCAACGGAAGTCAGACGGCGGCTGGCCGTACCACGTATCCGTAGTTTCAGAAGCGTCTCGAAGAACTACGGTGGCTTTCAGACGCAAAAAAAAATGTGAAAGGCTCTTGCTAGAGTCAGTGTTCGGTTTGTCCATTCGGGGCTACTGTAAAAACATGGCGGAGCAACATGGCGGACTCTGTGAAAAGAACCAGCTCCCTATGTAGATATGAAGTGCTCATTCTAAGCTAACGAAAACACAAAGATTCTTAGTTTCAGGTGATTATACACTAATGATCGACCAAAAGAGGCTCTAGCCCTTTTGGTGCCCTTGGCGAAATTAGGATTTGGAGCAGTGTAATTCTTTCTTTATTTCTTTATTTGTTCATTTGTTACCTCAAAACAGAAAATGAGGAAGGGCGCCCAACGACATTTTTTTGAAAAATTATTATTTATTTATTTTATTTTATTTTTTTACAGGACGACCAGTGCCCCCCAGAAGGTGGCCCCCTAGGCGACCGCCTATTTGGCCTATGCCTTAAGCCGGCCCTACCCAGAGTCACGCTTATACAGTAGCACGGTCAAAGACAAACTTGATGAGTACGGGGACATTTGACGTGATATAGGACAGCCTGCGTTTACTTTTCATTTGAGGCAAAACAGGTTGTCTCTTACAGGAGGCGAAAGAAATGACAGGCAGGTAGTTCTTCCCACACAAAAAAAGTGGTTTGCAGCTGCTGTGAATGCTACAGTACCAGAGTGTCTCCGTGAAGCTGAGTGCACGGCAAACTTGAGAGTGAGTCATGGCGGTTCTACACCCCGACTGTTACTTCCTCACAAATCTTAACGCGCTGTGTGAACTGCGTACATCTACTGTAGATGACTCTGCCTGAGATCAAAATTCGAGCTATTGTGAATTCAGTCACACTTCTATGATAATGTGTGCCGCGCATGTTTACACCTTGCATTAGCATATGTTTTGGCTTATCAAGATATCCAGATACAGATGGCACTTTAATACCAGGGCCAGGGGCCTTAGTGAATGTAAACGATGGCCTAACAGGACTTGTTACAAGCATATAAAGTATTCGTTTACCGCTACAGGAACACAAACGGCCATTAGTCGAGGATAATTCAAATATGTTAAAGGAATAATCACGGTAGTTAATAGTAACATTTTGCAACTGTGATGCAATCATCTGTGTCGCACTCCTGCAGTTTAGGGAGCTTTTTGTTCCTCCTCCTCCTCCCTCTCCTGCTGCTCGTCTCCCTCCCTTCCCTTGAGTGTGTGAAGCAGAGTAAGCCTCTGTCATTTGGGAGAGTCATTAAGTACAGCCTCAGAGTTAATGTCTTTTCTACTTTCAACTCCTAAAAAGTTTTCTTTTTTTACCTTAGTTGTCTGAGAAATGTGACTGGATGAAGACAGCGAATTTGGAACACAGTCACAAGGAAAGGACACACACGAGTTAAGGACGGATGAGAGGAGTCTCAAATTCACCTGATGTATCCTCCAGACATCGAGGCTGTTATCTCAGCAAACAACAAACTATCTGACTGCGAGACTGAAAATAATAGCGCTATCAACTCTAAAATATCTACCCAATTCTGCAGCGAGATAGGAAAGAAAATGTAATTTATTAAAAACACAGTGTTTTTACCTTGTGGCATACGTTCGGGTCTACTTATAGCCTACAGACTTGGAAACCACATCAACAGTTTTAAAACAAAGCTACAACAAATTGCTTTTGGCAGGATAAGCAATGAATATTCATAGTCCGACAGCAGGCCCTAAAGTGCTGTCTTCATAATGCAATTCTATCCCACTCCACCTTGACAATGAATAATATTACCAGAAAATGCAACGCAATTAAAGCAACCCCTTGTTCGCTGTCTCCCTTTGCCACATGTGTCGCTCCCTCACTCCCCGTGCAGTACAGTGATAACATTAAAAATTAAACAAGTCATCTGATTTCTTTACTGCAAAATTCATGAATAATAGTGTGGTGGTAGAATAAGTCGCCTCTGGCCAAATTTTTAGCAAAAGCCAGTCTTTTGCAAGCAGATAAAATATATGAGTAGAGACATTATACCTAAATTAGACATAAAGAGAAGGAGACATAAATTGTAAAGGGGGAGGCAGTGAAGTAATTCTAAATCTGAGGTTAGAAAATCTTTTCTCCAATTATTTACACGGTTGATTAAACATGTA
The DNA here is from genome assembly GCA_916701645.2 of Sebastolobus alascanus. NCBI lineage: Eukaryota > Metazoa > Chordata > Actinopteri > Perciformes > Sebastidae > Sebastolobus > Sebastolobus alascanus. Next base: position 1,367,867 of record CAKAOJ020000032.1, read on the forward strand.
GAGAGATGATTAGTAATCTCAACTGAATACATTATGCATGTATGCACTGACACGCTGTATGTAAACACACAACAACAAACACACAGACCAGTCGGGGTTTTAACAATTTAACCTCCACACACAACTGGAGAAACTTGTCTGCTGTGAGGTGAAAAGAAACGGCCCGTGACTCCAAAAGGGGCACATTTTCTGCGCACTTCCAGCACCAACAGCTAGCTCAGCAAAAAGGGGAATTAGCAACTGACAAGACATTTGGACAGAAATGTGGGGAAATGTGGGGAAAGAAGCTAAAAGATAAAATAAAAAATATACCAAGTGGGCATTCAGATTGAACAGCCTGCTTTAAAATAATCCAATGGGCTGGTTTATGGTTGCTTCAGGTACTAGTGAGACGATGGAATACGATCCAGGATGTCCACTTTGAGTAACAAATCCATGAGTGAGCTCCAAAAAAGAAGAAATATAGTGACACCACGACAAAGTATTCTACCAGGAACGTGCACTTACGGACAACCAATAGACTGTATCTAAGAAGTGGACGTAGTAGTCATGTGGATTGCCGTTTTGAAGCCTCGAGTTTAGCATTTTGACCGTCACCATCTTGGTTTTTGGCCGACACAAGAGGGTGGAGCTAAGGACAACCGAACGCTGAACAAGACATTTTTAGTTAACCAAAAATTTTACAATTAACTTCCATTAAGTGAAAACACACTGTGAAAGGGTTAAAGTTGTGAGACGATAACACAGACAACTCCCAGGCCGGACAACGCCGTGGTAGCGAACTGTCAATCACAAGGTAGCTACACCCAAGCATACCCTGCTTCTAATTGACTGTAAATGGGACCATAATTTACTAAATGAACATCGTGCTGTATTGAAGAAGACTTGAAACTAGCGATTGAGACCATAAACTCATGTTTACAATGTTTACTGAGGTAATAAATCAAGTGAGAAGTAGGGTCATTTTCTCATAGACTTCTATACAATCAGACTTCTTTTTGCAACCAGAGGAGTCGCCCCCTGCTGGCTGTTAGAACGAATGCAAGTTTAAGACACTTCCGCATTGGCTTCACTTCTCAGTCCCGGAGGTTGACCCTGTGTTTTTTTTTTTTTTTTTTTTGCTAGAGCCCTCTCTATCAGAGTGATCCCATTGAAATGAATGAAGGGCTGCGTTTTTTCATACACTGATGCTGTCTGTCTTAGCATGACCTAACTTAAAACTAATGGAACGCAGTGCAGCATTAGTTCAGGCAGAGCACTGAAGTCGCGCTTGCATTAGCTAATTGGCATCAACCCCTTCATTCATGCTTCACAATCCCTCTGGCTCATTCATCAGCTGTTTGGCCGCCACCTGACTAGTAACGTCGATAATCATAATCAAGTGTATGGCGCAGCCGTTATAACCTCCTCACTGTTAGTCAGCTGATACCTTAATGCCAATGCCATGTGCTGCTGCAGCTTCCTCCAGCACCCCAACCTCCTCCTCCTCAGTGTTTGGTATTTATAAGATGTAATGTATCATGTATATGTATTTATTAAGTGGGGATCAGTTGTCCCAGCAGAATCCTCACTGCTGCTCAGATAATTTGAGAGTAGAGTCTTTTCTGCCAAATCTATAATGATTTTGCTATAAATTCCTTGACACAAGTGTCTCTGACTTAAGTGTATAAACTTCAGACTTTGCTGCCAATTAGTTCCACTAGTTAATGATCATTTTCAACACCAACTGGCTTAACAACCCAAAAATTCACCAACGTAGAAACAACCCCAACACATATCAATTTCCACAGCTTTGCTACAATCTAAACATATGAAATCTATTCATCATTTCCCTTTAAAGACCCAAGGTGGGCTGAAGGTCGAGAGCGGAGGAAATAGCACGATTACCATTTTCCCTTTGAACTGGGATCAACAACCGCTAATACTACCTGACAAGAAAGAAGGACAAAGTGAGAGAGAGTGGGTGAGAACAAGAGGCAAACAAGAGAGAGACAGAGCAACAACATTTCCGTTGAAATGAAGAGAGAGGTAAGATATTGAAGTGGAAATGGAAGAGTTTACTGTAGAGAATTTTCATTCTGTTATTTGCCGCCACATTAAGCGACCAAAGGAGCAATTCAATTACGGAAAGGGATGGAAAGAGGGAAGGAAAAAAAGAGGAGTGAAAGGCGGAGGGGAGAGGTGGTAAATTGGAAAACATCAAGTTCAGGCAGGCGTCAAAAAAAGAAAGAATTCCTGTTGCTTTATGTCCTGTCTTTGATTTTCTTTCTAAAATTAATCAATGTAGAAATCTACTGTTAGATGCAAATTTTCATATCACATCACAGTGGTGTATCTTTTAGCCAACGTCATTCACTGCCATTAGTAACAAAGAGGCAATTAACTTTAACAAAAATTCTTGATCAGGTAGAGTTTTGGGCTTAAGTACAGCAGATATTTTCTATTGTACCATTTTACCATTTTAAAATCACAACTACAATTACTAATGACAAGTCTTATTTGAGCTGTCAATTAAAGGACCTGGGCTATTACGAGGACAGCAACATAGGTCCCAAAGGGAAAACACTTTCTACCAATCTAATATTTTCCAGAAAGCTGTCTAGCTAATACATGGTATTAATGTCCAGGCTTCAAATAGAGACAGAAATTACACAGCAAATCAAGACATACATGCAAGTCAGACTGATAAGTTTGGTCTACTTATTGAGTAAATTGCCTTGCTACTATGGCAGCAATTTTTCAGTGCTTTGGTGTGAAATGAGTTTTGTAAATGTGATGTAAATGTCAGGAGAAACTTCGATTTGATTTGGAGTCAACTTTCTCCTTTCACATTGGACCTGATGACCCTGTACAGGGTGAAGTAGACAAACAGAAACCTGGATACTGTTAAGACCTTTACACACCGGGGGAGGGTTTTTTTCAGTGCAATGAATTTGCAGATCTATGGCCCAATTCCAATCCAGCCCCTACACCCTCTCCCTGCCCACTTCCACTCCGTTTGAGCATTCGCGTGGAGAGTCCGCCATATTAAGTGCCATCCCAAACCAATTAGCGGGGAGTGGAAGTGGGTTATAAAACCCTCCAACAGCGAGTCTACATCGATGCCGATTAACCAGCCGCCCTTACTGACGACGTGCAACGCCTTTTTGTGTTCGTCATGAAACACGCTCCAATGTATGTTCCGCGCGACTACCGGTACAAACATTTACTCGTGAACTGCTCAAACTAAGAGAGACATTTAATTAATTCTACTTTATTGTCATACAGACATTATCAACTTAAAGGGACTATTTGTAACTTGTCACGCGCATAAATCCTAACGGGTCGCAATCCCATGCGCGCTCGCGTGTGGGTACGCGCTGCTCCTGCAGCCTGCTGCCTGCGCTCGTTCTCATCCGTTCGGCTCGCTCCCACTCCACTTGCACGCGCGCACACTGCAGAGAGTTAGTTTAGCTCTGAGAATATCTCGTGAATGTGCAGTGGACGTTTTTGCAGAAATAAATGCTGCCGCTCCTCCAGACCAACAGAGGTTTCCCGTGTCTTGTGAAGTGACGGAGCTCCGCAGAGAGTCACGTTATCGTCCCGACCGGGTGTCGGTGTCCCCCCCCCCCAGTCTGCAGGAAGCAGGAAAAGCCAGCACTAGGATCAGCATTGATTCATGGAGAGACCCTCCTCTGGTCAGCTAATATTACTGCCAAGCAGGTGAAATATAGAGTGATATTGTGTGTTAGCTGGCGTGTGTCGCCTCACTGTTTAGACCGGTGCGCGAGCACGAGCTACAGGACGCTGACTTTCGTTGACACTGCAGCCACAGGTGTCGCTGTGAACAAGCAATTTTTGATTCTTACATATAGCCTCTTTAAAGTAAATACATTGTATTTAGGATCAAATATACCCTGGTCTAGTCTAGAAAACGGTAGACATTCATTTTGTTAGACATTACGTTCATTTGATTGTAAAGTGTTATATATATACAGTATATATATATACATATACAAATATGTACAGTATATATATATACATATATATACAGTATATATATATATATATATATATATATATATATATATATATAATTTATTTATATTACTACACACTTAATGATAGATCCTATTTTTCAGCATTATTATTTGCACTGTTGTTATACATATTTCTTATTTATATTTTCTTAAAATTTCTCTAGGCTATGTTAATATATATATATATATATATATATATATATATACAGTATATATTCTAGAATGGGTGCAAAACGTAACTCAATTTCCCCCCAGGGATCAATAAAGTATTTCTGATTGTGATATTTATTTATAGTTTCCTTGCCAGAGAGAGGGAAGTTTGTCCCGAAGCTTGCCGCTGTATTTATACCCTACACCTTAAAGAAGGGTGCTTCATTCAGCTGTGAGTGTGACTACAAACGGACTTCACTCCGTCATGGAGTGGGAGGGTGTCGAGACCGGATTGGAATTGGTCCTATATATTTTTTATTTTTTCCGAACTGTTGCTTTTGTCATGAGTACTTTCACACATAAAGCAAATTTTACGCGGCACAAAAGGGACTTTTTTTTTCAGAACAAGGTCGAGTTTATATATGTGAGTGAATAAAGGCATCAACCAATCACGTTGTGCGGAATGGACATATTCAATACGTACACTATAGTGTACAACAACACACAGGCTCTGTAGTCTGAACCAAGACGGCAAACTTTATTACTCCTTTCAACCTTAACAATAAAGCCCTAGATATATTCACTGCGTAACTGTATACCAGAAGCAAATTCACTCATTTTGCATTTTGGTAAAAGGAAACTAAAATAGCTCACAGTAGTTTAGGCTGTACAACAATTTACCTCAGACAAACGGCCAGACGCTGCTCTGGGTCAATAGGATCCCGGTTTTGGCCTCTGCTTGCATGAATCTATTCAAACCTTTTATTGAAAAAAGTGCTGCAACAATCGTAAATTTGCATCGCTGCCAGTATGAATAGTTTAGATGTGAAATATTTACAGGCGAGTAAGGCTATGTCGGTAAGACTCAAAACCGTACTCAGTATGTGAGTCAGTTTACGCAATAAAAATGAAATCCTTAACAAAGACATACAGGATTGTAGAATACAATGCATGAGTAAGTAGAGAAAACTTTGGCACATGGCTCTTCTTAGTGCAGCCATATGTCTTAAAATCCTACATGTCTGGGATGGTTTTTTTTAAATCCCAAAAGTAACTAAATCATTGAGAAGAAAGTCACATACAGTATCTAAGCTCCTGGTGGCTCCAGAGATTAAGTTCCAGACACAATGGATTAAACTCTTTACTCCATATTCATTTCCTGTAACTTTTTTTTCTTCTTCTACCTCTCTCCCTCAGTCACTTTGATCCTCCCCTTTGGCTGCCGTGGGAAACTGAGTCATTATGAACCGCAGCGGTGCCGTTGTGGATGGAAGACCTTTCAAATGGCCGGTTGTATTTTCAACATGTGGTGCGATCTAAGCCTACACATCCTTTGAGTCTTCCCCCCAATGATGCTCTTTCTCTTTCTCTTGCTCTCTGTCTAATGCACACGCACACACACACACACGCACATGCACACGCTCGCAGACACAAACACACAAAACATCTGCTCGCAAAGTTCAGACAGCGATAAAGTTCCTTCTGTTCAGACCTCTGCTGTGTGTGTGTGTGTGTGTGTGTGAGATGGAAAGCGGCAAAATAATGAATCGCTCCCTCTGTTGAAGTGGTGTTTGACAAATTAAAATGAATGAATGTCGAGACACACACACACACACACACACACACACACACACACACACACACACACACACACACACACACACACACACACAGCATATGGCTGTTTAGGCCAGGTTCAACGAGGAGAAATATTTCCCATAAGGCCCAGTTCTGACATTGACCACCTGTGACATCAGCGCTCTCCCCTCCACTCGACTCCCCGGCAACAAGAAAGTGAAATATTCGCTGTCTGCGCTGCCATGCGTCTGCATAGATCACTGCCTTTATTTGATCAATCTGGGCTTCCTGCGTCCCTGATGGAAGAAGAAAGAGGAGTTCTAATTCTCCTCCTCCTGTCTGACTGTCCTCTTGAAGCTGCCGGCTACGAGAATCATTTCACGTCCATCTGCCACAGGCCTCAGAGCTAATTAAAAACAGCAGCACGCTCTTCCTCGACCTGGGCCGCAGGTCACAGCTAAAATATATATCAGCGGCGACGGCGGCTGCTGAGGTGGCAGCGCTGTCCCCGAGTTGTTTTGAACGCTGCCGGACAGCTAAATTAAAGAAGAAAACACACTCAATTATGTGTGAAGTCCAGAGCCCGTGTGAAAATGGGGAGGATGAAGGGAAGAAAAACATTTTGCGGGGAGGGGAGGAGAGGGGTGGCGGGGAGTGTGAGCTCCATTAGATTAGAGCAGAGTGTGTGGGAAGTGACAGCTTGTAAGTTCTTTGCTGGCCAGTATTTTGAGGGCTGGGGAGTTTGGGACTGTTCAGACAGGATGTGTGTGTGCGGACGTGATGTGTAGGGGGGAAGCATACACACACAGAGGGAATGAGGTAGCGCGTGTGTGTTGGATATGCAGAGAGGGTTAGGGGCAGGCACATAAATTGAGAGCGGTGGGAGAAGTAGAAAGACAGACAGCGAAATGGGGCTGGGGACTCTGGGAGCGATGCATATCGGATCAATAAACTTCATAAACAACATCATCAGCTCGGTCACCACGAAGACAGCCAACCGCCAGGCACCATCTGGCCCCGTCTCACCGGACCGCAGGATCAGCCAGCGTAACCTCGCTCGCAAACACAAACGCGTACACACATGGCTTCACACACGGCTTCACACACACTGTTACACAAGGCAGAACCGTGCAAATATTCAGTGCGCTCACTTTGACACGCACGAGCGCACACAGGGACGTTTGAGCCAGGTAGACGCAACCGAGATTGGTCTGGAGAGACAGATTGTGTGTGTGTGTGTGTGTGTGTGTGTGTGTGTGTGTGTGTGTGTGCGTGTGTGTTTGTGTGCAGCAGTTAAGCAGTTTATTCAGGAGCAGAAGTTTATGGCTTCTGTAACAGTATATCCTGTAGCATGATAATGACCGTAAAAGAGACAGAGAGTGAAGAGAGGGAGAGCCAACGGAGAGAACAAAGCCATATAAAGAATAATTTAGAGGCAGAAAAGTGGGAGTGAGAGATGGAGCGGCGAGGTGAGAGGGGGGGGGAAGGGAGAGGAAGACATGTCTTGTAGAGACAAGAGGGAAGCTGTGAAGAAAGGTGCAAATTAATCTTTTCTACGAGGGTTCAAAGGAAGTGTTATGCATGAATCTTCATCACAGTGTGTGTGTGTGTGTGTGTGGGGGGGGGGCGCAGGCGAATCAGAACGTTTCATCTCACAATGCAGAGCTAGAGGTTGTTATCCTGATTATATTAATACTTGAAAATGATGTAGCGAGATTAACTTCTTCTAGTCATATTACAGGTGTGTGTGCTCTTTGAAGAGCAGACAAACATGGTTAAAAAATAAATATATATAAAATTATGAGGGTGAAATGTTTCCTGGATATGTTTTATCTATCTAACAATATCATTCAAACTACTTCTGTATCACAAAATATATTACCATAATAACCAGACACTGCAAGTGGCAGAACCAGCTGTCATTTTTTATCTTGTTGCCATGGATACAGGTACTGGTGCGAAAGCCTTGAATCTTAGACAAACTCTCTGCCTCAAAGTTGCACACCAATCAGGTCTTGTTGGCCCAAACAGACTGCAAACATCACCGTACCCCCGTGAGCACCCGGCCCCATGATAGCAATAAATACATCACATCTGAACAGTCGACGGGGGAGACTCTTTTAGTCTCTGTCAACTTTATATGTGTGTGTCCTGCGGAGACATTACACAGAATAATATGACACTGAAATCAAATAATATCAACTGCTTCAAAATGTCATTTTGTCATGTAGTGAATATATTTCAGACTTAAAAAATGGGTTAGAACTGCTGTATAGTGTGCATTTAGTACTTTTTGGTCAGATCTTTTGCTAACGATTAATTAAGTGATCATTAATGTGCTACTACTGAGGGTGTGGGTTTATGTGCCCAAAAGAGTCTAGTCTAACTAAAAGAACATTAAACACTAAAATACTCAACAACTGCACAACCACAAAAGATTCCAAAACTACAACAAAATCCTACAAAAAAAAAAATATGTTACTGGTTGATTTAAGTGGTGCGTATAATCAGTGAAGATCAGACTCTGTTCTCCCTTTTCATCATGAATCAGATGAAATGCTGATGTTGAATATAATTTACATTAAAGGAATACTTCACCGCCAGAATGAGCATTTGTATATCAATTACTCACCGCATGTTACCTTGAATTAATGAAGAAAACTTTGTTTTTCTCACATGCCTCCACGGTGAACGGAGAATCAAAAACCTGAGGAAGGTCTCGATGAATTGAAATAAATGGGCGCCACTCTCTCTCACACAACTCGTGCAGTATAATCCAAGTCTCATTTATCCACTCACATGCTACTTCCCAAACACAGGAATTTTCTCTAAAACCTTACAATTTAAAACACTTCCGCATAAACAGTCTCCCGCTTGCGCAGGCACCTGTTAGCCTGTTTTAGCGAAGATGCATGTGTTTAGGAAGTAGTGAGCATACGACTGGAGTTGTACGAGTGTTTGTAAACGGATGTTTTGATATAGTTTTGCTCCCGTTTAAAGTGGCAGCAGGCAACAATTTTTTGGCATAATTTGCAAAAATTCCATAATAACCTTTCAGCATATTGTAATTCAAGTGGTCTGAGAGAAAACTAGACTTCTGCTCCTCATCATAGCTCTGTTTTCAGGCTTTAGAAAAATCGAGCTACTGCAGCTTTAATTCAACTGATCAAGGCTTTTCTCCGTTTTTTTTTTATCTTTGTTCACCGTGGAGGAGGGGTGTGCATCTTTCCCTCTCAAGACAATTCAATACACATCTCAATACATGGTCTGCGATACGATACAAAAACGATTCAGTTAACCATGTAATGATTCCATGCAGTTCGATATAATACTACTTTGATACGATACGGCTCCGATCCGATTCAGTTTAACTTAATTCATAGTATTCTCATGACGTGTGATGAGAATCACTGCGGCTCATTGGCCATGGTTGTAATATAATGATAATAACCTTTAATTTCAACTCTTGCTTGCCTTATATCTGTAATGACGATGTAATGTAATATGAATTAGTGACATGGTGTCCCCCATTGTGAAACCATAAGGTAAGATCCTTATTATATATATATATAAGTTTTCTTCAGGAATTCAAGGTAACACAGGGTGAGTAATCGATATACGAATGCTCATTTTGAGGATGAAGTATTCCTTTAAGACAAATGACCAACTTAAGGTAATATTTGTAAATTTAAACTGACACATTTCAGATCTTTAGGACCTGCAGACATCAGAACCACTGCATGAATAACTCTAAAGAGTTAACTATTATCATGTAAGACCAGCTGGCTAACGTGTATTGTGTCTAACTAATGTATTGCAGCTGAAAGTTAGAAAACCTGAGCTAGTGTTAAAGGTTCAAGCGAGAACTCTTAGAGTCAGACTGTAGACTGTCAGAGTGAATTTTCCTACTTATTAATTTACTGGTCTGAAGGACGGCATGGAAGGTGGAAAGAAGGTGTGAAGAAACGTATCGTGTGAAATACCGACTTGAACCTCTCTCTGTTTCTCTCTCTGATCTATTCGAGGAGGGGAGAGGTTGTCCTGGACACACGATAGAGTTAATTGAGATGGGCAAATGAGTTATATCAAATTATTGGAAGTGACATGTCTCTCCCTCTCTCTGCATAAAATTGGTATATGGTCTAAATAAAACATATTAAGTGTAAGGCCGTTGCTGTGTGAAACGGCACCTCGTTTTTTTATTCCCTGAATGTCACTAACATTGTATTTCATAAAAATGTGTTAATTTCTTATGACTTTAGTGGAGGCAGTAAGGTATTCAGTAGGAACTAACTGTAGTAAATAGCAGGAGGAAAACCATGAATTTAATGGCTTATCTTGATAATAAAATGCATGGACTGGGCATTTTTTTTAGGCAGGATGTTTAACAGGTTTTTTCAACTTAATTAAGATAAAGGGCAAAGAGAAATGTAGCTACATTAACTCCATATAGTGGCTCCAACACAGGCCACAGCGTCATCTGTGTGTCGTGATCATTAGGCCAAACCTCTCAGCTGACTGCACCTGCCAAACTGTGACAGCCAATTGCTCACTGTCAAATCAGATTGTGTTTTAAATGCTCTGCTTACCTGCTGCTGCAACCGTTACATCAGCGCTTACTCTGCAATCTCTGCAGCCACCCCAGCTTCAACTCAACCTTCATTATCTTCATTTTATGCTTTTTCTATTTAATGGCTTCAGTTATTTTCGTAACTGGTTCTGGATGGGGATCTTCCAGAGCAGATCTCTAACGCCAAACATAAATATACTTGGGTTTTATTCCCTTGTGTAGCGAATTTTAAAGGAAGTGGTCCTTGCAAACAGTGATATTTTGTGGTAGTTTGTTCTTTGTGTTCGTATGAACATGAATCTACAGGCTCTGATAAACTATGAATAATAACAATATATACATATATTGATTTACATCAGGAAAGTTTGTCTGAAAGTGTGCACCGTTATCCCCATATTTAAAACGGCGGGTTCATCTGCGTTCTATTCTGTTTTTTTCAATGGAAACGTCCACTCAGCCGTTAGCAAATAGTGACGTAGGTTACCAAAGTAAGCTAATCAATAAGGTTATGAATAATGTGAACGCTAGCACCAGCTGAGTCAACGTTAGCTGTGCTAAGTTTGGAAATAACTGAAAGGGTTAATTCAGATTTTTTTGAATGTAGTCTGGTGGATTTAAGTTTAAGTGTATTTTCACTGCTTTTCCTCGCCATCAGACGGCCCCCTTTTTCAACGGGGAACTGAAGTCGTTATTTTGCTCTCTTCAAAGCCACCAGACCAGGCTCCATTCACAAAAACAGTAATTTTAACTCTCAGATCACGGGAGTTGTTGGTCTACCGCTGCATCGATCAGTTATCAGTTGTTTGTGTTATTGTGTGACTTTCGGATCCGAACTAACGTGGCGTCCACACAGCAGTGTTTTGCTTAGCTTCCGTGCCGGTACTCCGGTCTGCTTCTCCAAACTGGGAGCGCGCCGACCGCCATCTAAGTTACTGTATGTAATGTTAATACACTGACTATAAGGATGTATATGCACTGTATATGTAGCAGCGTCATCATGCAGAAACCTACGTCAGGTCACGTGCGAAAAGGTTTTTAGAAGTAATATTGACAGAAGAAAATAGCTTATTGACACTAAAACATACATACTTTGACCAAAATGTGAAAGTTCAGATTTGAATAAACAAAGAACACCACTGGGAAGCTACAGAACGATATAAAAATAAATAAACAAATAATGGACCCGCCCTTTAAATGATTACAGTGTCTCACTTCTCTCTATGGCGGCTGGATTTTTACACCACCTCCAAGTGTCGCTAGCACACTTTTGCCTTCTAACATGGTCGAACAACACGTCTTATGAAATAGCTCTTTCCGAGGATCCGAGTCTACAGCCTCTGTAGCGGCTCTGTGACGCAGGACTTGCACTTGAACTTATTACTGACCACTTGAGAATGTTATGAAAGGATCTACATGAGGTTTGTGGAGAAAAAGGCTGCCTTGACTGCTCTTTAATTGGCCATTAAATAAATTGATAGGTGCACATTTGCAGCATTAGGAGCCTTTATATCAGTCATATATTTATTAATTCATTTTTTGTTTTTACTTGCCAGTGGTAGTGGTAGTACCGCTCTTATTTGTGGTGTATTTGTAAGGTTTCGAGGACACTGTAGCTCTGTCAGTAAACACTTTCAATACAGGCCATCGTCATTGCCACACTCAATAAAGCCCCATTAAGTTAACAGGAGAGCCTTTTGCCATGTCCATTCAAATTAAAAAGCAAAGTCAAACTTGGGGTGAACCAGCGACAAAAATGATAAAAAATAATTAAATAAAAAAAACGCTAATGTAACCTGCCTCCACAAAGCTTTCTCAAAAGCACTTTTGAGGTGGTGACTGTCATAAAAGGAATGAAAAAGTTGCTGTCTGGCCATTTAAGTGTACAGCAAGGCCACTGACAATTTTATTCAATAACACACAGGGGAGCCGTTGGTGCTCTTAATGGGGAGTTAGTTATCTCGGAGTGCGAGAGCTGCCTAATAAAATCACTGAAGGTCTGTATCTCAACACCTACTTTCACTGATGAGTAGATTCAAACAGATATTCTAAAATAATTTAAGATACCGCCTCAATCTATAGCACATTACTCTGAAAAACCTTTCACAACAAACCTACACGTCCCGGCTCTGTCTGAATAATTACACCATTAATACACTGTATGAACATTTTTCAAAATAACGACACTGACAGGATAGCTGTAGCGGCTACGGAATAATATGCAAATTACAGGCATTTCAAAAGGAGCCAGACAACAGCATTAAACAGAACACTGTGAAATACAGCTTACACAACACACCCAGGGACCCTCATGTCTCTGCTGTGCAATTAATAAAAAAGAACATCGCCCGTGCACCTAAAATTACTTAATAACCTTGTAGATTAGACAAGACGAAACGATTTGATTCACTGAAAAATCCATTTTATCTTCTCTTGATAATGTCCTAACTCTTTTGTACAGATGTCTAATGAAAAGGGTCAGTTATCTAAATGGCTTATTATTCATAACAATTGGTGTGCGAGGATTAAAAATAGGTTTTGTGCTTCTACGGCATGCTAATTAATATACCACTGAGGGATAAGAACTGTAAAATTAAAATTTGATCTCAAACGGTATTTTGTACTAGTGTGTCTGCCATAAGTCAGACAGAGAGAGAGAGAGAGAGAGAGAGAGAGAGAGAGAGAGGGAATGAAAGAGACACCTACATTTGGTTGTTGGGGATTATCTTGTGTCCGTCTTTGTACCATGTCACCAGGGGTCGGGGGAAAGAGGCAAGGGGAGGCTGGCTGATGACGGCTGCTCGGCCCTGAGTCACCGTCTTTCTCTGCTCCTCAGCGGAGAAGCTCCCCATAACTGGAGGAAGAAAGAGGTATGAAGAGCATGAGTGTCAATATCAATGTATCAAATTACACTTAGCTAGAAAGAATATTAATCCGAGCAATTCAAATCATTGAAAAAGCAGCATTGTCGCACCAGAAAGTGGTACATCGAAATTCCTCCGTGTTTCTTCGCAGGTTTAGTTGGTGAACTACTGTAGCTGGCAAGATAACCACTGACACGCTTAGCTGTTGGCGCTAGTCAGTCACAAAAGCTCTCAGAATTTCTTTGTATTTTCTCTGTACTTGGCTGTTTAATGTCCCATGTTATTTTGTTTTCAGCATTGAACATTATTTCATTAAATATAGAGATTTATTGAAGCTCTCAGTTAGCAAGCTAGTTAGCTCGCTCGTTTTGCAGGACAATAGCAGTCAAGCAGTATATTCAAAAGGTGTCTTTTTACCACCGCTTTGATAGCTTGCTGACTCTCTGGCTCTCCATTCCCTGAAAGGTCAGAGGTCTGACTGACATTACTTGCTTTTCAGAGGGTGTAGCAGGTTCAGTTTTAGAGCTAGAGTGAAGGCACATCATATGAAACTAGAAAAGGGGGGAATCTACTGGGACCAAACATGTCACACTAGCTTGTCGGGAAGGAAGCTAAGTAACGCTCCAAAGTAAACTAAATTTTGGCGAGGAAAAACTGGCTGGCCATCATGGATTTATGACTAGAACAACTTGACACAGTGCTGAGCTGCATCTCAAATTGATCTTCAGGTTCCCAGCTTTCAGATGATGTTCACCACTTCTGTTTCACATCTACTGTTGACCTGCTATCTCCCCCTAAAGACCCACTGTACGCCCCTAAAAAAAGACAAAAACGGTGGGTCTATTGTGGGTCTCAGAGGGTTAAATTAACTGATTTCAGCATTTTAAACCCTGGTATGCTCTTCAAAATACATTTTGTTTACTTTTGGGGTTCAGTATATGCTCAGTATTTTAGTGCTTAAATGCTTTCCACATATTACATTAAAATATTAAAGTCAAACTGATATAAAAATTGCATGTTAAGAGAGAAAAGGACAATCTCTGATATATTCGAAAATACCTTTTTTTCTCCTTCATGCCGTTATTGTAATATTAACAATACATTTACTTTCACACTATTTCTGGCAGCAAAAAGGGATGACTAATTGTGATTTCAGTTGGACTTTAAGAGAAAAGCTGCTTGTTGCCGCCAGATTAATTTCCCTCAAAACCAACATCATTATTATTAAAAAAAACCTGTTGTACTGGTGTAATTAAAATGGTGTGAAACACTTGAGTACTCACAGGCCACCTGCACCTCTCTTCTCCTGTGTATGACGGCTCCCATCCTGTTCCTCACCATACACTGATACAGGCCAGCATCAGTCCTCTTCAGAGACCGGACAGACAACCTAAAGATGGACAGACACACAGAGAGCATGGTGGTGATGAGGCCGTGTTTTTATCTCGGAGCTCTAAATAAGTGGTATTAACACTAGAACCTCCATGGGGTCATTTTTACCCCCGAACGCAACGGTCAGCAATCGCAATTTAGAAGATGTTGTTCATTTTGAATAATAAGTTAGACTTGAAAAAAAATATTTTTTAAGTTCAGTTTATCAAGGTTACAATTGTGTTTTATTTAATTGTAGACAGAAGAAGTCAAATACACTCTTAAAATCATTAATAAACCGTACAGCAGGGCTCAACAATAAGGCTTGCCCGGGGCAAGGAAAATACCACGTCAGGCTAGTAAATCTTGGGCCCGATCGGGATAGTGGCAAAAAGAGAATTAAAAAAATTGTTGTTTTTCCCGAGCTGATCATGGAAGTAACTAAGGAGTGAGCCTTCTTATATATTGTATTGTTGTTTTACCACTGTACAGCACTTTGGTCAACTTTTGTTGTTTTTAAATGTTCTACAAATAAACTAAACTCTAAACTTGAGCCATCTCGCTTCCTACTCATCTCTGTTGAGAGTTGCACATGTGCAGCACCGGTCGGGCACTCGGGAGAAAATGGCGGCAGGTAAAGACAAAGTTTATGAGCTGAAGTGCAAACGAGCATTTCAATTATCCTGGAAACAGGAGTTTAGTTTGGTGGCGTTAGAGAAGATGCGGGCGAAACTCCTAACTATGTATTGTGCAGTTTGGTGCAAGTTTAAGAGCAAGGTGGATAAAACATGACAATTAACTTTAGTCTCTGTTATTATTTGATAATCACTAATAAATAGAACAATTTGTATATGGGCAAGTAAGAATTGACTTCGGGCAAGTAGGTTTCTGACCCACTTGCTCGACGGGGCAAGTAAAATATACGTTGAACCCTGTACAACCATTTAAAACGTGTCAAAGGCTCTAAATTAAATCATGAACATATTAAAATAATTGACTCAATGTAGAATCAATTAGTTCAAATTTTAAACTTATTTTTAATAATAAAGGGTTATTTTGTTTACGCTACCTTCAGCAAATGAACGGAACCGGAGCTTCAGCAGGAAAAGACTCCTGCACGCACAGACTCACAATCAGCACACACTCCATAGACTTTCACAGTGCACTGTCCACACAATGCACGTAGGCATCAGGTGAAAATGACGGGTCAATCTTTTAGTAAGCTAAGCTACGTATAGCCTACTGTAAGCTGAAGCTATGTGCAGTCTCGCAATCAAAAAGACGCATTGACTAAAACGATGGAGAACCAGTCCAGTTGCACGAAAAGGCGTACGAATGCCACGATAATGCACAATGCATTTAGCGTGCAATAAGAACGCCTTTCTTGATTTTCACGTGCCATTTGTACGCCGTGTAGTCTGTACTGACTGCAATGTAAATGCATCCGCGAAAATGTGCTACGCTCAGTGCTAGTGACGTAGAATACAAAGTGCAAAAGCCTGCTTATGGTGGTACACAGGACTTTAACCAGAGGACTTTCAACCAGGAGACTGGTGTTCGAGACCGGTGTTTTTGCTGTTGTTACATTAGTGACGTTAGTGACGTGTGTTTTAGTGAGATTTGTGACGTGTTTTCCGTAGTTATGTTACGTTTTTTCCGTACGTATTTTAATAGTTTACGTACCTATTTTAAGCTCAACCATGATGTTTTTCCTAAATCTAACTAAGTGGTTCTGTTGCCTCAACCTAATTGCGGACATTACCTTAGTTTTGTTGCGTGGCATACAAATGACATGCGAAAAGGCTAAAATGCGTCCTCATGACACGCGGAGTGTCCTTATACGCCTTCCCATGAGATCGGGTTGGGACGTGGCATGAATGTTGCAATATACAGCGGTTCCTATGCGGGGTAAACACGACCCCTCGGCGGTTCGAGGTATAACAGATCATATTTTTTTGCCCCCCCCCCATCATTCACTAGATGGTTGGTAAACTAACTTTAGGAAAGGTCATGAACTGAGAGATGTATGGTTTTATTTTAACAGTTACATGAAGTTGGTACCAGTGTGAAAAGCAGAGAGGCAGTGTTGGGAGTGAAGTTTGGAGACCAACAAGACAGAAGGGAGAGAAGGTGGAGGTCTGTTTGTCCATATGTACGCACTCTTGTGTAATTCTCTTTCATGACCTTGATCGGAAAATGGATCGGGCCTAATGTTGTCAAAGTTCCCCATCAACAGAAGGGAAGGCGGACCGGTGCATATGTACAGTATGTGTGTGTGTATTGTGTATGAGAATGTTTTTGACTGCGTGCATGTTTTGTTTTTTTACTGAGAGGGGTTGTTAATGGGGTTTTAATGGACTGTGCTTCGCTAATGGGAAGCTTGGCATAGGATCTAGGTTGGTGCCATGCTGGACAAACACACAAATGCATATACACACACAAACACACACATATTACACACAAACCGGATAGACGCAGTAAAACTGGACATCGCTTTGGGGCTCATTATGAATACCAGGACAGCCAAGTATTTAACTCCCAGGCTGTCAGTGTATGTTTAGAGCCAACACACACAAACCCACACACACGTACACACTAGTACACACACGTGTACATCAAAGACTCACACACGCAAGTCCATCTGAATCAGGAATGACACATTACACAGCAGCTCTCATCCTGAAACAGATTTTGATATTGGACACTGCATCTCTCTCTCTGTCCGTGTTCCATTACGTTTTTTTTAACAGGCGTGTGCGGAGGGGCTGTCACTGAGTTTTCCTTTATATTTCTCACTAAACACAAACTTCAATGTTGACAGGTCCCAATCAATAAAATAATTTACCAGTAAATTTCTCTGACACAGTCTCGGCCCCGTCTGTGAAGTCAAATTCCCCGTGTGATTCAAGATAAGAACAATTTCAATCAGCTTTTTCCATTAAGACAGCTTCTGCACAAATTGACCAAACCCTCCCCGTAACATCAATCTGAGCAATGAAATGACTGGACGTAATAAGAGTGTGAATACAGAGGACCACATCATTTCACATTAAACCTAGCTATGCTTAATATGTAATAGAACGAAAAAAATTTGGCTATAAAGCAGAGCTGCAACGATTAATCGTTTAGTTGTCAACTATTAAATTAATCGCAAAATATTTCGAATAATCGATTAATCATTTTGAGTGATTTTTTAAGGAAAAAAAAAAGGAAAAATTCTCTGATTCCAGCTTCTCAGATGTGAATATTTTCTGGTTTCTTTACTCCTCTATGACAGTAACCTGAATATATTTGAGTTGTGGACAAAACAAGACATTTTAAACAAATTAATTGACAATGAAAATAATTGTTAGTTGCAGCTTTAATATAATGATCAAGTATCCCATGAGTCATAGTCTGTTTCCCCAAAAATTAATTTTCACCAATGTGTCGTATTTGAATAAATAAGCAGCTGGAGCAGGTTGACACATTTTTACCAGCACAATTAGGCAGCATTTAAAGGGCCAGTGTGTAGCATTTAGGGGGATCTATCAGCAGAAATATGATATAATATTCATAACTATGTTTTCACCACTGTATTATCACCTGAAACTAAGAATCTTTGTGTTTTTGTTAGCTTAGAATGAGCCCTTCATATCTACATAGGGAGCGGGTCCTCTGCACGGAGTCCGCCATGTTGCTCCACCATGTTTCTACAGTAGCCCAGAACGGACAAACAAACACTGACTCTATGAGAGAGCCGTTTTTGCTTTTTATGTTACCTGAAGGCCACCGTAGTTCTCTGACATGCTTGTGAAACTGTGGTAACGTGAACTGCAGAGTGCAAAACCGTGGTACCGCCAGCCGCCGTCTGACTCCCGTTGCTCCTAAAGTAGTGTTATTAGGGTAAGGATGGCCTCTGAGCGAGGCGAACGGTGTTACCGCAGTTCTGCACTCGGCGGCTCACGTTACCGCAGTCTTGGAAAGGGAAGAGTGAGCGGAGGGGTACTCAGTTGGTTGCAATCTGCAACCACACCACTAGTTGCCGCAAATCCTACACACTGTTCCTTTAATGAACACAAGGGTCGGCTAGAGAAGTTAATACACTTTTGAATTTGATGATACAGTAGCCTTGTCCACAGTACAACAGTATAAACACTCTCTGTTTTTTCTCTGAAGTCTAACTTGCCTACTGATTATTTTATTGCAACTCACTATGTGTAAAGAAAGTGTGTAAAAAGGGCCAGGCTACTGTAGCTGAACTGACACTGTAGAAGGAAACTGCAGTTTCCATTAATGTAAATCATTTTCACTTTCAGCGCTGCTCATCTGAATTATTCACTGTGTCCAGTACATTAAACATAAGCATAAGAGGTAATTGAAAATAAAAAAAATCAGACTATATTCGAAAGAGAAGGTGTTGAAAAGGGACAAAGTGTGTGATTCTGTATAGGCCAGACTTATTTTGAATATGTGAAACTGGACAGATTTCTTTACAATGTGTCTAACATTCTCACACACCCACACACACACACACAAAGAAACACACACACACACACACACGCTCTCGTACTAAACTAGCCAGATCGCTGGGAGCAGTCCAGATCTACACAACGCCTCCTGGCTTGAACAGCGACTGCCTACAAAACGCTGGCTCAACCTCTCCCTCCCTCGGTGTGTATGCGTTCCCAAGATCCCCCTCTATTTCTGAATGATGTGAAAAACAATTTTGTTTCACAGCTGCAGTTTTTGCTGAGAGGGATTGCTCAGCTCTTACCAACCAACACACACAGGGACAGACAGAGAGGGGCAGAGGAAGAGACGAAGAGAGGCGCAGAGAGAAAAGCCGAGAAAGCAGCTCAGACGTATTGATTGGTTCCCCTCTTCTTTCTCCAGACCATATACATATTTATGATGCTAATGTAATTATTAATCTCACTTTGGCTCTACTGTCTAAATGTTCTGACCTTCTCTAAGCGCACTCCATCACTTAGGGCCACAGCTCGTATGCTGTTTATTTCCGTGCTGCAGGCGTGACTGAACACACAGGGGATTCTCAGGAGGAAGGATGGATTAAAAGAAAGTATGTCAGATAGACACACAACCGGCCGGTCGGTGATAACTGACCTGTACTGTGGTGTCCAGTCGGTGACGTTGCTGTTGTTGAGAGTCCAGCGGTACTGCAGAGGCCAGCTGCCTCCAGCCAGGCAGGTCAGCACCAGCCTGTTTCCTTCCAACACCACCTGCTGCCCCGGTCCACCCCCTCGCAGGTAGGGAGCCACCTCTGACAGACAGACACAGAAAGGAAAATGTGTTATTTTTGTTATATGAAAACGTCAGCGTTAGACAAGCTCGAAGGACCATAGAGCAAAATTCATCCGTACTCATCCACCTCCATTCATGTTCTGTCCTTTACTCAAAGACTGGGTCGAACAAAACACTAAATTACCAATGTATCTTGATTTTATAGTTTCAGACTGGAATCTTTACATTCTGTAATAATGTTGGCTATCTACGACTGTATTCATTCGTATTAGTGCTGGGATGATTCACATATCTCCCGATGCGATACTATCATGATATTTGGGTGCCGATTCAAAATGTATTGCGATTCTACCTGTATTGCGATTTGATATAAAGATTTATTGTGATTTTTGTTAACTTTTTTAACACTAGACCATGGGAAAAAGCTGAACTTTTTGTAAAATATAAAAATGAATATTGTAAGACTGTTTGATTTTCAGCATGTGTGTAGTCAGAGATGTCCTGAAGTCAAATATATCAGTCACAGGCATTATTTATAATTTTTTTTTGACCACAGAGATGAGAGTGACGGCTGGCTTGACCGCACGTTACCGCAATACGATAACATTTCCTGTCCATGACAGAGTTAGCATGCAGCTTTAGCTGTGATGTCTAGCTCTGCTTGTCCTGCAATGTGTGAAACCCAAAGTGTTTCCATACTTTACTGTATGTGTAGTGTGTTAACACTTTGGATTTAACAATAGAGAGTGCAGGTCGTATCCATGGGGACCCTCCAACGTTTTCTACTTTATCGTTTCTGCTCGCGGTGGCCGGCAGCTGTTTGTTTTGGTTGAAGGATACGGAACGGATATGACGTCATGTTACTCAGACTACAACAATAAAAGTGGTAACTTTCTCTCACCTCTGTGTAGACTCTGCATTGAGCGGTATGTGCTGTGTGTGTGCGTGTGTGTGTACGTGTTTGACGGATCGGGCACTGACCGTGTGTATGCGTTTGTGTGTTTATGTTGTCAAGGGGGGTTTAATAATGGTACATATCCACAGCCTCCATCCTTTCCACGCTTCCCATTCATTGTCTATGTAATCAGCCACGCAATGCATTCTGGTAGCGTGGCGGCGCGATTCTAGAGACAGGGCATCACGTTGGCCGCTTCTCATTTGCATAAAGTTGAGGTCCAGGCTACTTTATGCAAATCAGGGGCGTCCGGTGCGACTCGCGTCCTCTGGAAACTCCCGAGAAACGTTCAAACTAAGCGTTGTCGATCCAGAATAAAGACAGATTCAGCAACTGCGTTGCTTATTTCTCGCATAAAATGTTTTCAGAAACACATTTCGGTGATTTATTTACGTGATACAAGAAAGTTTCCAAACGAGCCGCCATGTTGATTCCAGTTTGAATGACGGGACGTCCTTAAGCTCGAGCCCTGCATATGTACTTCTTCTTCCATACTCCTGCAGCCAGGACTATGACCTTGACACCTTTGTAAGTCTCTCATTTAAACTATCATTAGTTACAGAAAGAGTACAGAGAAGTGTCTGAGTGAGAGAGTAGCTCAAAATCTGCAGAGACTCATCTAACAGGATTTAGCAGGACTTTCTCCGGAGATGTCTCACTCCATTAGTGAGGTCTATCAAAGCATTCCTCTAAAACTACACACAAATACTTAAATGTTTCCTCTGCAAAAATCTCCTGTGTCAAAAAGTGTCAGAAGATCTACCAGTGTTGAACAACGAACGTGGATGTTATTTGTTGTAATATGCTCTGAATGCTCATTCTTTAATGGATTTGATATCAAACATAAATTCTGACATTTATAACAGCAGTAATTAAAACTGACTGTCAAATGTACGCTGTGTTTGTTGTTAGATTTCAAAAGATTATGACATTACTTTTAATTTATACCTGGCAATAAAGGCGTACCCTTAGGGGAAACACACGTAGGGCATGTGATGCATGTCAAAACACCCACGCCTGTCGTTGTCTATGTAAGCCCGCACACCGGCGACATGCATCACCGTGTCGGCAAGTCCTATTTCCCAGCATTGATGCGCATCAACGGTCCAGAAAAGCAGCAATTCTATCACATTTACTCCCTGGAACGACACGCCGTAACTTGACTACTTCTTCTGTCTGAGCACAGAGCATCTGCTGTGTGCTGCTGGCATCAGTTGAATTGGATCAAATGCCAGTGTTTATTGCACTTAAGGCTTTTTACATCGAGAGAAAGGTCAAACTCTAGTTCGCAGTCACTTTGAAACCCAAATGTATAACAAGTTTGGACATTTTTCAGATGTGATGTGATCAAAAAGATAGTCGCACTCACTCAAGCTTTTACTGATACTGACAGCGGTTCTTCACCTCCTTCTCAGCTGTTATTTTCCTGTATCCGGGCACTGTTTTATCACTTACAGTGCATATATCGTACTGCCAGACTGACAAAATATCCAGGAATAAAGAATGTACAGTATTGTACTGTACAGTGACTACCAGTTAGGGTGGGCTCGCCTCCACGCATAGCTCTGGTTCTGGAACCATACTCCTGGAGAGGGGCTGGACTCTCTCCTTTTCTGGAGTTGCCCAGGGTGAGAGGCGCCGGGCGAGTGTGGGGATAAACACAAGACCCCCCCCCCCCGGCTGAGCGCCGCTGTGTTGGAGTTCCCCTCAGGGAGAACGAGAGGGTCGCCTCGATGCGACTGCGAGTCGCGGGGAGACTGTTGTGTGTGTGCGTATGCACCAAACAGCAGCTCGGAGTACCCGACCCACTTGGAGTCTCTGGCTGGCGTCCTGTAAAAAGGGCACCGGCTGGGGACTCCATAGTTCTGCTGGGGGACTTCAACGCTCACGTGGGCAACGATGGGGAAATCGATTGACGGCCTTAATATCGATGTATTTATTTGTTACATTTTGTTTTACAAAGTTATGAAAGCAATGTTTAAGTCAAGCCTGATGTCGCCTTACACGTAGAAGAATGATCCCGTACGGCTTATTAATTAAACACTGGAATCGGATCGGTAACGGTTTCGAGACTGAAGAAGTCGGATCGGTTTACCCCTTCGTGCCAATATTGCGTACTACGATGATGCTGTTGAATCGCTGGCCGTGCCTCGCGAGGTGCCTCTGCTGAATGGCTCGGCTGCAGCTGCTGTCTAAACAATGGCATCCAGTCTTTAACTCTTGGCTCAGGTGTTCAGACCTGGCCCAACGGCACACAGCATAGAGGCATCGAGGCTAAAGAGTCTGTACACAGCAACTAGCTGCAGGACCTATCAGCATCTGTTGAGGCCTGGATCCACTAAACAAAAACAAGCATCTGGGTGTGGGGTGTATGATTGGGGGGGGGGGGTTGGGTTAGGGGTAAAAAAGGATTTATTCAACCCATCAACCATTTACACACACATACCCACACACACACACACACTGGGTTGGAGGGGGCAGGCTTATCTGCTTGCTACAGTACGTATGGACAGGTCCATAACTCCAAGGCAGAGTTTTACATTCTCTCTCTCCTTTTCCTGTCAACTCAATCTCCTCTCCTCCCTGCCGTTTCAACTTTCTCAGTCCTGTCTTTCCTCCAGCCCTCTCACTTCATCCCCATTTCCTTCCTTATTCCCTGTGGATGTCTCAGGGCCACCTTTTTCTCCCTTTCTCTTTCTCCACTTTCCACTGTTTCACCCTCTCCCTCTCTCTCTCTTTTTTAGATTGATAGCTGCCTGCTCCGTGCACAAGAGGGAAGTGTTCCATCTAAGATAGATTTATACGGGATTCTCTGGGTGTGTGTGTGTGTGGGTGAGTGTGAGTGTGAGTGTGAGTGTGTGTGTGTGTGTGTGTGTGTGTGTGTGTGTGTGTGTGTGTGTGTGTGTGTGAGAGAGAGAAACTGTGTGTGAGTGTGCATGTGAGCGTAAGGATTTATTTGGAATATTCCGTTTCTACAGACGATGGCTGGCAATGCAGACTCCAATGTCATACTGCTGACCAGCACTATAACTCACCGCTGCCTGCCTCTGTGTGTGTGTGTGTGTGTGTGTGTGTGTGTGTGTGTGTGTGTGTGTGTGCGTGTGCGTGCGTGCGTGCGTGTGAGAGAGAGAGAGAGAGAGAGAGAGAGAGAGAGAGAGAGAGAGAGAGAGAGAGAGAGAGAGAGAGAGAGAGAGAGAGAGAGAGAGAGAGAGAGAGAGAGAGAGCAGCAGAGATGCAGCCTTTACAGCTTACCAGACATGACCCTCAATTAGAAAGGCTGGAGCACGAACAAACTGTGCAAATAAAAAGATGTGGACGTTTTGCACCTGCCTACATTCATTCCACTTATCGACCACTTTCCGTATATTTCATACACTGTACAGCTGCATCCGCCCCCCCGCTAGATTCCTCACGGCCATTTAAACCCTTCGTCTACTTTAAAGGGAGTCCATTAGGAAGTACAGATAGAGATAGAGAACACCACATCTGAGAGGAGCAAGGTCAGCTAACAGCCTGTTTCACTCACTGATGTCGTCTGTCTCTCTCTCTCTTCCCCCCCCCCCCCCAGCTGTCTGTCTCTCTGTCACTCAATGTCAACAAGCCACTCTCTCTCCCTCACAGTCTTCCCGTTTCCTAACCTGTCTCTCTTTCTCACAACAAACCACCTGTCTGTCGATCAAGACCACCTCCCCTCTCTTTGTTCCTCCCCTCCCCGCCGTCTCTTGTTGCCCCTCGGTCCATCTCTGTCAAAGCGTGTGGCAGCTCAAGGTCTCTGCTTGTTGCCTCTTCGGTAGGAGGAATGTCGCCTAACAGAGAGATTGGCCTCCAAAATGTGACAGGAGAGTCAAGAGGCAGACGTGCGCGCAAACACACACTGCCGCAACGCGCGCGCGTCCCCCGCTCCCGGGCCGGTCTCACGAAGCTGCTTAGGCAGATTCTGGGGAGGAATTCAATTTGCCGGGGAGATGAGCGCTGTGATAGAGGGGAGAGGGAGGAGAGGGGGATGAAAGGAACAGGAGGAGAAGAGGATCAGGGTCGCTGCTCCGGGGGCTGATAGTCCACTACGATCCCGCCCTCTCTCCTCTCCTCTTCGTCTCTCGGAAGTTTCCCAGCGAGTGTAAGTGCGGTGGAAATTAGCCCCTAAATGACTTGTCCTTTACAAATGGGCCAGTAACGATCATTATTCTTACATCGCGCTGCATTAAACATCCCAAAATTAATCCTGAATTTTACTGCAACAGCTGTGGTGAGATTTTCTCTGGCTCGACATGAGGTCAAAGTGCTGGCTATAGAGATGTTCTGCTACCATTTTTTGCTTCCCGATACCGACTCGGACAGCTGAACTTGCAGTATCGGCTGATGCTAAGTACCGACCCGATACCACACACAGCACACATCGGAGATCCAAATGTCAGCTGTGAAGCCTGCACATCTTTTAGCCTACATGAAATGTGTTCCCTCACTGTCTCGTATAGTTTGGGGACAGTTTCAGAGATGTATTCCTGGCAAACTGTACCTTGGCTCCAAATGCTCCACTGAGCAGAGAAATCCCACGTTTCCGACGACCGACAGGGGTTGGTCATCCAGAACAATGATTCCACAATTTTGTCGGTTATCTTCAGCGCTTTTTGGGCTACAGTATCTATGTGGAATTTATCTCGTCGTTGGAATGTGAATCCAAAGTTCGCTGCTGTGGTTCGTCCTTTTTTTCCCCCTTTGCCTTGCTGAAGTCGCCGTGCTCTCTCGTGTGATGCGTCTTCAAATGTTTTATAAGATTGCTGGTGTTGAAATTGGCAACACTAGTGCCACCACTCGAAATGAACATACTGTACATATCGCCGTTTTACTTGTTGGATTTTCCACTGTGAAATATTGGGAAATGGCTGACCTTTTCCTCGCTCTGACTACCGTTACGCTCTCCACTAGCACCGCACTGTTGTTGTTTGCTATCGTCACGTGACAAACAACCTGCAATCCGTTCTTCTTCACTGGTCTAAAACAGTAGTTGCCAGTGGCAGCCATGATACATCCAGGGCGACAGCACAGTGAACTGTTTTGGAGCGGTGAAGAAGATTTGATTTCCGGTTAATCAAGTTGATTTTTTTCTCGGTTAATAAACAATGGTATCGGATCGGTGCATAGACTGGTGTAATCGGCGATACCCAATACCGAATTTTGGGCAGTATCGGATACATTTCCGATACTGGTATCGGAACAACTCTAGTGCTGGCTAACCGCTAGCAGCACGGGTAAAAGTTTTGTTTATTTTGTGTTGGAAGTTTGAAATTTAGATGGTCAAAACAAAAAAAACCATAGGCGGTGCAGTTTGCATTCAGATACACAGAGGGAACCCTGTGGTGTAAATGCATTGCAGAGAGTGGGAGTGCAGGGATAAAACTAAAGTTGAGCCATGGATCTCATTCCAACAGTGCCTGCTTAATTATTGGATACGTGTGTGTATGTGCTTGTACAGTGGGGGTTTGTATCTGTGTGTGTCAGGTCAGAATTAGGGTCATTCACTTTCAGAGAAATCACTTTATCTTCATAGAGTTGAACCCCTGCTGTTAGACAGGGCTGGCAGAACTGGCTATACTCTATGAATACTGATTCACTGTCTCTCTCTCTCTCACCCTTCACCATGTCTTTCTGACGCATGAGGTTGAAGGGGAGAAAATAACTAAATCAGACTCTTTTATTACTAGTAAATTTTCTATGAATAAGGGGGTAAAAGTTGCATAGCTAGGCACTTTTTTTCCATGGTCACAGCAGTGTATTTGATTATGGGGTGCAAATGAGTTCCACTCCTTTTTAATCTAATAAGTCTGCCAGCGCTTGTTTCAACAGGCATTTAAAAACACTTAATTGGACTGACAGTGTGTGAGGCGAGAGGAAGAATTATGAGTTGAGATTTTGGCGTGTTGCAACCAGTCAGAAAAATGGGGTCGAAAAAGAGGCTAATTAATTGAACAATGTAAAGTGGAGGGGCTGAGGAATGAGATTTCATATCCCCAATCGAAGATCTCAGACGAGTCGGGTGGAAGCACAACACGAATGTATCAGAAATTTGCACCAAAAATAGTTAACAATCGTCTCTGATGCTGTTGAAGAATACTTACTGTATAAGGCTGAGAGATATTAAGATTACTGCAATCGAAAAAGACTGGACAACCCACACATAATGACTGCTTCACCAAAATACATCCATCCATCCATCCTTTATCTGTAACCGCTTATCCTATTCAGGGTCGCTGATCCCATCTGACATTGGGCAAAGGCAGGGTACACCCTGGACAGGTCGCCAGACTATCGCAGGGCTGACACATAGACAGACAACCATTCAAGCTCACATTCACCACCAAAATACACTTTTGGTTTAATCTTGACCTTCAGAAAGAAGCACATGTTGCCCCGATGAGTAGGCCTGTTACAATAACTGCTTTTGTTGGCGATATATTGTGCTAGAAATAATTCCGATAAACAATATTATCGTCATTTTAATACCATTTTATGCCACTGATATGAGGAGCAATGAAGTCTGAATTCTTAAGAATATTCATAC
The DNA here is from genome assembly GCA_916701645.2 of Sebastolobus alascanus. Lineage (NCBI taxonomy): Eukaryota > Metazoa > Chordata > Actinopteri > Perciformes > Sebastidae > Sebastolobus > Sebastolobus alascanus. Next base: position 1,395,174 of record CAKAOJ020000032.1, read on the forward strand.
ATTGGAATGTGAAAAAAATAAATTTAGATATTCTAAATAAATAAAACATAAATAAACACAACCAAAACAGTAATTAAAATGGACTTTCTGGCTCCGTTAACAAAAATGTGCGATGTCTGCACTGCGCCCAAGTCTTATAATAGCAGGGAAAACCCTGCTGTTTATTCTGGCATCATGTTGGCTAAAATGTTGATGACATTCTTATTTAACCAACACGCAAGTAAACACAATGGGCAATATCGAGGTCAGTAAATATGATCAAGGTCATGTCCATATATCGTATAATAAGTCGATAGTGTAAAGATGATCGAGCTCCATATATCGTACGATAAGACGATAACGATTATCGTGACAGGCAGACCAGGCAGAGTAAGTACAGGGATCATAGACTGTATATAAAGATGGACGACATGACAGCTCCCCAAAAGTGAAGCCAAAACATCTTAATCGCCCCCTGGTGGCTGGCTGCAGAATAGGTCATAAATCCCGCCCCCTCCATGTTAGTAGATGGGACATGAGTCAAACTAAAAAGTCAAAGTAAACGTCAAATACAATTTTCCCAAAGATGGTTTCTGTTATTTTAGGTAGTTCATAACACGCTGATGTATGTTCAAGTGTTTGAACATGTTTGTTTGGTTTTAATTAGTTATTTGATGCTATAAAAAGGGGGTGAGACGTCATGATTGACAGCTGCGATTGACAGCTGCTCTGAGTGAAGTAGTCGCGCAGCTGGAGGCTGGGGAATTGTACGAGAGAAGAGATGTAACTTTAACTTTCCACAACCGTCACGAGTCTGTGTAATAGAACGTGTGTTAATTTGATCATAAATGTAGTTATAGAGATATCATGGTTAGTTGTTGTGTCTTTCTAGCCAAACAGCTACCGTGGTGCTAACGTAGCAGCTAGGTACAACAGGCTAGCAAGCTGTGGCCGTGCTCAGCTCATGATTGGCTTGGGCAGATGTGTGGGCGGTGCCTCAATACCGTGGCTCCAGCCCCCCGATCACTACTGCTCAGACTCTGGCTCCAAATTATGTCAAAATTTCAAGATGACAGCACCCGTGTCCGGGATATTTCGGGCTTTACTTTTGTAGAGTGAGAGGAAGTGGAGACGCGTCGTCCATCTTTATATTCAGTCTTATGACAGGGATCAACACAGTGGAAGACAGCTAGACTACAGTATGATTAGAGTCACGTCATGAGGAAACCCTGATATTTTCAAGTGTTCCTGTATCAAAACAGTAATAAACATTGATCAATAACAGTTCTTCTAGCTAATTTCTTAATTAATAATAATAATAATAATTCAGCAATTTGCATGGAAAAGACAGTAAACTAAACTGCAAAATGTGGATGAAATGGTGGACTGAGAGACGTGGGCAACAAGAACTCTGCAGAGATTGCTGTAGGTGGGTGAACTTCACACGAGTGAGGTGAATTTCAGTTGAGCTGTGGCTCTGACCTGAAAGCTGTTGAACTGGAATATAATATAATTCTCTCTCATGGCACGTCGCGCTGTTTTTCTTTTCTAAATCAATTCTCCTGCTAAGTGATGTTGACAGTCCCGATTCCAGTCGCAAAAGCCAAACATGTTTAAAATAACCTTAATGTGACGGGCAGTGACTTGATCGAAAAACAAACGATTAGACTCATTTAACACCACGCACTGCATGATTTTATCTCCTGAACGTCAACACCAGCTGGTCAAGACTGGAATGGAACCAGTTTATCTATCTCCAATCAGTTTTTATGCCTGAATCATGACTAAAAACTAGTCGTGTCATGTTTCGATTTTAAGGCCACAATTTTTAATTTAAACATGCCAGTGTTAGACTATGGAGTCTTGATTCATAAAGATCAACATTGGTTTTATACCCTGACAACTGTCATTCAGACTATCAAATTCTTCTTTGAAAAGAGAACTGAACTCCCTTTTTATTAAGAAAATGTTTCAAATAATAGACCGCAACAGTCTACAATATAAAAGCTGCATCTTTTCAATACCAGTATCTGTGTGACCCACTTCAGTACATAATCATTACGAAAACAATACATAAATCCTTCTGCAGTGCATTACAAGTGTGCTGTAATCTACAAAAATATGGTTTTGTTGTAATTTACTGTCGCGCTCGTTTCTCTCCTCTCTTTTTTCCTCTCTCTCCTTTGTCTGATCGCTGTGTGTCACTGAGGGCGGAGGAGGCTGAGCTTTGGACACAGTCTGCGATGAGAGACGGTACTCGGTAATACCGCTAGCGTGTTGCTACTATCAGCTGCAACCATGGTGTTGTTTTGTCGGGAGATGCAGTGACTTAACGTTAAACCAAGTAAGAGTAGAAGCGTTATGAGTAAGGAAACGTAACTAACTAACTAAAGTCCGCTAGCCGCTAGGCTAATTCATGCAGTGTAAAATGCCAAAGGCATGCAGGAAGTGCCCTGAGTATCGTAGTAACAGGGATGGCCCACATTTCCCATTAGGCCTGCCTAGTCCCGAGTGCTGGACTAAGTATTTAAGTATGCTGTTTTATGTTCCAAAATGCAAATGTTACTTTTCTTAGGGTTTGTAATGTAATGTGTCTGTTCAGAACAAGGTGGCTTATGTTGGAAATAGTGATTTGCTGGTTTATAGTTTTAACCATGAGTGAAGTGGCAGTTACATTTCTTGAGTCCAGCTGTATTTTCCTTCTAACGAACGAATGTGGGCGAGGGTGGAGAAAAAAAAAAAAAATTGTCGATCCTGCTTTTGATGTCGCTGATCGAGATTGGAAGCAAATTTTGATAAATTTCCAATTTAGAATTGAAATCTTGACACCCCCTACTAAAAACAGCCTTAAAAAATCCCAATGTGTGACTCTCTCTGTCTGTCACACATCCATTACAGAGCTCCAACTGAAGGAATCTACTGGCCAAACAAGATCACAGTTAGCACAAATCACCTGCCGTCTTTGATGGTGATAAAATCAAAGCGCTCTGACGTGAACCCGCTCGGCTGCAGCTCAACCGCTGATCCCAACAGGCCCCAGCTGAACTGTAAGATAGAGAGTCCGTGGGGAGCTTGAATTTGCCCGAACCAGAGGCACTGCTCCCTAACAGAAAACAGCAGAAAAGCCTGCACGAGAGAACAAAATGCTTCCTCCGCTTCATCCACTGTTAGATGTAGCAGAATGGTAGGTGTGGCAAACTGGATGTGAGTGCAGAGCTTTGATCTGGAGTTTAACTCGTGGCTTTTCAAGTTGGCAGCTGCTTTAATTGACTGCTGAATGTCAGACTCAATTCGAGAACAAAGCATCTCTCGCTGAAGACCGGATAACACCCCCCTAACCTCTCTTCCTGCTCAGACAGCCAATCACAGCTCCCTCCTCCGAGCTCCTTCCTCGCCTGCTCCAATCGCGGTTTCCACCGGCCTAGACTGACAGCTGTCTGCGACGAGGTGACAGATGACTGACTGATCCTGACGTGCTGATTGGCAGATGTCAGGCCAGGAGAGATGTTGCCTGCACTGTCACACATGCACACACATATACAGTCAAAACGCACACAAGTAGATATGAGCTGAGGCGAACAATCTAGGTCTTGAATAGAAAGAGAGTTCAAAGTCAACGTTCTTGAGCGGGTTTGCTTCTTCGTGTCAAAGACAGTGATAGTATAATGCTCTGAGAGTTACGGCAGATTCTCAAACAACGTCTACAACAACTGGTTGTCAAGGAAAAACACACCGAACAACCAGGCTGAGCTCGAATTTGCATCTTTTTTCAGTCTGGATTCACATTAAAATTCTGTTGTGCTCGACGCAGGTGAAAGAAAACAAATGCGCACAATTAATACCCACAGTAATTATGTCGAACGTTGGCCATTTTCCAATTTGGCCCGTGCTCATTTAGCGACTGACCATTGTGTATTTCTCTTTAGAGGTAAGCATAAGCAAAATGTTAACCAAAACTGTGAATGAGCAGTCATTTTAAAATGTCAATTTATTGCTTTCTCTGGCATTTAATAATGTCACTGTGACTGTGTATATGCATGTATATATGTGTGCACCGGAAATGTACTTAAATGTCAACCTTTAATATGTTGTACTTAAATTGAACAATGTACAAAACAGCACATTATGTCATTGCAAGTATGTGTGTGTGTGTGTGTGCTCTCTAAAGCTTGCATGTCTTAGGGAGTTATCTTGTTGATGCGTGGGCTCATAGGAGTGCAGGTCCATGGATGGGGGGGGGTAAAGGGGGTAATAAATGGGGCAGAAGGGAGTGGGTGATGGAGGGGGGAGATGGGGGGGGTGGTGGTGGAGGGAGATACGAGAGGAAGGGGGGGTTCTGGGTAATCAGGTGGAGGAGACTGTGATCAGTGACATTTAAGAGGTGGGCCACACTGCAGGGCACATAATGCAAGGACACACACACACACACTGGATCGCACACACACAAACAACTGTCAGCTCCTATCTCCTGATGAGCAGACAGGCGGACAGGAGGAGAGAGGAGGTGAATGGGAGAGTAGGGAGGGAGTGAAATGAATACCTCCCGCCGAGACGGCAGCCTCCTCTCTCTCTCTCTCTCTCTCTCTCTGAAGAAAGTTGTGTATACAAGCGACTGTGAAAACACCCCGATACTTTTGAATGACACACGCAAACACGCACACAATAATTATTCGTCTGTTTTACTCTCTCAGCTTTCTTTTTATCCCTCTCGCCCACTCCCCCCTCCCTCTGCCTCTATTTTACATCTCATCATTAAAAACAGTCTTTCTGCAGGTAGAAAACAAACTTGTATTTACACCACGCACACATTATCAATCAGTCAGTTTGGAGTCCGTGGACGGATCTGAAAAAAGGACAACAGAGGAGGATGGAGCGGGGAGGTGTGCGAGCCACTCGTACCACCCTGTCATGGTGGGTGGGGGGGCGTTACCAGTTTGTTCCTGAACCTGTCGTACACGATCACAACACCACCTTCACATCACAGCCACTGGGCTTCACACACACACACACACTCGACCCAGATCCACACTAATACTGAGAGACTTCACAAACACGACTGCATTCAGACATGTGATAGTCTGTTGACATGACTCCGGGGTTGTTTGCTGGTCAAATTTACATATCTTCGGCATGATGGTTTTACGCCACACGCACAGCAACACAGACCATAACGTCACAGCCACACACACGACATGCACATCGCGCACACAGCACAGCCACACACACACACCTCATGTCGGAGGAGGATTAAATACTTGGAACAACTTTGAGATTTGTTTCAGTGAGCGTGAGAGAAGGTCCTGTAACTTGGTGCAGTTCAGGAGAAAATGTTATTTAATAGTCAATGTTTTATTATGAAGTAGGCTTGCCGCGGTAGTCGGTGCTACCGGTGTTCCAAAGTGTTGGGGCATACACCGATTACAGCACTTGCCCACCGCCCCCACCGTCGTTATGATTTTTTTACAGAAATAAAACACATTTATAATTTTCGCACATCAGCGACCACATTTATCAAATAAAAAAACACTCATTTGTAAAATACTGAGCGTGTTATCAATACAATCGGACGATGGGTGCTAAAATGATAAACTGAAAGTGAAAGTGTCTGCTCCGTACGGAGTCTCAACTCAGAGTAGCAGGAGTCCCATTTCACACATACACGGGATAAGAGAGAGTCGACAGACAAGATGATGGCGGAGGATTTGGTTTCAAAGCGAAAAAGCAAAAGCGCCTATTTGGCAATATTTCAGATTTAAACCCAACGCTAAAAGGGAACCATAACGTTATCGAGGCAATCGCCGCGCGGAGGACGGAGCGGTCACAACCGGTGTGCACGGCGCACCAGCACCGGGTAGAAACCTCAATTCAATTCAATTTATTTTTATATAGCGTCAAATCTTAACAGAAGTTATCTCAAGACGCCTGCGGCCCCGCAGCAATAAAAGCTCAACCGGAGAGGCCAGACACACAGCCATCCAACGTTTAAAAGATTAAAGCAAGCACTCTACATATATTGTCATCTTTTCTTGTAAACTGTCCGGTGTAATCGGTAACACCGATGTTGTCGCTTGTTTACTAACCAGTGGGAATATTTCCTACCCGTGGCATCCCTATTATGAATATAACATTGAATTACAATATTCCAATGCAGAAAAGTTACAAAAATGTTTGTGCATGCCCTCAATTGTAGTTCTTTGAAAGAAAAAAATCAGCAAAAATCTGAATTGGCAGGTCAGACTGGAAATCGGACAAGAAAATTACAATCGGTGCATCTCTAATACATACAGAATGAGACACAGACTGGGAAAGTAATGTGTGGTCTAGTTGTCTGTCAGCTTTCTGCCAGCCAGTGATTTTAATTGTCCCACTGTTTTATTATCCACATCTCTTCTCATCTCCTAGTCTTCAGCTCCTTTTCTTTCACTTCCCTGTATTGCTAATTTTTTCGGTCTGCCCGTCCTTTACCAAAGAGCAGGTGCTCTCTTTTGTGCGTACGTGTGGTGCATGTGCCCGGGAACCCTCCTCACACCTGTCTGTGCTAGCCATCATCCCCGCTGACAGCTGCCACTGTCCTGACCTTGGGCATTGTGGGCTACGTGGTTTTGAAGTGATTGACGAATCGTATCCTTTCATTCATTATTGAAGGCGGAGATCAAAACCGCGGCACCTGGGATATCAGTGTGACAGCCCGGCAGACCAGACAGAGGTAAAGAGGGGAGGAGGACGTGGGAGAGGGAGAAGGTCATCTGAGCAAGTAAGTGCAGGTGAGAAGAGAGGGCGGGGAAGGGGGAGCGTGCAGGAGCAGGAAAGTTGGGTACGGAAGGTGGAGCATCCTAAACAGCAGCTTTTGTTTCACTCTGGCATTCGTTCAGAGATCCCGAAGCTCCGCCTGTGTCCGGCCCTCTGCTCACAAAAGGCTTCACAGATCCAAAAATGATATTCAAGCCAGACTAACAGTTAGAAAAGGTGCATACAGCTTTCTCCACTGAAAGGGCGGGTCAATTATTATTGGTTTTTTTTTAGGTTTTTATATAATTCTGTAGCTTCCCAGTGGTGTTCCTTGTGTTTTCAAATCCGAACATTGAAATTTTGGTCAAAATATGTATGTTTTTTAGCGTCAAAGCCCTTCTAAAAAACGTTTTCCCAGGTGACCTGATATAGGTTTCTGCATAATGACGCTGCTACGTGTGCAGTATATACATCCTTAGCGGTCGGCCACGTTAATTCTGATCCGAAAGTCACACAATAACACAAACTGACTGAAATTACTGTTTTTTTGAATGGAGTCTGGTCTGGTGGTTTTGAAGACAGCGATATCACTGCTTCAGTTTTCTGTCGGAAAGAGCTGTCTGAGGGCAAGTAAAGCGGTGAAAATATTCTAAATATAGCGCACACTTAAACTCATATTGATTTTTTTTAGGTGGCTAAAATACGTTTTTCCACTGCTCCCATCCACAGCCACTTTACCTCGCCGTCAGACAGCCCTTTCCGACGGGGAACTGAAGCCGTTATATCGCTCTCTTCAACGCCACCAGACTACAATCACAAAAGCAGTAATTTTTACGTTGCGGAACGCGGGATAATAAAAACAACCCCACTTCATAAACTACCAAACTAACCCTTTCAGTTATTTCCAAACTTAGCACAGCTAACTTTGACTCGTTCACATTATTCATAACCTTATTGATTAGCTTACTGTGGTAACTGCTTTTTGAAACTGCTAATTTGGAAAAAAAGGATCAGAACGCAGATGGACCCGCCGTTTAATACTCCTTAAAATAAGAATTAGACTTTTAGTAAACTGATGAACTTAAAATGATAAACCTCTGCAAGTCATTCACACCAAGACGTCACATGAGACTCACATGTGAGCTGTTGAGTTCACAACACCTTTGGAAGAGACATCATACTCAGAAGGTGTCTCACCAGTTCGGGGCATTTTGAACACGTAGCCTAAGTATTTTAGAATGCATCCTGACTGCCAGGCGGTTACACAACTCTTCCTCATTTAATTCATGCGACTAAAACAACTCTCACATGAACGCCATGTCCAAATCCAAATCCAGTGGATAGAAGAGTTTAATGTTGCTTTCACAAGCTAGCCATAGTCCGTTTGGTTAGTCCGAATCAGAGTGAAGTTGATACTTTTGGTTCGTTTTCTATTTAGTCTGGTTATGTTTCCCAGTGCACAAATTAAAGCGGACCAAATAAAAAAAATAAGTTGATGAGGGGCGTGTACGAACGAGTGAATTTATCTTTTTCGTCTCCAGAGCTGCCACTTCTATGCAGGGAATCACGTACTTTGATATATTGTTTGACTCGAGTCGGCACTGATCTACTGTGTGCAAAAACTCAGTCATGACTTTATGAACTTCAGTATTTTTGCAGACTTTATTTAGCATATTCTGTATGACTTCTGCAGAAGTCCAGGTCAGTCCTCTCCCACTCATGTTAACCTGCCATTTACCTGTGTCCATCTCCACAAATGTCCACAAAGGCAGCCTGCGTTTTGGTTCGCTTGGAAACGGTCTGCGACCACCTCTCGCAAACATTCTCGGACCGGTTGTTTTGGTCCACACCAGAGTATGATTAAATGTTGGCTTGTGAAAGCGCCATAAAATAGACCAGGATGAGCGAGATCATTCTACATCACTCAAATACAGACAATGTATGTCAACAGTGCAACTACAAAGCATACCTTTAGAGTACACCTGAAAAAGTGATGGGTTCTGACTGTCTGACGTCACCCCACAAAGGAAATATATCTGCAGACGGTGGAGTAGACCCCGCAGGGAAACACTGACGTCAGTACTGGTGATGAGTAATTTATGCTCTTCTCGTTTATACTGGTGCCCATAAAGAAATGGAAAAAAAGAAAAATCAGGCAAGAACCAGAAGCACGTCTCCAGTGTCCATCCACTCTGAACTTTGTCCCACAGTCTTCACTCTTTCATCTTCCTTTCCAGTCCTTTATACAAAATCTGCCTTCATCAGTCTCCACCATCCTCGCCCCGTGTTCACCTCTATTCTCTTTTCATCTCTAGCCTGTAACATTGATTTTTCGAGCTTGGACTGAAACGTAGCTCTCTAGTCAAAAGGAGTGCGTGTTATGTCCACTGGCTATGCCGTTTACCTGCTACCTGTGTAGGCGCCAAAAGCTTGATAACTTGAAGTTTCTCCGACCCGCTTCTCCCACTAACTCATTCACTGTCGTTGTCCCTCTGCCCTTTTTCTTCACACATTTCAACTGATTTGTTGTTGTTGGGTACGTGGGAGGCGTTTCAGGGTGTGTGTGTGTGTGTGTGCTTATGCCTAACTGTGCATGAGTCCATATGCTCAGGGAACGCAAGTATGTGTGCGAAAATGTGGATGTTTACTTCCTCCTTTCCACAGTGACAACATCTGCCACCAACTGCAACACACACCATGTCTTCGTCGACTCCCTCGCTCTCCCAACTTCCCCCCCTCCCTCCCTCCCTCTCTCCCTCCTCAGACAAGGGCGGCACAGTGACACACCGTTTGAAGGGCAGACTCCGTCTCGGTAAACGTTTCCCTTACAGACTCAAATTAATTCAATAAGACTGACAAACGTCCTTGCCAAGATACGATATGACTTTCTTTTTTCCGAGTGTTTACTTACTTCCACGTTCATACGCAGATGCGAGAGCTTACGCGCAAATATAGGCGCACGCAGAAGGTCAGACGCACGCCTATCCCTGAGCAGAAGTCAAAGGATCACGACTAAAGACAGCGCAGACAAAGAAGCGTTTGAGGCGTACGTGCTCATTGTTTGCCGAATAATTCATTGTTTAGCTTTGCGATTTCTCAGTGTGTCGGTGAGCTGATGGAGCGGGTATTTTTAGATTCCTTTTGGGTGAAAATGTATGAGACGCTTGCGAGGGTGGTTTAAAGAGATTGTTGTTCAAAATGCCTTTAATTATCTTGCTGTCACAAATACTCTTTGAGGCGAACTTGAGTTGCGCTTGTTTGCAGGCATAGTTTTCTCATATTCACCAAAAAGTCATTAATAGCAGTAGTCGTCCCAGTTTAACAAGCAGGGTGGTGGGCGAGTCAGTCATTACTTTCTCTTAGCTTTTTTCCCCCATCAAGCGAGGATGATGCATGACTGAAGTTCTTTTAACAGCAGGCATACACCGCATGCTTCCAGCTACCTGCAGTTTTCCACTGATATCCAGTAGAAAACTGCAGGCCATTGCACTAATATTCACTACAAGACTCAGACTAAGCCACACAAATCTGTACGAGGTAAATTCCAGCGGGGAATATGAACCTTTCAGATGTAAACTGAACAAGTTCTTCTCCTGAGCTCAAGAGAAAAACTACATTTCATAAGTGTCCACACGTAGACAGACAAGAAAACAGTCATCGGCGCATAATGCAGAGAGACAGGACACCTCATTTAAACTCTGCATAACCTGAACTCGTGTCAGGGTAGATACAGAAACACACTGTGAATCTGTGTCCGTGTGACGTGTAGATGAGTTAGTGAATCACTGAACTAAGGTAACACGGGCCAAATAGGATTACACAATGACTTGTTTTTCTTGTCTATTTCCAAATCTTGTTAAAACGCTCCTCGATTTCTTTTGGCGATGGATGATGATTCTGTGCTATTCCGAAACTGCATCACCAAGATTGGGACGGGATTAGAGAAATGAAGTAATTTAATATGCTTCTTCTGGTGTTTGAATGGGTTACAATGCAAATTATTCCACAAGTGTCCGTGTTAAACATCTTTATAATGCAGCATGACCATGAATCTGCTAAAAAACAGAAACTTAAAGGGCACAGCATCTATACACATACTGTATGCAGGTTTCTCAGATAAATACATATACAAAAACACAGGAGCTGGGACGATACACCTATCTCCCGATTCGATACTATCACTATATTTGGGTGTTGATTCGATATGTATTGCGATTCGATATTATGATTTATTGCAATTTTTGTTTTTTAACACTAAATCATGGGAAAAGTTGAATCATAAACTTCTCGGGACTTTTACTTTAGAAAATATCTAAATTGATACGGTAAAAATGTTTGAATTTCAGCATGTATGTAGTCAGAGATGTCCTGAAGTCAGTTATACAGTATCAGTCATTGTCAGGAATCATTAATTTTTTTTTCCAGCAACCCAAAAAAATCAAAGAATAAAGACATTTCCCTCACAAATTAGTGGTTTTATCTTCTTCATTTATAAGGGATATGTAATGCTTTATACTTCTGGTGAATATAATCCAATCAATCTTATTTACATATATACATTTTGTTTATAGAGGCCCCTTTGTTAACACCTTATTTTGAATACCGGACGTAGTCACGTGTGTGCTTCCACTAACTTCCGTCGCTAGCTCTCCCGTCAGCTCCGTTCTCTTTATACATCCATGGTCAGCTCCATCGGGGCCGTTTGAATGCATTTAACATAACTGTCAGTATATCGGTGCTTCACAGTTGTAGCGTCGGCCGATTTGACCACAGAGATGTGAGTGATGGCTGGCTTGACCGCACGTTACCGCAATACGATAACGTTTCGTGTCACGTTACTCTGACTATAAATAAAAGTTGCAACTTCCTTCTACCTCCGCATAGACTCAAATGAAGCAAATATATATCTATTCTGGCATTAAAAAAATCTATTAAAAAAAAAAAGAAACTATCTAAACCACATTTTTTTTCCATCCCTAAAAACACACAGAGGATTTTTTTTTTTTTTTTTTTTTTTTAATTAAAATTACAAAAGCTTTCCCCGTGGAGAACAGCAGATACTGCATCCCCCCCTCAAGCATTCTATGGGTGAGGGACAAGAGAGGGTGAAAGGGAGAGATGTTGGAAAACTTCAAAGCTAGTCAGGAATTCAAAGTTCAGAGCTTCATCTCCTTGAGTCTTCTCGCAATTTGTAAGTCAATGTGGGGAGATGTGTGTGTGCACATATATATTCATGTGAGAGTCTGTGCAGAAAGAGCAAAGCAATGTTGAAGATCACCATGCAGGTATCTTGCAGTCCATATACGAGCTTGTGGATTTTAAAATATGCTAGTTGAGATGTATAGAGTCTGGTTGGTATTCCTTGTCCTTTATAGTCCGGCTCAGTTGGAGTACGGATAAAAAAAAAAAAGAGTGATTTCAGGTGAGTATATAAACCACCTCTCTTTCCCTCTCACTTCATCGAATGCCCTCTCGCTTCTCTTCGATTCCTCTCCCTCCTCTCCGAGCTCTGACCCTCCCTCTTCTCATTGCTTCTCCACCTGAGCGTGCTGCCCCGTCATCTCCCATCTCACCCTGTGCCTCTCCCCCGTCTCTCACTCTTTCTCCCTCTCATGCTGTCATTTAGCATCACGGGCCGATGATTAAGCGTCCCATCGTGCCCCCTCCCCACGCAGTCAGCACTTTTATTCATTCACTCCTTCATTTCAATCTCTCCATCTCCCTTGATTTCCTTCCTTTTATTATTTATATCTGCCTTTATGGTTATGATGACAAAGGGGCGAGCTCTGAGAAATACTGTACATGCACAGCAGGCACAGGTGCAGAAATGAAAAACTCAACAAGTGCACACAGTTCTTCCTTGCTGGAAAATGTTAAACTCTAAGACACATCCACAGACACGGCTAATCTATCTTCTGTTTCGGCCGTACAAAACAAATTGGCGCGGGTCAAGACCTGCTTTTTCCTTGAGTCTGTTGATGAGATAAACAAGCATTCTGTCTTCCTCTCCCTCTCTCTCTCTCTGGGTAACGTCACATGCCTGTATTAAACGTGACACTCTCGTTAATCCACATGCAGTCAGCCACTGCATCTCCTGAACGCACCCCGCACCAATCCAGGTCCACAGACCTGAGGCAGGGGAGCTCATGAATAGCTAATGGGAAAGACACAACAACGCTCTGATTCACAGAAAATGGCCTTTACACCATCAGCTCCACTATTGGCTGCCGGTCGGGAGAGACAGAGGGGAGATTGATCGAACATAAAGGGTGAGAGAGTAAAGCGATATGTGTCTGGGAGAGAGAGTAATTGAGTGTGTGTGTGTGTGTGTGTGTGTGTGTGTGTGTGTGTGTGTGTGTGTGTGTGTGTGTGTGTGTGTGTGTGTGTGCGGGTGTAACAGAAAGAGAAAAAGAGAAATGGAACATATTATATGAAGTTATTGGAAAGCAAAAGAAAAAGTAATTTCACACACACAGCCCATCTGCCAGTCTGTCTGAAAGCCTTATCTACACGCATGCATGATTACTAAACCTGATAAGCGAACACATACAACAGCAAGCTCGTCCCTCTCGCAAACACACAAGCACACTGCATGCGTTGTGTGAGTTGTGTGTAACAACAATACGATGGTGTTTATGGCGAAGATGGCTCGGAGGGGAAGGGAGGGGCCTAAGCTATTGTGGCCATAACAAAGACTGGTGCGATGTGAGTTCAGCCTAACCTGAATGTAGTGTTAGTGGAAGAAGTCAGATCTTTCACAGGAGTAAAAGCAGCAATACAACACTATTGAAATACTCTGTTACAAGTAAAAGTCCTATAAAGTCTCGGTTAAAGGCAGCATGAGTAGGATTTTCCTAAGAAACTATGTATACACAAAAATAATCCCTCTCAATCATCACTTATGACCTACTGGAAGTGTGGGGTGGTGTCTGTATCTGCAGAGACCCTGCAGCCCTCTGCCTGTATTTTCTTATTTTGCTGAGTTTGGGACATTTCTGGGCGTCATCCTCTATAAAAACATAGTGACCAGGTGTCAGATCGTAAGCACGCATCCCAGAGGAAGCTACGAAAATGGCAAACTCGGTGGCGAAAAAAAAAACCTCAAGTCATTGTCATAGTCAAGTCAGCACGCTGACACACTGACAGCTGTTGTTGCCTGTTGGGCTTGAGTTTGCCATGTTATGATTTGAGCATATTTTTTATGCTAAATGCAGTAGCTTTGAGGGTTTCTGGACAATATTTGTCATTGTTTTGTGTTGTTAATTGATTTCCAATAATAAATATATACATACATTTGCTTAAAGCAACATATTTGCCCACTCCCATGTTGATAAGAGTATTAAATACTTGACAAATCTCCCTTTAAGGTACATTTTGAACAGATGAAAAATGAGTGATTAATTTGCGATTAATCGCGAATAAATATTTTAATCGATTGAGGGCCCTAGTTTTTAAAAAAATAGATATTATATGAAAATAGGACATTTTACACTGCTGAGAGTGTATCAGTTTTATGCAGGTCTAACTGTTAGATAAGCTATCTGGCTGTGTATGGTGTGTGGGGGCTTCGTATCAACTGATGCTGCGCTATGGAAACACAGCGGCACAGCCGGAGTCGTCACACTGCGCTAAAGAGATGGAGACTGATGAAGCACTTATGGCCCATCAGCGCGAACAAAAGGATACAGACGCTCTTGGGTGTGCGATTTGGAGAAAATAGTACCCGTAAAGAGCGTGGCGGTCCTATAATAACATAAGTATAATAACTCATTATGCAGAATGGCCCATTTCACTTCAGAATCGTATATATTACATCACTGGATTATAATCATTGATGCATTAATGTGTTCATCACTTTAATGTTGCAGCTGGTAAAGGTGGCGCTAATTTCAACTGCTTTACATACTGCCAGGTAGTTTGATCGATAATAATTTATCATAATTCATTAGTTGATTTAAATTTTGTGATTTTAATGTAAATCTGCAAAGTAACTAATGTTGTCAGATGAATGTATTGGAGTACATAGTGCAATATTGCATTGAAAAATTGTAGCGAAATAGAGGTGGAAAGTAGCATAAAATGGAAATACCCAAGTAAATGGTAAATGGACTTGCATTTATACAGCGCTTTTCTAGTCTTCAGACCACTCAAAGCTCTTTACACTACATGTCAGCATTCACTCATTCACACACACATTCATACACTGATGGCAGAGGCTGCCTTGCAAGGTGCCAACCTGTCCATCAGGATCTAATCTAAATACTCATTCACACACCGATGGCACAGCCTTCGGGAGCAATTTGGGGTTCAGTATCTTGCTCAAGGACACTTCGACATGTGACCGGAGGAGCCGGGGATCGAACCACCGACCTGCTCTACCCTCTGAGTCACAGCCGACCCAAAAGTAAAGTACAAGTACCTAAAAAATTGTACAGTAATAGAGTAAATGTACATAGTTTCATTCCACCCCTGCCTGGGTGTTGTTTAGCATAATGTAGTCTAGCTTCACCTTCACCCTTCACTCCAGTGTATTTTATAGAAAACCTTATAGTAGGAGTACAAAAATGTCCACAACATTTAAATGTTTTGGTTTTTCAGCATATTGACACCTCCGGCTCTGGCATGCATCGCTGGCAAAGAGAGAGGCTTTCTCCTGTGATTTGGGAAGAGGAAAAAAGCATCTCCACGAGCTAGTTATGACCGCCAAAACTCAGATATATATAAAGAAAACAACAACTGAGCGACGCTCATTCTGCTAAGCAGTGACGTTGGCAAATGAAGACTTAAAAGGAAATGATCATTTTCCAAAAGGGCCGTAGTATTTTAAGTAAATCAGCATCATCGGGGTTATCGGAGTGAGACGGGAATAAACAGCGGATGTTTATTCAGGGGAGAGAGCAAAGCAAACAGGCACGATGACAGCACAAATACTGCAACAACTGCTATCGTTACTGGGGGCCTCTTTGCATACAAACTCCAAATATCACTTTGATAAAGTTTAGGTCTAATTAATCAAGCTAATCAGCAGGGGGTCCTGGCAGCTCTGCAGTCTCTCTCCCTGGCTGGGGCTCTGCAGCAGTTTCCTCACTGTGGAGAGACACTATTGGCTCACAAGGTTTCCCTGCATATTAAAACTGCTCTACAACACCTAAAGCTAAAATGTGAACACTGTAAATGTTAAGCAAGATACTTCCCCCTCCATCCTTCCGTAATATGAGTTAAATACTTTAAACTTCCTGGGACCGAACAGGCTGGACAAGCTTTAAGTTAAAGTCCAGCTTTCATATGAGAGGGAAACTGCTCAAGTTTCACAAACCATTTTACAGAAATTATGCAAGACTGGCCTTGTACAAAAATGACACATTTGCTATTTGAGTGAAAGCACATCAGTTAGGAAAATATTACAAACAGTTATGATCATCCAGGAAGTCTAAACAAGGTGTCCTTGGGCAAAAACCCTGGGAATGTATGCATGCATATTCCCTCACCAGCATACTGTGTGCTGATGAAACATATCATAATTAAAGCACATTACTGAACAACTTCTGGATGTTTATACTAGGGCTGTCAAACAATTAAAAACGTTAATCGCGATTAATCGCATGATTGTCCATAGTTGATCGTGATTAATCACATATTTCTTATCTGTTCAAAATGTACCTTAAAGGGAGATTTGTCAAGTATTTAATACTCTTATCAACATGGCAGTGGGCAAATATGCTGTTTTGTGCAACGTATATATACATATATTTATTATTGGAAATCAGTTAACATCACAAAACAATGACAAATATTCTCCAGAAACCCTCACAGGTACTGCATTTAGCATAACAAAATATGCTCAAATCATAACATGGCAAACTCAAGCCCAACAGGCAATAACAGCTGTCAGTGTGTCAGTGTGCTGACTTGACTTGCCCCAAACTGCATGTGATTATCATAAAGTGGGCATGTCTGTAAAGGGGAGACTCGTGGGTACCCATAGAACCCATTTTCATTCACATATCTTGAGGTCAGAGGTCAAGAGACCCCTTTGAAAATGGCCTTGACAGTTTTTCCTCGCCAAAATTTAGCGTAGGTTTGGAGCATTATTTAGCCTCCTTCCTGACAGTCAGTCTAAAACTGAGCCCACTACAACCTAAAAATCGCATGTTGCGTTAATGCGTTAAATAAATTAGTGGCGTCAAAACGAATTTGCGTTAAAGCGTTATTAGCGCTTTAACTTTGACAGCCCTAGTTTATACTTTGTTTTTAAAGGTTGTCTAACAAGCATTTACTGTTAAAGCCACAACACCTCAAGTACAAAAATGTGGTGGAAATTGCCCGCAAAACACTTGAAACATGATATAAACATTGATGGGTTGAAGATTAAAAATATATTGTATACAATGTATTGGAGAACATACTGTTCCTTCTCACAGAAGTCAGAGGAAGCGTGAATACAGTTCACTATAATAGCACTCCAAGGATAAAGAAACCACATATGATTAGCCCCTGTGCTGCTTATACCAGATTGGTCAACAGGTCACATCTGCCGTTGCTCCAAGAAAGTGTAACTTCTTAGGTGCTAATGGTCCAATTAAATGATTTATGCAGTGCTAAGTAATGTGAAATGCAGGCCACTCCATTATCCCGTCATGCAAAGTGTCACTTATTTCTTTAAGTGCGTCTAAGATAAACCATTCTCAATCCTGAGTTTTGAATGGTCTCTTTAGGCAGACTGATGGGTCATGGAACAACAAGCACAAAGGTCTTGAACTCTTCAAAATCTGCTAGTAAGTATAAAAAAGTTTGCACAATTAAATGTGCACCATCACATATTGTCATTTTAATCTCTCATGGTTTACATAAAGAAATGTTATTTTGGATTGTGATGACAGTAAAGGTTCTTTTATGATCTATTTATTACATATTAGCTGTAAGGATGCACCAATCTCACTTTTTCAGTCCAAATAGCGACACCTGGGCTTTGGGTATCGGCCGATACCGAGTACCGATCCGATACCAGTGTTTAAATAATAAGCTGTGTGGAAGTGACTGGGGTCATTCTTTTATGTGTAAGGCAACATCAGGCTTGACTTAAATATTGCTTTGTAACTTTGTAAAACAAAATGTAACAAATAAATACATAGACATAAATTTACTGAATTGATATTTATAATTAAAATAATAAATCGTACACCAGCAACTTAGAGATACAATTCAAGAGTAAACCTTTTTAATGCAGCAACAAATTGCTCAAAACTTAAACAGGAATTAAAATTCCAGCATAGAATTTATAGAGTATATAAACAAAGAATTGAAATGAATAGATTGGCCTCATTGTCACGATACCCGATTAAGCTATTTGAGTCAGTATCGGCCCGATATCCGATCCTGTACATACAGCGCTGTAGGGTGTAAAAGCCAACAATGATAAAATAATTCTGCTATGAAGTAAAAGGAACAAAAATCCTGATATAACCCTGGATTGTGTACTGCCTTTTGTGCCTAATGAAAGCTTACAAAATGTACTGAACTACTCATGGCTGCTGCTTTCTTTCACAGAGGTCAAACGTGGTCCAAAAAGAATAGTTCGTGCACACAGCACATTATTTGAGATGTGAAATGATGAGGTGAAAAAACTCACACTCATGGCCAAGTCATGCAATTCTATCTTTCCCTTGATGTGGAGTCACGGAGCAGAGCAGATGTGGAGTCACACCACCTCTGCACTGTTAAAACTTTTAGCAAACCTTCGCCTCTCCGGGGATCTTTTCAGCAGGCGGTGGCATATAAAGCGGGAATGTTGCAATCACTCTTGTGCTGTGTGGCTGCTAAAAGCATAGCTATGGTGACAGGGACAACATTTTCATTTCGCACAAAAAGCAGACAAATTCAGCACCTCCCAAAATGATTTATTTTCCTTAGTGAGATTCGCAAAATGTCAACCCACTATTCATTCGCACACAGAGGGCTGCAAGAGGATATGTCAAAGGGAGACAAAGGTTGCTGTTCTTCCAGTAGGTTGGAGGGGGTGTAACTCTACATTTGTCCAGTACAATTAATGGAACAGGTACATATAGTGTAACCCCATCTGGTATCCGGTCCACTGCCCTATTAGCAAGCCAACTACTGCATGCTGCTGGCTTGTTTACTGAACTCACACTTAGACCCAATTTACACCCTGCTATTAACATGCAATCTCTTACTGGATATCTGATCTCGATAACGAAGAGGCATGTTAATGCAAAGTGTAAATGCAAGCAGAATGTAATGCGATCGGGTCGCTATCGGGCTAATCTGAGGGTGGTCTGGCTCGCACTGTGAACAGATCCCAACCAGATGTCAGTGTAATATATAAGTAATGTATGTCTGTAAGCTATAAACACCACGCAAAGACACTACAGAAAAATAAGTAGAGCAGCATCGCTTCCTTCGACCTGACAGCGTCACCCAGTTAAACACTCATTTTACCACCTGCCTTTAAAGTGTCTTTAAATATTCATCGCTACTTTTCCAAATGTTTATCAGTTACTTTTTCGAAATCCACGTGAACCGCTCTTCACGTCGGCGTAAATTAAATCCACCGCACGGCACTTTTACAGCTGGTTCGCCTGCTACTCCCGTTATTTCCTTCTTCCAAAACAGTGGTGAAGAACACCAGGAGCAAATGCTGTCGTTTTCATTGAAGGTCCAGTGTGTAGCATTTTGGGGTATCTATTAGCAGAAATGGAATATAATGTTCATAACTCTGTTTTCATTAGTGTATAATCACCTGAAACTAAGAATCATTGTGTTTTCGTTAGCTTAGAATGAGCCCTTCATATCTACATAGGGAGCGGGTCCTCTTCACAGAGTCCGCCATGGTTCTACAGTAGCCCAGAACGGACAAACCAAACACTGGCTCTAGAGAGAGCCTTTCACGTTTTTACGTTACCTGAAGGCCACCGAAGTTCTCCGACACGCTTGTGAAACTGCGGTAACGTGAGCTGCAGAGTGCAAAACCGTGGTTGTGTTATTAAGGTAAGGATGGCCTCTGAGTGAGGCGAACGACGGTGGCTCACGTTTCCACAGTCTTGGAAAGGGAGGAGTGAGCGGTGGGGCAATCTGCAACCACACCACTAGATGTCGCCAAATCCTACACACTGTACCTTTAAGACACAATTATGACTGGTGTGTTAACTGCATGCCAAATTGATCAGAGAACACAGGGCCAAATTGCCTCCGAAGTTACCATATGATATGGTAAGCAAGAGTCTGGTACAGTGCTCACTCCTCATAAAAAACGCACGGGGGCTACATTACATCACTTTCAGCAAACTTCACGGAGAACAATGAGGGCAAAACAGCGTCACCGATCTGTACTGACAGAATAATCTCTGGTCTAGCTCAGCTAAAAACACAGACTTCTGCACCTCCTCGTGGCTCTGTTTTCAGGCTTTAAAAAAAAAATCTAGCCTGTGACGGAAGACTTTGACCAATCACAGGTCATTTCAGAGAGAGAAGCGTTCCTATTGGCTGAGCTCCGGCTGGTGAGCAGTGCTTGGTATTCCCTGAGGAGATCTCAACATGGCTGCCGGGTCACAAACTTTCTCATTTTACAGCTAAACTGTACACGACAAGATGATTCTGAAAATATTTGAGGAGAGAAATAGGTAGTAACGTAATAGAAAATTGATTCATATTTGATCAGCGCTGCCTAGTTTGACCATTTGGTCAGAGTTCGCGAGTGATTGACAGCCGGCTCTCATAGACGGAAGCTGGTAGGCTGAGGCCAGATCAGCTCTGACTGCTTGTTTTCCTCCGATCTGTGAAATCCTGCAGATGCCGGAGGACATCGGAGGACACAGAGGAACATGATTTTTTTCAGATTACCTGTTCCATGTACTACTGTCAGGATATAGCGACCGTTGTATAGAAATAACTTTTTTTTTAATCATATTTGCTCCAATCTCGCCTACTTCAGCTTTAATAGAACTGAACATTTTTTTTTAAAAGTAGCCAAGCACAAACTCAACTATCTCTAAACGATCATTCGTTTTCTCACACTACTGATCTGCATATATGTTCAAACAAATACGGGGTTAACAGTCCAAATATATTGACATTTCTTTAATATTTAAGACTCGCGCTAGTGTAAATACATTGTTAAAAGAAGTTGATAATGTATGCTCTGATGAAGGTCTGACAGACCGAAAGCTCAGAATAAATTGAAATACTGCATAGATCTAAGTGTGCGGATATCTTTTCTTACATTTTTGTACTCTTTTTTTCCAGCACCTTAGCAAAGTTTTTAAGACAGGTTGAGCGGTTGTCCTCCTGCATTACCTAAAAGAATGTGGTTGGGGAATAAAAATTCTTCTGTCTGATAAATCAACTATAAAAACAATACTCAGCAAAAGAGGAGCACTTTTAACCATCCTCACGCAGCTGTAGGTAACACTCGTGTGGCCACGGCAGCAGAAGAAGGCCGACTCTTCTCTGACCTACACACAGCAGCTCCCTGAGCAGCAATATCCCGTGGCCGCCCCTCGGGACAGCACAGCAGAGACAGGTAATAAGCTGCAATCTTACTGTGAATGTTGGAGTGCAGGCAAGACAGAGATAGATGGCACAGTAGAAATACATCTCACAAACACACTTAACCACAGCACACAAAGACACACCTACTGGCCCGCACACACACGAGCACACGTAGTTGTAAAAGCTGAAGTGTGAGGATGTATTGCTGAGTGCAGCCTAATTGGAACATTCATTATTGTTACACTGAATTACAGCATTGTCCCTGATACTATTGATCCCTGAAATGTGTTTGAGGGTGTGTGTGCACCTGTGTGTGTGTGTGTGCGTGTGTGTATCCAGGCACATCTTTATGGCTAAACCTCAATCACTAAACAGCTACTTCTCAGCTCTTTTGATCCGACTCTTGACTTTGACCTTTTAGACTGCTTTCAATCAGGTCCTCACAGTCCCGACTGCCTGACAGACGCGGGAACTTATCACAGTCTTTCTGTCTCTCTCACACACACAACACACACACACACACACACACACACACACACACACACACACACACACACACACACACACACACACACACACACACACGTACGCACGTAGTGACAGGTCCTGTCTCCAGTTGACAGGGTTTTATATCAGCAAAGACATCAAGCCGCCCACAACCAACCCTCCCTCCCCCCCCCCCCCCTCCTGACCCTACGACCACGCCATGATGAGAGATGGGACAATCTGCTCTGTGACAGCTCCGCTCATACAATGACATACACACACACACACACACATCCCAAAGAAATACTCATTGTCTGAACACAAAATGATAGACGGTAAGGCTCCGTTTAATGTATGCCTGCGTCGTGTGAATGTGTGTGCGGATATCATAAGAAAACATGCCTACACTTGTGTGTGTGAGTGCGTGTGTGTATCTGTGTGTGTGTGTGTGTGTGTGTGTGTGTGGCAGCCTCTTAACTGAGGGCTTTGTAAAACTCTTGTTCATCATAACTGTGATGCTCTAGCCCGAGGGCTTAGCGGCATAAAGCAATTTCCCTCTCGTTACACCAGGCGTATATTAACCTCCAAAAACCGTCAAACACACAAACACTGACTCGCACACACACCGCTCTCTTGCCATTTATCTGTCGTGTCAAGTATAGCGGGGACTATTCTCTTGAGCAGGTTATTTATAATGCTGTGTACTCCCTTATCAGCTTGATAGTCTACTGAGTAAGATCTGTCTCTCACTGTAGGCTTCGCGAAGGCTGTTTCTGAACAGTAAGCGAATGCAAAGTCAGACGGACTCCAGAGACGGTTCGAGGCAGCGTTAACCCACCTGTCCCGCTACTCTGCTTGCTGTGTCCCCTGTTGTTCAGGCTCCATTTAAATTCTCAAATCATAACCGAAACAAACAGACAAATATAAAAAAAAATGGGTGGGTGGTTGGTGGAATAACTTGCACGGTATATTCAGCACGAACTCCTTCAATACAAGAGTCATGTCACTAATCTGTTGTCAAGATTTAAGGTTATTCTTGACCATAGTAAAAGTAGCTAACAAAACAATTTAAAGGGACTATTTGTAACTTTTCACGCGCATAAATCCTAACGGGTCGGTATCCCATGCGCGCTCGCGTGTGGGTACGCGAGCGCGCAGCAGCGCTGCTCCTCCTGCCTGCTTGCACACCGCGCTCGGCTCGCTCCAACTCCACGTGCACACTACACACTGCAGAAGAGTTAGTTTAGCTCTGAGAATATCTGGTGAATGTGCAGTGGACGTTTTTGCAGAAATAAATGCTGCAGCTCCTCCAGACCAACAGAGGTTTCCCGTGTCTTGTGAAGTGACGGGGCTCCGCAGCGAGTTACGTTATCGTCCCGACCAGGTGTCGGTGTCTCCCCCCCCCCCCCCCCCCCGACCGGGTGTCGCTGTCTCCCCCCCCCGACCGGGTGTCGGTCTCTCCCCCCCCCGTTCCCTCCGCGGTCGGCAGGCTGAGAAAAGAAAAGTCAACACTAGAATCAGCATTGATTCATGGAGAGACCTTCCTCTGGTCAGCTAACATTACTGCCAAGCAGGTGAAATATAGAGTGATATTGTGTCACAGCGGGGGGGGGACAGCGACACCCGGTCGGAGGGGGGGGAGACACCGACACCCGGTCGGGACGATAACGTAACTCTCTGCGGAGCCCCGTCACTTCACAAGACACGGGAAACCTCTGTTGGTCTGGAGGAGCTGCAGCATTTATTTCTGCAAAAACGTCCACTGCACATTCACCAGATATTCTCAGAGCTAAACTAACTCTTCTGCAGTGTGTAGTGTGCACGTGGAGTTGGAGCGTGCCGAGCGCGGTGTGCAAGCAGGCAGGAGGAGCAGCGCTGCTGCGCGCTCGCGTACCCACACGCGAGCGCGCATGGGATACCGACCAGTTAGGATTTATGCGCGTGAAAAGTTACAAGTAGTCCCTTTAAGCACAAGGGCTGTCCTGGAGCTTTCTATGGTATCACATAAGGGTGGGAATCACAAGAGACCCCACGATACGATATTATCACGATACTTAAGTCACGATACAATCTTATTGCGTTTTTAAACATTTCGCGATTTGATGAGTATTGCGATAAGATAAATTGCGATAGATTGCGATTAATTACCATTTTTCAACTGCAAATTATGCAGTTTGACAACTTCTGTTTTATCTGAAAAAAAGTAGGGCTGTCAAAGTTAAGTCGATAACGCGTTGACGCAAATTTGTTTTAACGCCATTAATTTCTTTAATACATTAACGCAAGTTGAGATTTTTAGGTTGTAGCGGGCTCAGTTTTAAAGCTAGAGTGAAGATACTGGTATCATATGAACCTAAAAAAATCCTAAGGTATCCATTGTTATCATGTCATACTAGCTTGTCACAAAGGAGGCTGAATAATGCTCCAAACTTATGCAAAATTTTGACGAGGAAAAACTGGCATGGCCATTTTCAAAGGGGTCCCTTGACCTCTGACCTCAAGATATATGAATGAAAATGGGTTCTATGGGTACCCACGAGTCTCCTCTTTACAGACATGCCCATTTTATGATAATCACATGCAGTTTGGGGCAAGTTATAGTCAAGACAGCATACTGACACACTGACAGCTGTTGTTGCCTGTTGGGCTGCAGTTTACCATGTTATGATTTGAGCATATATTTTATGCTAAATGCAGTACCTGTGAGGGTTTCTGGACAATATTTGTCATTGTTTTGTGTTGTTAATTGATTTCCAATAATAAATATATACATACATTTGCATAAAGCAAGCATAATTGCCCACTCTCATGTTGATAGGAGTATTAAATACTTGACAAATCTCCCTTTAAGGTACATTTTGAACAGATAAAAAAGTAGGGCTTAACTATGGACAATCATGCGATTAAATATTTTAATCGATTGACAGCCCTACTAATAAGATACAGTTTTCCCTCTGTTCATCTCAGAGTTTTCATTCAATTATCTTGAGGTCAGAGGTCAAGGGACCCTTTTGAATATGGATATGACAGTTTTTCCTCACCAAAATTTAGCGCAAGTTTGGAGCGTTATTTAGCGTTCTTCCGGACAAACTAACAAGACATTGTTGGTACCAATCGATTGCTTAGGTTTCATATGATACCAGTATCTTCACACTTTACTCACTAGCTTTAAGACTGAGCCCGTTACAACCTCTAAAATACAGAATAGTTTCCGGATTGTTAAGAGGTCAATAGTTTATATAATAAAAAGATTGATACTTGACGTCCGTGTATCGATACAATATTGTCACGCAAATACATTGCAATACTATGCTGTATCAATTTTTTCCCCTACCCTTAGTATCATACCATCTTTCTCTGCAGATGGAGTTTGCCAGAAAAAAACGTTTTTGTTTTTTTTATTTGAGATTTGAAGCAAAGCTTGTCAAAGTGGCCTAATACAGCGTAGCTCGAGATTGGTTCAACTCAGTTCACGGCAGCTGTAATAGCAGTTCAGGTCTGCAAACTCAGTCCATCCAAAGCTTTATAAAAAAAATTGCTCTCATTTACACACTCCCTCTTTTATCTATCAGTCCCCACTCTCGTTGCATTTATCCGTCCCGACGGAACTATGAAGGAGTGATTATCTCATCCCAGTTTAGCTTTCCACAATGCCCGCTTCTTCTTCCTCTCACTGTGTCTTTCTTAAACTCCCTCTTGCATCTAATGTCATCTGTCTTTCATGCTTGTTTTCCTCTTTCCTATTGTCATTATTTATCCCCATCCTTCTCCAACAACACCATCCTCCCACCCTTTAGCAATTTCTCTTCCACCATGTTCATCCTGTCCATCTTATGTCTTGGACATTATGGACTGTGGAATCTATACCAACAACATCTAATGAGCAGCGAATAGCAACACAAGCATGATGGACTGGAGAGGTCAGGATCAGGAGTGCAATGTGAAGAGAAGAGGGCGAAAGGAACGGAGGGGAGTTGTCCAGGTTAGAAACAGCAAGAAGCAATTAAACTTGTAGATTGAGTTTCTTACAAAATTCATACTTAATATATAAATTATCATTTTCACCATATTTCATCATGGTGACTTATTGTGTTTGTGCAGGTTGCTCAAACTCCAGCCTTACAGGGCGTAGAGTCCACAGTTTTTCCTAACAAGAAAAGGGACAGCGCTAGCTTTGGTGCCTCATGTGTGTTTTGCACAGCTAATACATTTATAATGTATTTTTATGCGGTGTACCGTTAATGTGGATGTGTTATAAGACTTTGCAAAATAATGAAGAATCGCTCGGAAACGGCGAGAAAAGAAAAGAGTGTGCAGCCACAAGGAAACATGGAGAGTGGGAGAGGTACAAGACTGGACCACAATTGGACAGCCACTCGGCAGGTTTCCACAATAATGCAACCACATCCCGTAAATAAAGAAACGAGATGCATTGTGGGAGCCGGCAGGAAAACAGTTTTAATTAGATGCCATCTACTGTACGTGTGCATGCACGTGCCTCGGCATGCTGCAGTCATGTGTGTGTGCTTATGCAGATGATGGCTGTGGCTCTATTATCAGAATAGATCGATTGGCTGGTCGATATGAAGCTGCACGTGCATGAAGAGATAAAGACAACCATAGATATACATGTAGGATGAAAATTGTTTTGTTTTTATTGTTGCTTAGTTTAGTAATTCATGTAATCCGATCATTTAAGACAAATATCAAGGAGAATACTATTTTTTTTTTGCTGGTTTAAGCATTTCAAATGTAATGATTTTATATCGTAAATGAAATATCTTCATCTTTGGGTTTTGGACATGTGGTTGGTCAAAATGGGCAACATCACTTCAATCACTTTGGAGTACGGCAAATTGCCTGACCATCTAAACTGGTTTCATCTAAAGTCGTTTGAAAAACGATGCAATCTGGTTGCCACGGTAATGAATTACATCTGACTATTAACCACACCCCCATTCTCTGTTTAAGAAAGAACGTTAACCAAATACCAGGAAGTAAAACTGGCTGGAGGGGGTTTTAAAGTATGACTGTATTACAGTAGTAGCCTAACTTATCCATCAGTAGTAACTGTCACAACGTCATTTAGCGATTTACCACACCGACGGTGAATATTCACGTATCTTGTGTGCCTCAAATCTCAGAGTGAAAGCCTCGGTTAACCCGCACCTTCTCTGCATTTTCACGTTTCTTTCAATATGTCACAGCAAGTTTCGTTCCCCCAAAAGGGGGTGCCGCCTTGGCGATGACGCAATGCCGGTCTGGTCTATGTTAGCTGCTCTGTGAGGCTGTCCTTGAGATAAATGCTAATGTCAGCATGCTTCGCAGTTAACAATAGGGGGACTGTCAATGTCTGTACGTGGGAATCCATCCGATTTGTTGTCGAGACACTTCACCTAAAACCAAAAATGTCAACCTTGTGGTGGAGGAAAAAGCCACTGGATCACCAAAGTCTGTCGGATTCATCCTCTGGGAACCACAAATGTCTGTACAAACTTTCATGGAAATCCATCCAATAGTTATTGAGTGACTGAAAGTAGTGCGCCGACAGACCAACTTTGCCATCCCTGAAGCCACACTGGCCTAGTTGTGTGAGAAGATAGAGTAAAAGATAGCTTTCGGTTTGAATATAATCACTCATACGACGCATTATTGTTGTTCATCATTTGTTCGGGCAAGAGACAAGTTGAGACAAATTGAGCAAGAAAAAAAAAAAACAGGAAAAGACAGAGAGACAGGGAGAAAGAGACACAAAGAAGGCATTATGTATTACTGTGTGAATAAGTCAGGATTTTAGTTCAGGCTACCAGTGATTCTGCCTTTGGCTGCCTGCCTCTCACATGCAGGAAACCGGAAATGACCTTATAATTGTCAGTGACTCCCTTAGCTCATGTAACACCTGGTGTGACCTTCTCTTACAGCGCCACATACACTGAATGCCCGCCATGTTGCTCCAGCCAGCCAACCATGTGATGTCAGCGACAGGACACACCTTGAAGATCAACACCAGCACTCTCCGTGGTCAAACACTGGAGGTTTTGATTCAGGAAACACCGTGACCTTTTCCTCCTCCGCCTCCCAATCCTACCTCTCTCCTCCTCCAGTGATCCATTCATCACACAGACAGGCAGTGTGTTTTAACTTTTGCTCGGTGTCACTAGAGCAGCCTATTTGAGTGGAGGAGGAGGTAGATAAAGAAAGGCGGAGGAGACGGTGAATAACAGGCGAGAGAGAAGATACGGGGGAGGTGTGGTGAGAGGTCAGACAGCGCAGACACAACGGAGATAAACCTCTGTGGAACAACAGGGACCTCAAATGACGACTCGTACATTAATACTTCATACGCGCTATCCTTCTCTCTCTTATCCGTTGGCTCTGTCTGGTGTCGGTGTAAATCAATAGCCTTTTTCGCGATCCTTTTTGTAACAAGACGTCAAATGTTAAGATATCGTACTTTTGTCATTCTATCAAGACCGACTTTTAAGCCAATTATCTTTTCAGCTCCGCCTGAAGATGAAGTCTGAAATACGTGGTTAAAAAAAAATGATGTCAGTTTCTTTTAAAATTGATTGTAGATAAATGTCAAGATGCACGAATACGACATTTTATGCATTTGTGTGTGCACATGTGTCGTTTACCTGATGAGCAGACTCTCATTCAAGGGAAATTTAATTTCCACCACAGAGTCCTGTGTGACTCATTCAACCCTGCACCACGGCCTTTTCTCTGCCATTTTTATGTAGTTTGTGTGTGTGTGTGTGTGTGTGTGTGTGTGTGTGTGTGTGTGTGTGTGTGTGTGTGTGTGTGTGTGTAAGGATTCCAATTTGCTGTGAAATCTGACAGCCCCTCTCTAATTCCCACAGAAGGCCGAGTAGTGGGTAGGAGGGAATTACTACTGTTACATACCCGCCAAGCTGATTACCTATCGACTGGTCTAAACATTCTGGCAAAGCCACAGTATTCCTGTGTGTGTATCCCCGTGTGTGTGTGTGTGTGTGTGTGTGTGTGTGTGTGTGTGTGTGTGTGTGGGTTATAGGCATGCCTGCATGAGACAGAGTTATCTGTGACAATCTAATTCTACCTGTCTTACTATCCTTATCTTTGTTTCTTTTAGACATAAACAAATACACACACACAGACACACACACACACACACACACACACACACACACACAGAGACTAATCACACACCCAGACATTTACCTGGTGGCTTTATTAGGACTGATTGGCCGGGCAGCACCGCAGCCACGGCGATCAATACAGTGACGGGAGGAGGATGACATCACAGTGTGAGATGAACCCAGGTTAAACACTTATCGGTCCAATCAGCTGCTCAGCTGACACTAATGACCTCATCACTAATAGCCAAGGCAGCTGAGTATTACTTCTAGCCCTCAAAGCAAGAAACTAGAACACATAATAAATATGTGTGGGTCACTTTTTATAAGAAATAATTTATACCATTCTCCAAACAGATAATCTCTGAAAATGAGTTTCTATACAACTGTTCTCCCCGCATGAATATCCGATTGTCAGCTTGTAAAATTAGGATAAGCCAAAGGTGGGCTACAGGCACAAAAGGGAAACTGGCTTTTATCTGAAGACAAAATGGATTTTAGATTAAATTTGACCTGTAAGTCAGCAGTGAGACGAATAACAAAGATAAAAACAAGTGTGATAGAGTCACGTAAAGCTACATGTGTCGTGATCATCAATTCATTCATCCATCTCTATACTCCAGTACCATATTTACTTTAGTACATTACACTAAGTTGACAATGACACACTGATTTGCTTTGTCCGATACCACTCCCTATTTACGGTAGAGTACACTATATTTACCCTCCGCCATTTTATTAGAGCCTCTGAATTCTGAGTGCAATTTTATCCACAATGCGAGTGCCCTCAGAAATCCCCACAATGAAGTGAAAAAGGTATGAAAGGTGTGAAAGGTATTTCTGCCAAAAATACCACAGTGCAATGCACCTATATACTGTATACATACAATATATATATATATATATATATATATATATATATATATATATATTGTATATGGCTGTCAATCTATTAAATTATTTCATTGTGATTAATCGCATGATTGTCCATGATTAATCGTGATTAATCACAAATGAATCACACATTTTATATCTGTTCAAAATGTATCTTCATAGGAGATTTGGAAATCAATTAAAAGCACAAAACAATGACAAATATTGTCCAGAAACCCTCACAGGTACTGCATTTAGCATAAAAAAATATGCTCAAATCATAACACGGCAAACTCAAGCCCAACAGGCAACAACAGCTGTCAGTGTGTCAGTGTGCTGACTTGACTATGACTTGCCCCCAAACTGCAAGTGATTATCATAAAGTGGGCATGTCTGTAAAGGGGAGACTCGTCGGTACCCATAGAACCCATTTTCATTCACATATCTTGAGGTCAGAGTTCAAGAGACCCCTTTAACTGGATTCCCTGGTGTCAGTGGCGGAAAGGAGGACCCTAAACGGACTGTTATCTATCATGGACAACACCCACCACCCTCTTCACAGCACACTCACTCAGCAGAGGAGCACATTCAGTGGCAGGCTGCTGTCTCAGTCCTGCTCAACGGACAGACTGAGGAACTCCTTTGTCCTGCGAGCCATACGGCTATTTAACTCCTCTCAGCGAAGGCGGGTATAACTGACTGTTAGGCAGACACACACTGTCTCTCTGCTCCCACTCATGCTCAGCATGGCGGCCACTTGGCTGCTGGCTGCTGATCGCTGGCTATGTTAGCCATAGCACTGATGCTATTTGTATTTGTATTCGCATTTGTTATTGTTTGTGTAGTATACATTGTTTACATACTCACCTGAGAACTTGACTGCTGGAAACTGTATTTCATTCATATTATTTATATATATAGTACCATCATTAGTATTACTATTATTATTGTTGTTATATTAACCTATACTACACCTTTATATTATTATTACTATTATTATTACATCTTATCTTATTATATTATACCTTCTCATATCATTTCTTACATCTTCTTGTATTATCATATTATACATACTACTATTATACTATTACATTGCACTACTGTATCATACACTATAATATACACTACTATATTCAGTACTCTTGCACTATTTGCACTAACATTGGCACACTGTCACTTCACTGCTGTACTTATGTCATCTTATTTTTTATTTTATTTTACTTTATTCTATTCGACTTTATCTCATTTTAAGGTGTATTGGTGTTGGGACGTGCTGTTTAAGCTACTGGATGCCTACATTTCCTTCGGGATCAATAAAGTATCTATCTATCTTTTGAGAATGGCCATGCCAGTTTTTCCTCACCAAAATGTAGCGTAAGTTCAGAGCGTTATTTAGCCTCCTTCTCGGAGGGAAGACAGTACACCTGTCAGTGATGACACAAAGAGACAATTATTCATAAGTGCTTGAAATCTCAAATTACTGCTCAATAAAGACTAAACTAATGAATGTCTATTTTTTTTACAAAGTCTATTAGAGAGGGAGCAGTGAGTGAGTGAATGAGGGAGTGATTTCAGAACCATTGTGTTCCAGAGAGTTGACCTAACAAGTGAACATTATGTTCCCCAATGGTTTCTTTCAGAAATACAAGAATTACCAGTTCTTACCACCCATGAAAATGTGGACGTGGGTGTAAATAAGACAGAGCCGTTGGGGAGTTTCTGTACTTCACAAGTTGCTGGAATTAACAGCAAGAAACCATGGAAACCTTGTCAACAAGTGATGGTAAAAATTGTGCATTTCTCATTACATTTTGACTAAACTGTATCCCTTAATGTTAAATGCCGACTTAATTTTAAATATTCTAAAACAAACATTGTTCCAGACATTTTCACACTGTGAAAAGCACGAAGAAACATTTTCAGTCAATACCAGGCTATTTTAAAACTGTGGAGGTGGAATCCTCTGTGTTTAAAAATTAACACAAAGCCACAACCAATATGTCAACAGCAAATATTGATGGGTTTTAAAAAATCTGTTGTGATTGTCTGTAAAACTAATCTGCACACTCAGAGGGAATACACTGACACATAAACCACGTTGTTCGTGGTAACTGGAATATGTGTGCTCAGATATCAGGAGTATAGTAGGATGGTGGTAAATACAAACTTATAGATGTGGTGTTCCAGTAAGTAAATACATAAAGAATGTTGCTAAGTCGAAGAGGAAGAGGCAGCCAGCAAGCAAACAAGTATCAAGAAAGTATTTCACATGATGTTATGACTGTTCAATCACAATTAATTAATTGCAACTGCAAGTGTAAATGACACTGAACACGAAAGCAGGTGATTTAATTACTTTCTTAGTTGTGAATTAGACAAGAACACAGCCTCCCCTACTTACAGTAAATTTAGTACAAGCATAATGAACGGTAAAACCACATAAACAAGACATTACCTGTTTAAAAGCAAAACAAGGGAGTTAAAGAGTAACTTCACTCAATTAACCTTTTGAGACTCGCGAGGCCTACTTTACTGTCTTTCAGAGGCTGTAGCATGTTCAGTTTTAGTGCGAGTGAGATAACTGATATCATATTTAACTAAAAACCTAAGGAATCCATTCGTACCAGGTAGGAGGATAAAAAACGCTCAAAATTTGGGCTAAATTTTGGAGAGGAAAAACTGGCATGGCCATTTTCAAAGGGGTCCCTTGACCTCTGACTTCAAGATATGTGAATGAAAATGAGTTCTATGGGTACCCACGAGTCTCCCCTTTACAGACATGCCCACTTTATGATAATCACATGCAGTTTGGGGAAAAAAACATGCAGTTTCTTGCATGCAGTATAAATGTGTTATTTTCCCCTATTCGAAAATGGTGTATTTGATTATTTCTGCATACTGGGGTCCCTAAACAGTCCTGAATTACGTAAATTTGGTATCACTGTAAGGCTGAGACTCTTGTGGATCCAATGAGCCCAACTGTATTCATGTGTGATGATGTTCGTCCCCAGAGTAGCCATTTCATTGTATTGAGACCATTTTGTGAAATTTGACCTCACTGTAAAAAATGACCTGTGGTGACCTCTAGGATAATCACAGCCTCATGAAACTTTACAGCCACAAACTAGAGACCTAGAGCATTCAGAGGATGGATGGATTTCCTAGGTAGATTGACAATAGGAGGGTTTCTGAGCAGTTTCCAGAACAGAAGTGCTCGCCATCCAACCGCGAAAAATACAATTATTGCAGAAATTTCCAAATGTCGAACATTTTTGGTACCAAATCACAGCAAGGCTTTTTCTTTGGTGTTCATCAAGGTGTTGGTGTCTTAATGTGGTATTTTGGAGGGATTATTGATCTTTTTGATCAATTCTCGAGTGGTAAAAAATACATAAATTTAGCACCAAATCTGTGTAACAAGTGGTATCGACCCAAAAATTGCTGCAACAACTTATGAGACATAATAGAGCATGGGAATGACCATCATATACTTCCATCACAATGTTCTAAGCCCTTATTCACTTTTACAATTTATTTTGATTAATCAATTAATTAATTAATTAATTAATTCATGTTTATATCTGATTTATGACTAGAAAAACTTGACACACAGTGCTGAGCTGCATCTCAAATTAATCTTCAGGTTCTCAGCTTTCAGATGATGTACACCACGTCTATGTGACATCTACTCTTGACCTGCTATATGCCCCTAAAGACCCCCTGTACCTCCCTAAAAAAGACAAAAACGGGTCTATTGTGGGTCTCAGAGGGTTAATACCGAACTCACTAACATCAGTCTGACACCTTAACGCCAATCAATGTCGGGGCATGCATGAGACTGCCGTAGAGAAAAAAACTAAAGAAAGAAGTAGCAGAGAATAAAATCACACAGACAAAAATAAGGAGACAAACAGCAACAAACAGGAGAGAGTGAGAGCTGAACAGGGAGAAAGATGAGCATTAGCAAGCAGTGAATTAACAGAGAGCAAAAGCCTTTCCATTTCTCTGATTGTATTACCCATTATGAGCATTCCCCTAATACAAAAACACACAACTTATTGCAGCATTAGCGTTTAGTACTAAATGGACTGATAAACTGCAAAAAAAGAAAGGAAAACGAGGTACGGAGGTTCAAGCAAACACCAATCCAGCCCTGGAGAGCGTGGGTGATATGGCGAGAGATGAAGGGAGATAGACGGAGGGGGGGGGGGGGGGAGTGCGTTCCATGCTAGAGGTGGAGGGCAGACAAACACGCTGCTTTTAAAAGGTTAAAAAAAGAAACCTTTCATTCAGAAGTCATCTCTCACGCACACACAACTGTGTCCAAGCAGAGACACAAACGCATGCGCCCCCTCGATTCAATCAAAGCAGCTGCCATTACGGTGGCAACACGCAGTGAATCATGGGATTGATGATGCGCCCTTGCAAGGGGACAAGTAATTTCTACTGCCCGGGAGATGAAGGGAGGAAGGAATGGATGTAGAGAGCGAGGGAAAGACAGGAAAGAGGTGGAGGAGAGGACGAGGACAGTTAACAGAATGAGTAGTATCATCCGAGAGCCTGGAGTCGACCGCCCTCCTCCTCCTGCCCCGGCTCCTGCCCTCATCGACCCGCTAACAAGAGCACAGAACCCCCGAATGGCCAGAAAAAAAGATGGGTAATAGGAAGGACTGGTGGATGAGACTTATCACAGACGAGAGCTCCATACATCATTCACACTCTTTCTCCAGCGGGCTGTGTGTTTGGGAAGGGGTGAAACGTACAACTGTGAGCAAAAAGACAAACTTTCCCTGTCGCCGTCTTGCCACCGTGTCCTCTTTTCTGCAGCGAGAGGAATGAAAATTCAACACCGCACCATTGAATCCTCTTATATATTCAGACCAATATCTCCCTATTTCACACAAGCAAAAGGGGTGTGCACGCAAGCATGCACAAAGCTTCTCACGTACACACACACACGCACGCACACAAACTCAGGGTATTAAACCCTCTTTCCTTCAATCCCAGAGAGCAGACCCGTACGGTCCTCTGCGGATTAGTGTGAGAGATGGAGAAGAGAAAAAAGGTGAGAATGACGAGACCAGAAGAATGAAGGAGACGGAGGAAACAAGAGAGGGCGAAGGAGGTGAAACGAGGAAGGGCGGAGAGACAGAGGGAGGGAGGGGAGAAATGGAGATTGAGGGGAAACAAATGAGAGACGAACAAAACCGGAGAAATAAATAGAAAATAGATTGAAAAAAGGCTGCAGAGAGAGTTGTGACCATGGAAATAGGAGCGGAACGAACATCGAACTGCTTTCCGTGGTCATTTGCAAAAGAGAACGGTGATTGTTGTCAGTGAGGCCGTAAACCGTGGTTGCAGCTCGCGTGGCCGGCTACATCGTCGTGTTGCTGAAGCTCTCGTTGACGTAGTTATGCTGTTAAATAGCACTGGGAACTGGCTAACAGCATTTTTTTTAGATGGAACGGAACAGGGTCATTGGAGCTCTTATTTGTAGCGCGTCACGCACGTCACACAGCGACATGGGTCGGGTGTCAGTTTGTAGCTTCATGTCACCGGCTTCCATTGAAAATGACTTGTAGAATATCGCTTGTAGGGTGACAACAGTTTAAAGCATGGCGGAATTAGCAAGCTAGCTAAATAGCCAGCTATCCACTTGTTAGCAAGCTAGCTAGCTTGGTAGTTCCACCATGTGTGGATGAAGCATTAAGTTGTTAAATTTTACTCATTAACTCTGGCTCTCTATACTTCGTAACGTCACTACTCCACTGCTCGGTTTAGTCGTTACTGCAAAACCAAACCTCAGTGAGTCCGCAACTTGCCGTAAGTCGGTTTAGTTTACACGGAGGTTAGCATCCTACAACGGTCGCATTGGCAACGGCACACATAAAAATGGCCGCCACTCTACGTTGATTTGAATGGGAATGTCCATTCTACTCCTATTCTATTTCTACGGTTGTGACACAAAAATATACAAAAAAAAAATGTAAGTACACCAGCTGGTACATTGTGTGTGTGTGTGTGTGTGTGTGTGTGTGTGTGTGTGTGTGTGTGTGTGTGTGTGTGTGTGTGTGTGTGTGCGTGTGTGCGTGTGCGTGTGTGTGTGTGTGTGTGTCTTGGGCTGCAGCTAATGATTATTTTAATTAGAGATTAATCCATCAATGATTTATTCAATTAACTGACTTTATCTATAAAATGTTGATCACAAGTTCCCAGAGCCAAAAGTCATCAAACAGCTGAATGTGTCCGACCAACACCCAAAACACTCCAAAGTATTCAGTAACCTTGTGTTAACGTTTCACATTTTCACTGTAAAAATATCTTAGAATGGTAATAAAAATCAAATGCACTATTTGTGTCTGACTACATACTCACAAAATATTCCCTTCTACATGAAAAAAGAAATGTTCACAAGAGGTAATGTATCATACCAACACCTTTCCATCCACACACCCACACACACACCAATACCCAGTGAATAATGTTGGGTAACCGACGATAAGAGCCGTCTCTCTGTCCAGTAATGCACCCTTCATAAAACCCACACACTCTCTTCTGCCAAAGTAGTACGCAATGCACTTCAAAATGCACATCAGCACATCCAGTCACATGCACACACACAAACACTCACACACAGTCAGGTGTCAGTAGTGAGAGACCAGAGCTCTCAGTGTAGTCCAAATAAAGATTACGTCAGCATAAATACTGCACTCAGTGATGGCAGCTATAATTTCCTGCAAACATTTGGCCCACTCACCAGCAAGCAGCAAAAGTCAATACTAATTGCCATTAACATAATGACTGCAAATGAACATTTGGGTCTTCGGGCTTTATGATGCCAGTAAAGCAAAATGCTTCAGAAGCCATCCCACAATCTCTTATAAATTTTCCATGAAAATATATCTAATTAATTAGTGAGCTAACATCACGGCAAACACTTCCAGAATCATTCAATAACTCTTCTGGCCCCAGTTCTGTGTGGATGTGTAGATGAAGCTCAGTGACCTTATGCCAGTAAACTGATTATTCTGTTGGCACTCCGGGCTAAAGTGCCCCGGCACATATTTTGTCATGCAATGTCATAGCGAGCCATGACACTATAATCAGTAAAAATTGGGTGCAACAGAACAGTTGCAGTGGCAGAAATTACACTTGCGCCTCTGCCTACAGAGTTCATTCCAGTGCAAGTGCAGATATTTTGTGCCTTTTGGGCTGTAGATTTTTACATAAATCATTGGTACACTATTTAGGACTGGGCCATAACTCAATATCAATGCGTAGTGTCTCTACATATAATTGTATTGCTAATAGGGCTGTCAATCGATTAAAATAGTCAATCGTGATTAATCACACGTTTTTCATCTGTTCAAAATGTACCTTAAATGGAGATTTGGAGATGGAGTGGGCAAATATGCTTGCTTTATGTAAATGTATGTATATATTTATTATTGGAAATAAATTAACAACACAAAACAATGACAGATATTGTCCAGAAACCCTCACAGGTACTGTATTTAGCATTAAAAATATGCTCAGATCATAACATGGCAAACTCAAGCCCAACAGGCAACAAAAGCTGTCAGTGTGTCAGTGTGCTGACTTGACTATGACTTGCCCAAAACTGTATGTGATTATCATAAAGTGGACATGTCTGTAAAGGGGAGACTCGTGGGTACCCATAGAACCCATTTCATTCCCATATCTTGAGGTCAGAGGTCAAGGGATCCCTTTGAAAATGGCCATGCCAGTTTTTCCTCGCCAAAATTTAGCGCAAGTTTGGAGCGTTATTTAGCCTCCTTTGCGACAATCTAGTATGACATGGTTGCTAACAATGAATTCCTTGGTTCCAATGGTTTTCTAGTTTCATATGATATCAGTATCTTCAGCCCTAATTGTTGATGATTTAAAATGAAACTTTACTCCAATTAAAATGAACAAAAAAAAAATAGTGTTCTTGCAATTATTCATATTCTACTCTTAAGAGAAAAAAATACCGTAGCTCCCAGAAGAACTCAGGTTCAACTCTGGAGTGAATTAAAAGAGAAAGCAGTTACTTTATCTCTGGTATTTTCCTTGATCACCCAAGAACTGTACACTATAACTACTGTGGGATGACTGTAGCTCCCAAGGAGTTTATTCCAAAGCCAGAAGTTGCTGCGAAGGTCACACCAGATTCTGTCAAATTAAAAATTGCAGTTTACATCATGTCTGTCCAAAATGTCATCACTTCATCAGTTTATCCTATCCTACATTTGTGTGAAACTGTCTTTAGCACCTGAATTCTTGAGTTATGGCCAAAAACGTGTTTTGTGAGGTCAGTGACGTTTGACCACAAAATTCTAAGTCGAGTCCAAGTGAACTTTTGTGCCAAAATTGAAGAAATTTGCTCAAGGCATTCCCGAGATATGACGAGAATGGGATGGACGTGGGGTCACAGTGGCCTTGAACTTTGACCTTTTGACCACCAAAATCTAACCAGTCCATCCTTGAGTCCAAATAAATGGTTGTGCCAAATTTGAAGAAATTCTCTCCAGGCGTTCCTGAGATATCGTGTTCACGAGAATGGTACCGATGGACGCACAACAGAGGCATAAAAGATCAATATATGGTTAAACCTCACAATGTTTGTGCTGCAGACTATATTCTATCTTACAGTTGTAGGATACACTGTATGAAGACCATTCATTTTGGTTAAAAACACCTTTTTCTATAACTGGAACTTATTGTGCGTCTTCAAATTGTAACTGTTAAGTCTTGACTGAAGTTCTTTCTTCGTGCTTCTGTGCACCAAATTGGTTAGACTTTAAACTCTGTCTCTCACAGCCCCTTTCCAGGTTTATGCAATGCAAGTGCTAATCTAATCATAAAGGTGACAGGAATATGAAATATCATCATGGAATCATAATGGCTGCAGTAGTTCGCACAGATCCATTCTCTAGATCACTCCTCACATAAAATCACTGAGCTGTGTCAGGACCACCCGCTCCTATCAATCCTCATATCCTCAGCATAAAAAACACTGATTGTAGGGAGTGTATCAGTAGCAGCTGCTTCCTTTAAACAGTTCTCTTTTCAGCAAATGTAAAGCATCAATGAGTGAAAGGCAAGGAGCTGACTGGTCAGGACCACCATGAGTCCGCATTACAAGAGTAAACTGCTGTCAGAAACAATGAAGGAGAAACAAATGACTGACAGAGTGCCCCAACACCCCTGATAGTGTGTGATACTTTAAATTAGGGACCCATGGCAAACATCTGAACTATCTATTCGGTTTTAAATATTTTAACTGCATAGTTTGCAATTGGGTGCTTTTGACCGGGGTCCCCTAGGACCCCAATACATTTGTCTTTATGCAGCACAGGGGTGTCAGTGCTTCAGTGCTAGACAAAATTAACAAAAGCGTGTTTCTGTTGTTCATTTGCAATAACACCGTTGCAATTTATGTACAAAAATAACACTTTGGTTGCGTCCAAAATTCCATACTAACATGCTATTAAGCACGCTAAAACAGTATGCGAGATTTTTTTAGTATGTTCGAAGCCTTAGTATGAAACAAATAGTACATAAATTGCATACTATTTCCAGTGAAATATTACAGTATGCATAAATATCCCACAATGCAATGCGGTACTAACGACAACGTTCATAACGGATGTTGACGGACAGCTCTGTAACATCAATAATGCTTCAATTTATCTGTAAGTATAAGATTTCACTTTGCTAGGCGTAATATATATTTTAAATTAATTTCGTCTTCAATTCTCACAAATTGTCGTTTTGGTCACATGAGGTTGGCACCGGTTACCATGGTTACATGTCTCCAACTGGCAAGGACGCTCTCAGGAAGTGAAGAGGTAGATTACTGCTCAGTGCATCCGAAAAGATGCATACTACTGTTTATTCACACAAAAGTATGTTGAACGATAGTACACATATTGGGTATGTAGTGCATAGTATGTGATTTCGGACGAATCCTTTGAGTGCTCTGTGGATATGGGCATATGAGTTGGAAAATACAAAATCACTAAGAATGTCTTTTTGTTGGTGGTTTGCCAAGTTCTTCTACATGAGCCAAAACTATGTAAAAAGGCGCTCCACAGTAATAGTAGATAACCCCTGAGAACACTTCCACTGTTAGGGTTTCATTACACACAATTCTCCCAGGACAACAAAGATAATCATGACACCACGTGAAAAAAGGCCAGTTCTCCATTAAAATCAGCGTTTCTGTCTACATAATCTGTAAAGAGCCTGGATCGCTGCATCAACTCCAACTTCTACTCTGTTCAAGAGGGCTGCAGGCTAAAGTCA
Source organism: Sebastolobus alascanus (assembly GCA_916701645.2). Classification (NCBI taxonomy): domain Eukaryota; kingdom Metazoa; phylum Chordata; class Actinopteri; order Perciformes; family Sebastidae; genus Sebastolobus; species Sebastolobus alascanus. Next base: position 1,435,175 of record CAKAOJ020000032.1, read on the forward strand.
TAATCACAATTATAATGAATCATGATTATGACTCTTGGTGAACTGGGGGACGTGGGCAGTTCAGCAATCGGGAGGCAGAAAGAGAGAAAGTATTTGATCACAGAGCAACAGGGACACATATCACTTAATGGCCAGTTGTCATAACTACTCAGCAGTGCAAACACACCGCCATAACTGTTTTAATTTACAACTGGTGCTCAAAATTAAGCTGGATGTTTTCTAATTGATGATATGCCAGAATTTTATGGCGACTTATTTAAAGCAAGACCATGATATACAGTTCATACTAGACAGCGTACATACTCAGGCACAACACTTGGAATTCAGTGTGTCCTTAGTTTAGCACTGAACTGCACTGTAAGAAAGATTCAACTCACCTGAGGGAGCAGATGTGTCCAAACACACAGCAGCAGCAGCAGCAGGAGCAGCACAAGGCGGCGGAGCAGGGGAGAGAAGCAGGGCAGCAGAGGGGAGAAACAGAGACAGAATTAGCCTTATTGCAGTCATACATTCTCTGCACAATTTTAGCATGTTTTCCTCTGGAGGCGATGTGGAAAAAGATACTGGAGAGAAAAGACGGCTCGAAGTATATGACACAAGAAGCTGAAATACGAGCAAAATGAGCAAACACTGAATTTGTGGGTTACAGTGCAGGGCTGCATATAAATGTAACACTGTGAGTGTGTGTGTGTCCTCTACCCAACCACACATATAAACAAATAAAAAAAGAGCCATAAAATGTCGCTGGCATGGTGTTTTTTATAGAAAAGGTCTGAGGGTTGAATTCATAGCTCATCAGCAACACAGAGGAGAGGAGAGGAGAGGAGAGGAGAGGAGAGGAGAGGAGAGGAGAGGAGAGGAGAGGAGAGGAGAGAGGAAACAAGAAGAGAGGAGAGGAGAGGAAACAACAATAGAAGAGAGGAGAGGAAACAAGAGGAGAAGAGAGGAGACAAGAAGAGAGGAGAGGAAACAAGAGGAGAAGAGAGGAGACAAGAAGAGAGGAGAGGAAATAAGAAGAGAAGAGAGGAGACAAGAAGAGAGGAGAGGAAACAAGAGGAGAAGAGAGGAGACAAGAAGAGAGGAGAGGAAATAAGAAGAGAAGAGAGGGGGAAACAAGAGGTGAGGAGAGGAACCAAGAAGAGAAAAGGGGAGAGGAAACAAGAGGGGAAGAGAGGAGAGGAAACAAAAGGAGGGGATAAAACAAGAGGGGAGGAGCGGAGAAGAAACAAGAGGGGAAGAGAGGAAACAAGAAGAGAGGAGAGGAGAGGAAACAAGAGAGGAGGAGGGGAGAGGAAACAAGAAGAGAGGAGAGGAAACAAGAGGAGGGGATAAAACAAGAGGGGAGGAGAGAAGAAGAAACAAGAGGGGAAGAGAGGAGGGGAGAGGAGAGGAAACAAGAGGAGAGGAGAGGAGAGGAAACAAGAAGAGAGGAGAAAAACAAGAGGAGGGGATAAAACAAGAGGGAGAAGAGAGAGAAGAAGAAACAAGAGGGGAAGAGAGGAAACAAGAAGAGAGGAGAGGACAGGAGAGGAAACAAGAGGAGAGGAGGGGAGAGGAGAAATGCAGTGAAGAGAGGAGGGGAGGGGAGGGGAGAAGAGAGGAGAGGAGAGGAGGGGAGGGGAGAAGAAAAGAGAGGAGAGGAGCAGTGAGGAGAGGAGGGGAGGGGAGGGGAGAAGAGAGGAGAGGAGAGGAGAGGAGAGGAGAGGAGAGGAGAGGAGAGGAGAGGAGAGGAGAGGAGAGGAGAGGAGAGGAGAAGAGAGGAGAGGAGAGGAAAGAAGAAGAAAGAAGAAGATAGGAGAACCAAGAATGCTTGCTACATTTTGACATATATCCTCCTGTGGTGTTGTGACGGCAGTGTGTGTCGGAGCGTTTTTGAGTTTTGAGTCTCTCAGTTAGTCCGAAGAGGAGAGATCAAAGTCCGGCTTGCTCACTTATCAGAGCTGCCTATCACACACCATCCTCCAGCTACAAACACACTCTGCCTCCTCTCTCTTTCACTCTCTTTCTTAGATACACCAGACAGAAATGAGACACAAACTGAAATACAGGGACGAGGTATACTAGAGACAGAAATGAGAAGGGAAAATGGCTGTGTGTGTGTGTGTGTGTGTGTGTGTGTGTGTGTGTGTGTGTGTGTGTGCGCTTGTGCCGAGTGTGTACGGGCTGTGAGCCGCAGCATCTGGGGTTGCCATTTGAGACTACGTCTACTGGGTGTAGAGCCGGAGCTTGGCAATCTGCCAACACATGCCTCACACACTAACTGAGCTGGAAAATAACACACACACACACACACACACACACACACACACACACACAAAATGGAAAAGCCCTTTAAATCAACTGAGGTAGTAGCACAATCTGACAAAAGTCAAACACACAAAAATATAAAATGCCTGCACACAAACCTTACATACATACACACACACACACACACACACATATATATTTCTGCTAGATCTCAGCCTCCCACGATGCAACAGGATAAATGAGCCAATCACTGGGTTCGGGTCCTCCCACAGGTTCAAAGAAATCAAGATTATTATCCTGCCCCCATATCGTGTTTGCACCTTTGTGTGTGTGTGAAACCCATTCACGCATGGTTGGGATCAATGAGAGTGTGTGTTGTGCCTACAGTACCTCCACCTATCACGGAGGCCAGCGGCCCAATCAACCCTCCTATCTAGCTGTCCTGTCAAGCAAGAAAACAAGAGAGAACGAAGGGTCAGACGCATCACTGCAGCCCAGCACACTCTGACCTCTCATTTACCTTCTCATGTTCCACTGTTTTGTCAAGCTGCTGCTTGTTGTACTGTTGTAAAGTTCAAACAGACACAATGTTGGGAAAGCGGACGATTTGGGGGGATTTATTACAGATGATCTGGAACAGAAATGTCTCTATTCAAACATCATCTTGCGTTTTGAATTTATTGCAACTTTCAACATCTTTTGCAGTCAAAAATTTGGTTTTTTTTATTGCTACTGTAGCAGAATGATTAAAGTTTGATAGGAGAAAGAGTAATCACTGTTGGAAAAAAAAAACATTCCTCTATAATCTCAAAGATTGATTAATTCCTAGGGAGTATAAATGACAGAAAAGTTTTTGTGTGTTTGTTTTTTTCCCCACAACTTTTTAAAACGTAACTAATTACAGATGTCAATGTTAACGTGATAATAACGCGTTAAGGTAAGTTCATTTTAAGGCCACTAATTTCTTTAACGCATTAACGTAATCGATCTTCCGGAGGTTGTTCCAGGCTCAGTTTTAAAGCTGGATTGAAGATACTGGTATCATATCATCTTCAAAGGGGTCCCTTGACCTCTGACCTCAAGATATGTGAATGAAAATGGGTTCTATGGGTACCCACAAGTCTCCTCTTTACAGACATGCCCATTTTATGATAATCATATGCAGTTTGGGGCAAGTCATAGTTAAGTCAGCACACTGACACACTGACAGCTGTTGTTGCCTGTTGGGTTTGAGTTTGCAATGTTATGACTTGAGCATATTTTTTATGCTAAATGCAGTACCTGTGAGGGTTTCTGGACAATATATGTCATTGTTTTATGTTGGTAATTGATTTCCAATAATAAATATATACATAAGTTTGCATCAAGCAGCATATTTGTCCACTCCCATGCTAAGAGTATTAAATACTTGACAAATCTCCTTTTAAGGTACATTTTGAACAGATAAAAAAGTGTGATTAATTTGTAATTAAATATTTTAATTAAATCAATTGACAGTCCCATAATTAATGCTTGCTACCATTGTTAATAGAGAGTTAGTCACAGTATATAAGAGATTTTTGATACTGTACATAAGAAGTGGACGCAGTCACCGTGACGTCACCCATTGGTTTGTGGACTGTTGTTCTGAAGGCTCGAGTTTGTCATTTTGGCCGTCGCCATCTTTGCTTTTGGCTGTCGCCATGTTGGATTTTAGCAACCAGAAGTGACACGAGAGGGTGGAGCTAAGTCCAACCGAACGCCGAGTAAGACATTTTCAGGCTACTAAAAAGGTTATAATTAACTTTCATGAACTGAAAACACACCGTGGAACGACGAAAGCATGGACTCCCTGTCAATCACAAGGTAGCGCACGCCCCAAAGCGCACCCTGCTTTATTTTCTATTTGACTCTAAATGGGACCATAATTTACTAAATGAACATCATGCTGTATTGAAGAAGACTTGAAACTAGCGATTGAGACCATAAACTCATGTTTACAATGTTTACTGAGGTAATAAATCAAGTGAGAAGTAGGGTCATTTTCTCATAGACTTCTATACAATCAGACCCCTTGTTGCAACCAGAGGAGTCGCCCCCTGCTGGCTGTTAGAAAGAATGAAAGTTTAAGGCACTTCTGCATTGGCTTCACTTTTCAGACCCGGAGGTTGCCCACTGGACAATACCACACAACTCCTCAGGCAAAGAAAGACGGCAAGCGAATACATGTTGGTTGTGAAAAAGAATACAGCTGCTACAATTTAGCAGAGTTTTGAGATTGTACCAAAAAGACAAGGGGGGGGATAAAGGAAATGGAAATACCCATGTCTGAATAAATCACCTGCTAACTGCTGCAAGGATGAAATGACAAGGCTTTACCAGCCACAATCAACAATTATAATTGGGTGAAATACAAAGGCTCAGTGACGAAAACCTGATACGGTGAATATAATTGTTTGAGTTTAAAAAGAGACTGTATAGACAGGCTTCACAAGTTTCACGTGACTAGCGGTGGAAGTGCTGCTAATGGTAGGAGACGGTATAGTGGTGGCTATTTAGCATTTAGCAGCTGAATTTGTATTCCCTCCCCCAACAACACTATATCTAAAGTTAGCTGGTAAATACCTTTTACCACGGGAAAATTTGTGGAAGGTTTAAAGTTATCAAACGTTGGATACGGCTCAATCCTAAATCCGACTTCCTATCCTTTGTTCTTTGTTCAAACATTGATGACTCTCTCTTCCTCACCTCCTGTTCTATATACAATCATCCACTCTGCAAATCCTTCCTTCAATCCATCAGGGTTGACACATGCTCCATTCAGTTTTTGCTCCGTCTCTCTTAATGATCTGAGAGACACAAGAAAGGCACATCTGATCAGACAAGGCCTGCCCTCTTTCCACCTCTGTTGCTCTTTTTCTCACCAGCGGAATTTTTAAGCTTTCAAATCACTGTTTTTTTTTTTGAGGCAAGTTACACATCCCGACTCAGAAACACACAGAAGCAAAAGCCCATTTTTAAATTTCCCTTCTGTACTGCCGCCTCAACCCATCCTAACCTCCTGCCTCCACCTATTTTCCTCTCTCAGGTTTTAAATGACTGTCTGTCTCCCCTCCTCTCCCCTCCTGCAGTCTGAGCGCACCAAAGCGATGCGTTGAAAGCAAAAAAAAAAAAACCCTATCGTTGCTGTCGTCCCAGAGCCGCTTGGAACTGGGAGGTTGTCATGAGGTCTCCGCCACAATGCTCTTTGTAGTTGTCAGAGAGACTTAAATACTGTCTTTAGTGCTGTCGCACAAAGACACACACACACACACAATCACTATAATTGACGCGCAGCTCTGGACTCCTTCAGTTCACATCTGTATAGTGTGTGTGTGTGTGTGTGTGTGTGTGTGTGTGTGTGTGTGTGTGTGTGTGTGTGTGACGGTGCTCTAATATCCTATTCGTCTCAGGATAAGTGAGGACAACGGTGCTAAAATAGCTCATTTTGAGCCTGTGCCGCCTTTAAGAGGTGTTATAATGAGACATAACAAGTTATGGCAGCTCATTCTCTATGCTCCTCCGTACCACATGGACAGAGTCACACAGTCGCTTGCTCACACTACCGTCCACACACACACACACACACACACACACACACACACACACACACACACACACACACACACACACTTTAGTGGCCAAGGTTAAGGTTATCATATTATTCTAAGTCAGTGACAGAGGAGACGTATTCGCCCTGAATTGCAGTCTGTACCATAACTAATCTCTCATGCTGAATGAAAGCCTGCAAGCAACACACATGGGGGGCAAACACACGCACACACACACGCACGCACACACACACACACACACACACAAACACACACACAAACACACACACACACACACACACACACACACACACAAACACACACACACACACACCTGCCAGAGACCACAATGGTAACCCCCACAGGGAAACCCCATAATACCATGCACCAGGTCAGTTGGCTGGAATGGTAGAAAGAAACAGATGGAGCGGGAAGGAGGGATGATGGAGAGAGGGGGGGAGGAGGCGCTCAGAGCAGAGCAGAGGAAGGGTTAGGGAGCAACAGGTGAGGGAGGGAGAGAGTCAGGGAGAGCTGCTGGGCACAGGAGGGAGGTCAAGGAAGACGGTAAGTGGAGAGAAGGATAGAGATGGATTCTTAAGAGGACGGACAGAGGGAAAGTGAAAGGGTTGAGAGACGGGCGGAGGTGCGGCGGGGTGAACGGAGAAAGTGAAAGGAAGTGAGAGAAAACGGGCGAGGGGATAAGAGGAGGGCGAGAGGTGAGGAGGGGCCGAGGTGAGGGAGCGCAGTGGGAGAAGATGAGGTCGTAGCCTCAGAGGCGGCTAATGAAGACGGTGATGTCAGCGGGGCGATGGGGGAGGCAGTGTGGGTAGTGGAATGGTCCATCTGCTGCTCAGCCCGCTGGGATATCACAATCACCTCCCTGAATCCCACTTCTCACTTATACAACCACTAACAAGGACAGCGAGAGAGAGAGAGAGAGAGAGGGGGAGAGGGAGAGGGAGAGGGAGAGGGAGAGGGAGAGGGGGGAGCTGTCACAGCTCGACACGCACATACCCAAAAACACTTAAGTCTCAAAATACAAAAAAGCTGTTGATTCTTGTCTTCTCTTTGCTTTTTGCCAATGTTGGTCCAAATCAGTAAGCTGTTACATTTTTCTGTACTCACTCTCCTGTTTCATTTTTGTGTGCATGGTTGCAATATCTGCTAAAATGCTTTTTTTGTGTTAAGGCTGTCAAAGTTAACGCAATAATAACGCGTTAATGCAAATTAGTTTTAACACCACTAATTCCTTTAACGCATTAACGCAAATTGCGATTTTTAGGTTGAAGCGGGCTCAGTTTTAAAGCTAGAGTGAAGATACTGGCATCATATGAAACGAGAAAACCTAAAGACTCCATTGGTACCAATCATGTCATACTAGGTTGTCGGGAAGGAGGCTAAATAACGTTCCAAACTTACGCTAAATTTTGGTGAGGAAAAACTGTCAAGGCCATTTTCAAAGGGGTCCCTTGACCTCTGATCTCAAGATATATGAATGAAAATGGGTTCTATGGGTACCCACGAGTCTCCCCTTTACAGACATGCCCACTTTATGATAATCACATGCAGTTTGGGGCAAGTCATAGTCAAGTCAGCACACTGACACACTGACAGCTGTTGTTGCCTGTTGGGCTCGAGTTTGCCGTGTTATGATTTGAGCATATTTTTTATGCTAAATGCAGTACCTGTGAGGGTTTCTGGACAATATTTGTCATTGTATAACTTGCCCACTTCCATGTTGATAAGAGTATTAAATACTTGACAAATCTCCCTGTAAGGTACAATTTGTTCATATAAGAAATGTGCGATTAATTTGCGATTCGCGATTAACTATTGACAATCATGCGATTAATCGCAATTAAATATTTTAATCAATTGACAGCCCGAGTTATTGTATGTACCATGTGAACCTTAAGTGTATTTTAATACTTGCATTTGGTTGAATAGACTGTACTAGATAGATAGACAGACAGACAGACAGACAGACAGACAGACAGACAGACAGACAGACAGACAGACAGACAGACAGACAGATAGATAGATAGATAGATAGATAGATAGATAGAAGACATTTGTCTTTCCCTAGGACAAATGGTGGAATAGTTTGTCATAAATCTGGGCCAGCAAGTCAGCAACATGTATGTAGTGGATGTTTTCTCCTCCTCTGGCAAAGGGTGTTACAAACTAGAAAATCAAGATCTACAAATGTTACGCTACAAGGTGTTGCACATATTTAATTGGTCATTGGAGAATGCTGGCAGATGACATTGCACTGTGAAGCGGCAAAACTTAAGGATAAACTTTTTGCTGGACTATCCTATCCTAATTTTTAGCCAGAGCCTTTTGTTGTGGCGCCTCGCGCTGTGCCAGTGCTGCGCTCTCACTGAAATTAATAAGGAGCCTGAGTTTTTGATGTTTTTACTATGATTTTTCTTCCCCCCTGCTCCATTTTTGGTCCTAAAATATACTGCAATTTGTAGAATTTGGAAAGATTACAGGGAATGATTTGTGTGAAGTTGTGTGTTGAAATCGACCACTGAAATGAGTAAAACACACAATGAATGAATGAATGAATCTGAAAGGGTACCGCTCTACAGGCTACTTTCTCAACCACGCACAAGACGAGCAACACACTTCAGCTCCTGATTAAGGGCATGGGAGAAAACACTTTAATTTTGTTGAGGCAGCACTTAGATTTTACCCTCTACACTCTCTCTTCTTCTTCCCCCCTCTTGCAGGAGGCAAACAGCGAAATAGTGCACTACAGCAAGCAGTGAGGCTGAGAGGAAAGACCACTTTGACGGACATGAACGGTTTACTCCATTTGGTCTCAGAACAATCCTTTCAAACCTACAGTCGCCTAGTGATATTCCTTTTAAAATGTACATTTCACCCATCACACTGTCAATACATTTAGCAAAGATCTAACTGCAGGAAATGTCTGTCTACAAAACTCATCTTCATCACTTCATAACAACAGACTCTGTATGAGAACCATCTAAATCCCCTCTAAAGTCTGTTTTTGCATTTGGCTCCTAATTGATTGATAACCTTGGTTGTTAGATGAAAAAAGGTCATTTTGCGCTCTCATACTGTCATCAATCCGTCACCATACGGGCTGAAACCAACACTTGAGGCCAGGAAAGGTAATGGCAAAACTTTTCTGAGCCCCTCTGAGGAGATCATCTAAATCAGAACTGTCTAGCTATGTTTTCCTCCTCATACTGAAGTTTGACTATAGGCGAGACACAATTTTTGAGAGGAGAAGAGAGCTTCTATGAAAGCTGTGAATAAATCACCTTGAAGTGTGTTTTAGCAGTAATACTGTCAAACACGTCAACACATAGAAAGTTTAAATGGCGCTGCGTTAAAAGTGTGGGAACGCCATAACCATCACGGCACAAGTATTCGTTTCTAAATTTCCCCCAAATTTTAAACAGATGAAAAAACTCTAGTTGTTCAGGACGCCCTAATCAATAGAATAGCTCCATCCTATGATAGATCCCTGATGTGCATGATCAAGAAACTGATTAATATATGTCTGAAAAAACTTGTTCTTTTAAAACATTGTTTTCATGGCTTTTCTGTCTATATTGGATAGTTTATATATGTGGTACATATATCCAAAACCAATGGGCAACCAGGATACCCCATAAAAATTCTTTAATAAGTAAAAAAAAAAAAAACATACCCCAGATGATAAATGATAAATGACCTACAGTAGCAATTATTATTTGCAGCTTATCATATATATATTGGTATAATATATTCGTTGGCAGATGAAAATGCAGTACAGAAGAATGATTTTTAAAAAAAGATATGCGTATGTAGTAATTTAGAAACAGTATCACCATACAGTGGTTTGTCCACAAGGAAGAACTGACAAGTTTATCTTTCTACTGTAAAATTTCCTGCTCAGTTGCTCACAATTCTTTATTAACTACAGTTAGAGGCAATTTATTTGTTTTATGTTATAAGTTTGTGTCAAAAAAAGAAAGATCGGATAATGTATTGTTATCTGATCTTTTTAAACTCTCAAATCAAATAATCGAAATTGCAATATGGCCAACTGCAATTTTCAAATCACAGGAGGCGCAATATTTGTTAAAGGTGAAATGTGTGCCAAAATACCATTTTAAATGAAATATTGTGGTGCTAGAGAGATGCCCTGGCAACACATCATATTCTACAAGACTTAAGAAAACATATTTGTTAGGTACAGAGCCCCACAAACCACAACCATAATCATTTTAATGTTTTTCAATGAAAATGATAATAATTATCATTCCCTCTAACATCGCAAATCATATCGCAATTGCAATATCAGTCAAAATCATCGCAATTAGATATTTTATCAAAATCACTGAGCCCTAGTGTCGGCTTTAAAATCCAGGATAGGTCAGGCTGGTATGTACACAACGTGCACACGGGTTCAGAAATAGAACCCAACGCATTGACTTTTACATCCACGAAACAACATGTTTGTACCTTGCTTTTTTTTTCTAAAGCTTTTCATCAGCAAAGCAACTCAAGGCCAGTGTGCAAGCAAGACATTCAAGGGCAATGAACCTGAGCACTTGAGGACTGGAAACACACAGCAAGAGGACGGCAGATGCTGATTTATCCCAGCGGGGAGCGCGGAAAGCACTTCTTATCGGCGGCAACAGAAAAAAAGAGTTCTGAAAACAATCAGTAAATCAGCTCAGTAATTATCACAGCTAATATTGAACATCGAGATCCTTTTGGCCAAGATAATCACAATACAGTATGAAAAACTGACACCAGCGTATGCTGCCAACCTCCAGCAAACAGCAGGAAATTGCAGGATAAAAGGGAGATACGCCCACCGTTTAAGACTGTATACTGTACGCTGTGTGAGCGGTGGCGTCCCTTATACAGACAGAGTGCAAACAGCACAAAAGCTACTGAGGGGGCCACGTGAAAGCACATCATCATTTACTCAGAGTGAATAGCCGGTGGCACAATGGAAGGTATTTTCCACATGGATGGCTAAAACAGATTATAATGCATAACATAGAGTAAGAATATCATCAGGCGTAAACACACAAAGGAAAAAAAAACACACACATTTCTTTCATACCTACTATGCCCCCCAACAACACACCTTTCACAAACATGCAGAGAAATCCCATCTCCCATCACTCTCTCTTTCTGTCTGCACACACACAAACACGAATCACGGACCCACCTCCCCAGCAACAGAAGCTGAAATATAATGAAGAAAGTTGTCTGTTTATCATCTTAGTAAACTAACTAGCTGAACGCTGGACACAAACATACACAAACACGCATCTCTTCACTCTCGCTACATCCCTCAGTTTTTTCCCCATCTTTCCTCCTCACTCTCTCGCTCTCTTTCTAATGAGGCATAAAGTGAAAAACTCTCTGTACCCATCACAGAAGTAAACACATATTTTCAACTTTTTGCGCTCTCGCACAGCACGGAGAAAAAAACAAAAAAACTCTCACGCAGCTGCACACCATCTCGTCTGAAAGCACTTTTTTTTTTTCTTTCTTTGTCTCTCTGCTTCTGTGCTGTGATAGCTCATAGAGATAGAGGGAGAGTGACAGTGTCATTAGCAGCAGTGTCAGCACGATGACATCTTCTTCATGCCACGGTTTTCCCCGAGACGTGCAACGCACACATGGGTACACATTGCAGAGCATTCCAGCACATCAAATTCCCAAAAACCACAATTTTCCTGGAGCCCTGAGGGAAAGCATTAGGTCGTCGAGCACCAACGAGCTTTTCCCTAAAGGAATGTTACCAGCCTGTTTGTGGTTATGTGTGTGTGTGTGTGTGTGTGTGTGTGTGTGTGTGTGTGTGTGTGTGTGTGTGTGTGTGTGTGTGTGAGCGCTACAGTATAGAGTGACACAACACAAGTGAGCAAACACACTGACGCACACACACAGAGTGGCTGAGAAAAGGACCTGAAAAAGCATTTGACATTCATTTCCGTCGTCCTCCCCCCCCCTCAACGACAAAACAGTCACAGAAAGAGAAGTGGCAGTGTGCACAAAAATGCTGTTGTTGAAACTCAGCAGAGACGTTAAAAAACAGATCGTGAAGGGTGGAAGTTGCGGGGAGGCGGGTGGATGGATGCATGAAAGTATGAAATAAGGGAGGTGGAGAAAAGGCTTTGCTGTCACTGAAGCAAATGTAAATACCCTGCACACCACTCAGGCTATACTACTCCTGGAGAAGCAACAAACACCCCTGTGTGTGAGTGTGTATGTGCATGGACTGTACAGGAGTGTCTCTGTATATTAGTGCTTGTGTGTGTGTGTGTGTGTGTGTGTGTGTGTATGTGTGTGTGCTTTGCTATAATGTAGTGCTTATCTCAGCGGATTATGCTGACTCGCAGCTATTAAGAACTTAAACACATTCAAACCAGCGGGGAGCTATTTCTACAACTCAATAGGCCGTCTATCACCCTATTGTCTGTTCCCTCTGCGAGTGTGTATGAGAATGTATGTGTGCGTAAAGCTATCAAATGAGTGTGTGGGGAGGGAAAAAAAGAAGTAGATAGTGGAATATAATGGAGGACAGATGTAAGAGGATGCAGGGAGCGATAGGAGAGGGTGGCGGGGACAAAGAAAATGATAGGGATGGATGATAGTCGACCACAAAGGGTGAGTCCGTCACGAGGTGGTGGGGGGGGTGGGGGGTGGGTGGAAGTGGTGTTGACGACAGGCGTCTATCAGAATAGACGTAATGAAATTTGATGTAATGTGATGTGATGGTGAAGCATGCTAGACATGTTACCCGGCATTGAAACAGACAGGATCTGGATCAGCATTACACTGCTCAGCACCCCAACCACACATCAACACCGCTCACACACACACACACACACACACACACACACACACACACAGACAGACAGACAGACGCATGGCATTGCACGCATGTTTTGCCCGTCGATCTGTCAGTGTGTATTTGCGCGTGTGCAATTTGATGATCTCTATCCTCTATAGGGACTTCAAATACCAGAAGATTCATCTCCCCTTGAGAGGAAGAAGGAGCAGCGTTGGGGGGTTTCGGGGGGGTGGAGGAACTGCAGGAGAGTGTCGAGCCTCCAGCAATGTTTACCCTACTCAGGGAAAGATCCAGTGTCCTCGCTGGTACTGCCTTCAGCGACACACATACATTTCTTCTAGCACTACAGATTTATGATCACACACACACGCACGCACGCGCGCACGTCATCGCTCATGCTGCATTGTAGGACTGCATCAAAATGAAATGTGTGCAGATGAGGCATAATTAATTCATATGTGTGTGTTATTGAATCTAAGTGTGTGTATGTTTTTTTCTGGAGACCTATTGTGTGAGCTGTGTACTACTCATCATTTGAAAGGTCTCATATGCATATACATACTAATATAAAGGTGGTCAAAGGATGTCCAGGGTGTGATGGATGAGAGAGGCAACACAATCAATTTCTCAGGCGATTAGAAGATGAAGCCTGTAGACTGAGATCTGCACGAACTGCCACTTCCAGCACCTCTCTCACACACACACACACACACACACACACACAACTCTAAAAAGCACCTTTAGGAGTCTGAATACACTGAAGTTAGTGTGTCTTATAGAGCTGTAACGGTTTGTGTATTCGTACTAAACCGTCACGGTCTGGTGCACGCAGCCTCACGCAGGATACACGGTACAGTATGGAGATCGATGCACGTAATGTGGAACCAAAGTTCACAAGCGCGAGTTCTGCCCGGAACAACACGCAACATGTGCTGAGGTTAGCAGGAGCCAGAGCCAGAGTCTACGCAGTAGTGATGGGAGGCAGTGGAGCCGCGGTGTCGAGGTCACCCGCTCGAACCAATCGCGAGCCGAGCAGACTCACAGCTGACAATCATGACGTCTCAGCCCCTTTTTATAGCATCAAATAACTAATTAAAAACAAACTTATCCCAAAAATTTAAACTTGAGCATACCTGGAATTACCTAAAATGACAGAAATCATCTTTGGGAAAAAAAATTATTTGACGTGTACTTTGACTTTTTAGTTAGGCCCATGTCACATCCGCTAGCATGGAGGGGGCGGGCTTTATGACCTATATTGGAGCCAGCAACCAGGGGTGATCCAGATGTTTTGGCTTCACTTTTGGGGAGTTGTCATTTTGTCCATCTTTACATACAGTCTATGATGGAAACACATCCAACATGCTAGCGCGCATTCGACAGCATCACCCAGATGCGGCGATCAGCGGGATGATAAATGTTTGGGTGCTTTCAATTTAGCCAAATTGAAACACAAAAGTTTTATTTTTTATTATTCTATGTAGTTTGGTATTTTCAATTTCATAGCATAAGAGATACTTTTCAGTTGTGACCTGTTGGCTTTTTAGGAAAGTGTTTGTTCAGTGTTCGTACAGTGTTATAGAGAAATGTTTAAAATATTCCTTATGTTTATAATGAAAATAGTTTACCTCAGTCCCCAGCAGGAGGATTTTTTCTCTTTGACACTTGCATCACTGTCTGTTCAAACTAAATGCAAAGAAAGCTATCCTTACACATTTGGGTTTTTTTTCCACTGTGCCAAACTCGCACCGAACAGCGACTCCTAAACTGGCGTATGAACGATGTGACTTCTATGTACAGTACCGTTACACACATAGTGGCTCTTAGACTCCTACTTGTCAGACTTCATGATGTAATGATAGATTAGAGAAAGTAAAGTGCGAGATGGCAGGTCTGAAGGAGTGAAGTGCCAGTGAAGGAGTAGGGAGGGGCTTGTTGGTGCATTGAGTCTCTTCTCTGGTAAAAGCACTCTGGAGGGTTGGGAGCCTGATAGAGTGAGTTTGCATGCAGGTGAATTTGTGTGTGTGCCTTTGCAGCTGTGTGGCTGTGTATTGTCCCGGCCTACGCTATGAATCATTGAGGTTAGAGATGGAGGAGACATCAGGAAGTGCTAAAATGACCACTCCGTCTTCTCGCTCCATCTCAGTTTCTAACCATCCAAAAGGACAGTTGTTGAATCATTAAGATTAAAGAGACGGACTCCAACGATCACAATGTGCTAAAATGACCGTTCTCCCTCGACTGCCTCTCTTACCCTTTCACTTTGAATCTACATTTTATGTGCGTTTCTATAAAAACTCCCTTTGTGACAGCTGTGAACCACCTTTCTCAAGCTTCTATTTTGGTTTGACAGAAGCACTTTAGCTCGCAGTTCAGCAGAGCTGGAAAACAAGAAGGAAAATAGATGAATAGATGTGCAGGGTGAAGAAACAGACCTAAAAAGAAGCAGTCAACGGATGAAAGGAATCAGTTCAGTCGGTTCAGTCAAATTTGTGAAAATGAGTGCATCTTTCTTTTCTTAGAAACACAAGAGAGCTTCAAACTGCTATCTGTAAGATCCTCAAAAGGCAAAGCCTGGAGATGCTTCATTGAGAGTAAATAAAAGGCCAGACATTTTGGATGATGGGAAAGCACTGAGGGTGATCCTCCACAGACGTGGGCACGTTTTCTGGTTAAGAACTCTTGAGGAGCAGAAACGAACATAAGGTAAAGTCACAAAGTCCCCCAATGATTTGTTTCATTCAGTGGAGAAAGGAAAGAAAAGGTTTGTGCCTCCTAATGACAGTGATGTTTTGATAATTTGACTGTTTAACTGTAGATTGCAGCTTCGGCGCAGAAGTAATTAAGTTCACAGATATCAGTGTAGTGTTTTCCATACGTAAGCTGTACTTGTGAAACCTGCCAAATTACATTACATTAACGGCAACTGAAGCATGTTGAGATGCATTTTAATTATGGCTGTCAAAGTTAACGCGATAATAACGCGTTAGCGCAAATTTGTTTTAACGCCACTCATTTATTTAACGCATCAACATTTCGGAAGTTGGATTTAAAGCTAGAGTGAAGCTACTACTATCATAAGAAACTATAAAACCTAAGGGATCCATTGGTACCAAACATGTCATACTAACTTGTCGGGAAGGAGGATTAATAACGCTCCAAAGTTACGTTAAATTTTGGTGAGGAAAAACTGTATGCAGTTTGGGGCAAGTCATAGTCAAGTCAGCACACTGACAGCTGTTGTTTCCTGTTGGGCTTGAGTTTACCATGTTATGATTTGAGCATATTTTTTATGCTAAATGCAGTACCTGTGAAGGTTTCTGGACAATATCTGTCATTGTTTTGTGTTGTTATTTGATTTCCAATAATAAATATATACATACATTTGCATAAAGAAAGCATATTTGCCCACTCCCATGTTGATAAAAGTATTAAAGATGGGGTATGCAATTTATCCAATATACACTTTTTGTTATATTGGTTGAAATGGTCTTTACACCCCGACAGCAATCCGTTTCTTATGAGCACTGAAAAAAGACCTGAAAAGATCCGTCATCTGTAGCTGCTGTAATCCTGTAAAAACGTCTACCAGTCAGTAAAAATGGTCCCGGGTGTAAGGAACCAATCAGATGCCTCCCTGCCTCCCTGCTCGTACTCTACCCTTAGCGTGCACCAGCGTGAACTAAAAGCGCGTCGCCGCCGCACGTTTCCTGGAGAATGGAAGAGAAAACTCAGCTCTTAAAACACTGGACAACGAGAACGAACTCGTACCACTATTACCATATTATCGAAAAATACAACTTTGATTTAGTTGTTTATGTTCTGTTAGTTTACTTTATAAGATACTGCAGGTTTAAACTATTTATTCTAACAGCTCATAGTGAAGTCAGACAAACAGGATTATCAACGAGGGGAGACGGCGGATATAAAACATTGATCCACAACATTTACCTTGCTCAAACTGCTTTTTCAGTTACAGAAACAAACGAGTGGACTGATCTCCCTCCAGATATTAGAGTAACGTTAAAAAGAGTCGTGTTGTCTCAGCAGGTATCTCTCTCTTTCCCTCGCCTCTCTGCTGCTCTGTGGCCGGCTCTTCAGCGAGCTCCGTCAACCAGGAAATAAAAGCCCCTCGTCTACAGACCGGTCTCTTGAGAGAGCTCCAGCCAGCTCACAGCGGGGTCTGTGTGAGTGAATGCCCGGGTCGAGAGGTGGCGATCCCGGCAGGAGCTAGCTGGCTGTGCCGGCAGTTTGTGGAGCTTCTAAACTCCGACAACAGTGGAGAAAATGTTTGATTCGCCATCTAACCTCGTAAAACTGACAATATGCTAAATCAACACAGTTGATTTCTCGCCTCAACATTTTTCAGAAGTGAATTTATTGATGAAATAGCTACGAAAAATGTGAAGTAGTTACGATGCGGCGGTGCTCGTGCATGTGTGAGGGGGGCGTTGCCTTGGAAGCAGTTTCGAGGGGAGGGGGGGGGCCTAGACGGAGCTCCTGAGGCGATGCTACTTTCAAATTATGCTAGCTCTCCAAGATCGCAGACTCCAGCTTTAAATACTTGACAAATCTCTCTTTAAGGTACATTTTGAACAGATAAAAAATGAGCGATTAATTTTTCGATTAATCGTGATAAGCTATGGGCAATCATGCGATTAACCGTGGTTAAACATTTCAATCGATTGACAGCCCTAATATTAATAAATTGCAGAGGTTTATAAAGACTGCTTAACTTCACCTCGCGCATGTATACTGTGTGCAACCCTGTCTCCCACAAAATTACGTTCCCATAAAACTAAACTGCATTCTCAATTACGTTTGGAGGGAAACATATTTTGTCACGGATCACGTTTGCAGTTTTAAACAGTAAACACATGGTGAACGTTGTAAATTGACACAAAACAAAAATCACAACAACACTACTTAGGTAGGTTTAAGCAACAAAACTATTGGGTTAGGTTTAGTAAAAAAAAAAAAAAAACATCATGGTTTGGCTTAAAATAACTACATTTCACACGGGACACGAACAGCGGTCTCCTGGGGAAAAGTCCTGTGTTTGTTGGACGCATCCACCTCCCCAACCAGCCACCAGTAGTTGACTTTCTCACTTATTATACTCGTCATTATACCAATAACGTTATTATTCAATGTAACTTTCATTAACGGTCGATCGATATACTACGTCACCTGTGCTGCGCGTCACTCGTTGTACTACTTCACTTGCTGCGGCCATCTGTAGACTTAGAAACGTATTTGTGATGCGTCAAAAACAAACGTAATTCACGACAAAATACGTTTCCTTCAAAACGTAATTTCGAATGCAGTTTAGTTGTATAATTGTGTAATTTTTAGGAGACAGGGCTGGTATATGACACCTGCTCTTGTTAATTCAAACAAACAAAGGTGTCAGTGTTTCTTGAGAAATTGCAAATTTTGGACATAAAAACAAGAATCCACCTCACATTTAGTCTATAAATTCACACATCGATGCGAACGCCTCGTTTGTCTCTCATAAATTTCACAACAGTGTTTTCTGTGTTTTCTGCATTCGTCGAAAGTGTTGAACTTATTCATAAACACATTTGAGCAGTAGTAGAGATGTGAGCATGTTCTTTAAAGATGATGCTTCCCTGAGGCAACTTTCGGTGTAGCCGTGTGTGTGTGCGTGTGTGTGCTTGCGTGTGTGCGTCCATGCGTGTCTGCCAATTGGGTGTTCGGGATCCACAGGATCGTGGTAATTAGGCCGCTTCGTTTTGTTGTGTGCTTTCAGTATTTTATCCGACTGGGCTGCTGACATCATAAAGTAGATCTTGAAGCGATTCCTCGGCTCCAGCTTGTGAAATTCTCCAGGCTGCTCTTGACACATTCTTTTTTTCTCCTCACAAGTGGGAGAAGTATCACTGCTTCAGGGCTGCTTTTTGTTTCATAATGGGACTTTTCACAAGGAAGCTTTAAAAAAAAAGTGCGCAAGACTCAGACGCAGACCATCACTATCAATCACATCACTGTCAATTTATAAAATGCACATGAAGAATTCGGCCTCGGTGTGAAAACAAATAAATGAAGCTGCATGACTGTACGCCAGTCTGAATTACAGACAGCTGTGAAATTAAAGATGTGGTGATTTTGGAGGCCAAAACGGAGCTTGTCCAAAGGTAGGCATTGTACGAAAATATTATGTATGCAAATGTATCCAGCTAATGTAGCCACTGTCAGTCAGCCATCTAATGTTCGACTCGTCTCTATTTGATAGTTATCTCCTGAAACTACTCTTCTGTAGCGCTCCCTGCGTTTGATTCAGAGGCCTGATCTGTCTTTGTGATCAGAGTTAATCGCGGGCTCGCCAGCGTGTTGACAGCGGCTGACGTGCTGAAAAATTGCAATAACATCATCATCATCATTAGAAACTTTCAGCCGCTCCGTACGAGCAGCGAAGGCATCCTCCATCTCTTCAGCGGGCGCGAGGCAGGCGAGGGTACGTCACACCACAAGTTTGTTAACAGTGAGCCAGTCGCAGTCAACAAGGGTGTGTGATGTGGAGACGCTGTGGGTGCAGTGCATTGTGGGATGGGCTTTGGAATACTAGCAGCAAACTGGATGACATCCAGCTGTTTTAATATGAACCACCCCCGCTGTTCACATATTATTTGTCAATCTGAGAAAACAAAAACATTTATTTATTTGTTTGTTCAACGTTGTTTGTCTCCAAATAGGTGTGGGCGATATGGCCAAAATCTTCTATCAAAGCATATGTCATTTTTAGGGCTGTCAATCGATTAAAATATTGAATCGCGATTAATCACACGCTTGTCCATGATTAATTGCAATTAATCTAAAATGAATCACACATTTTTTATCTGTTCAAAATGTACCTTAAAGGGAGATTTGTCAAGTATTTAATAGTCTTATCAACATAGCAGTGGACAAATATGCTTGCTTTATGCAAATGGTAATAAATAACCAACACAAAACAATGACAAATATTGTCCAGAAACCCTCACAGGTACTGCATTTAGTATAAATAAATGTGCTCAAATCATAACATGGCAAACTGCAGCCCAACAGGTAACAACAGCTGTCAGTGTGTCATTGTGCTGACTTGACTATGACTTGCCCCAAACTGCATGTGATTATCATAAAGTGGGCATGTCTGTAAAGGGGAGACTCGTGGGTACCCATAGAACCCATTTTCATTCACATATCTTGAGGTCAGAGGTCAAGGGACCCCTCTGAAAATCGCGATGCCAGTTTTTCCTCGCCAAAATTTAGCGTAACTTTGGAGCGTTATTTAATCTCCTTCCTCCGCGGTGGAAACGATACTGCCAAATCTCTACCGTTGGACGCATTTCTACCGTCGCACGGTATATACTGTCCATTCATCCACTGAACATTTTTTAAACTTATTTTCCATATGAATCTGTCATATTTGATAAATCTCTAAAACATCCTACATATATACTGTATAGCCCCCCCTGAGTGTATTTCTGAGGATTTCTGTGAAAGACGCTACTGTACAACGCACTGTAAAATCAGAAGAAATCCTGTTTGTGATGTCCCTTTAACGAATGAGAGAATTTGAGATCAGATCCAGCCAGAGGAAGCAGTCAGAGCAAGTGGAATAGAGGAAGTAATCCAGTCCCTCCCTCAGATATGGTAATTCATGCTAATCTCCATTCACATACTTAATCTCTTAATTGCTTTAATTGACATGAAAGAGGGTTGAAGCTTGCCTGATATGGTAAATGTCAAGAGCCTGCCTTCCATCCTGCCGGCAGCACACATGCATATGTGCTTGTGTACTTACACATACAACACATGTACACTTACAGGCACAAGTGAAGGTGATTGTGTCATGGCGATATCAAACAAAGGAATACAACTACACAAGCAAAATATATACAGCCCCATGCAGCAAGCAAATCCTGTCATTGTCCCCGTGGTCTTTAATTAGAAATATAAAGAACAAGAAGCAGTCACAAACTGCCATACAGCCACACTGTTAACAAAAGAAGGGTTTTCCTTTTCACTTCCTTTCAATCCGTAACTTCTTATCCTTTGCTTTTTTGGGTCAGGTTGTGTGTTTGGTGAAAGAGTGCAAGAGTGATGCGGTGAAAGCATAAACAACTGCAGATTGAGGGTTTTCCCATATAATTTGGTGAGACAAAGACTGTTATTGTACTCCACTATCATTTTGACTTAAGGCCTAGATCTCTTAGCTGAAACACTTTAACGTGCTCACACACACACACACACACACACACACACACACACACACATGCTACCACACAACAAAAGCCAAAAATACATTTCTCAAGGTCTCAGTTCTGAAAAATAGGATTGGATGCAGTGAGATAAAAACATTAGCATATACTTAAAACACAATACGTACGGAGGCTACAAAAAGATACATACGCGGTGCCTTACGCTCTGCACTTCCCAGAGAGCAACATCAGTAGTGAGAGAATACACAAACACACACACAGACACACACGCTGAACAACCTTTCGCAAAAGAAAGACGACAAGCGAGACTACCCATGACCCCGTTATCTACTTTGTTTTCTGCTTCTTCGTAGTACCACAATCACATCCTCCTCCCTGAAGAGAGGGTAGTCCTCCAACATCTAGCAGCACAGACAGGCTGAGACAAAGCTGCAGAAAACAGTGGGAGTGTGAGCTGAGGTGGATTTGTTGTTCAGACCGGACTGATGTGGAATGACAGTGGACCGCCGGAGAGACGACGAAGGTAGGAGGAAGAAGTACCCACAGTGACCTAGAGGTCAACGCTACAGCTCTGCCATTTGACCAACCATTTAACCTCATATAAATTACCTGCTCTGTGTGTGTGTGTGTGTGTGTGTGTGTGTGTGTGTGTGTGTGTGTGTGTGTGTGTGTGTTTGTGTGTGTGTGGCTGTCTCTGTGGGTGAGTGTGTGACAGTGATCTATCTGTCCTGTGATGAATCCATCCAGTGCACGTGACCCACAGATTAAATCACCTCTACAAGGAAACTGATTACCCTTTCCCAGCAAAGATGGCAGCAAATACACAAGAAACACCCTTGCATGCAGAACACACACACACACGCACGCACACGCACGCACGCACACACACACACACACACACACACACACACACACACACACACACACACACACACTCACACTCACACTCACACACACACACACACACACAGATGCACACACAGACACATGTCATCTGTGGTATCAAGTAAGGTCGGTATTGGTCATTGACCTCTGAACTCAACCATCAGTTACACAGACAAGGTGATGATTTACCCTCTGTATGTGTGTATGTGTGTGTGTGTGTGCGTGCTGACGCCAGGTCTGTGTCAGAGTAGCCCCCCTCCTTTCTGTCTCTCTCTCTCTCTCGCTCTCTCATAAATTACCTGTCAACTGCAGAACAGATCGAAGCAGAGAGAAGGAAGGTGGCAGCGACAGGAAGAGAAGCTTTTATGCTTCTTTGGAAACCGTCAGAAAGGCTCAACTGTGACAACAGCTTCTGAGATTGGGCTTAATTAAAAACACAGGCTGCTTTATGAATGATTAATTAGTACACTACAGGTAAACATCAAATAAGGCGGCTGTCATACAGACACACCCAGCTCCACGATAAAACAAACAAACAGCCAGACTAATAAGTGTGCAACCAGACAACAAATGAGACAAAACAGCTATTGTTTTTGAAACCACTTCACACAGACGGGAATAGCAGCAAAAGACGTTAATTTGAAAGAAGTAATAAGAGGCAATGAAATGATAGTGATGAGTAGAACAGCGGCTGTTTAAGAGAAAGGTGGAATCGTACGGCTAGCGTCCCATGAGTCTGGTTATTCTGCAGAAAAAACACCAGAGAGGAGGAGAGGAGTACATGAGAAGGAAAGAGGATTAGTGTGTCTGACAGTCATAAGAGGAGAGACAGAATACAAGTCCCAGTGTAACACCCTCAATAACACCACAGATTATCACAAAGTACAGTACAGCACAGCAGCTCACGCACACACGTAAACATACCAGGGCTGTCAAAGGTAACGTGATAATAACGCGTTAACGCAAATTTGTTTTAACGCTGCTAATTTCTTTAGCGCATTAACGAAACTTGCGATTTTGCGATTGTAGCGGTCAGTTTTAAAGCTAGAGTGAATCCATTGGTACCAACCGTGTCATACTAGCTTCTCCCAGCGGAAGGCTAAATAACGCGCCGAAGTTACGCTAAATTTTGGCGAGGAAAAAACTATCATGTCCATTTTCAAAGGGGTCCCTTGACCTCTGACCTCAAGATATGTGAATGAAAATGGGTTCTATGGGTACCCACGAGTCTCCCTTTTACAGACATGCCCACTTTATGATAATCACATGTCATAGTCAAGTCAGCACACTGACACACTGACAGCTGTTGTTGCCTGTTGGGCTTTATGCTTAATGCAGTACCTGTGAGGGTTTCTGGACAATATTTTTTCATTGTTTTCTGTTGTTAATTGATTTCCAATAATAAATATATACATACATTTGCATAAAGCAAGAATATTTGCCCACTCCCATGTTGATTAGACTATTAAATACTTGACAAATCTCCCTTTGAGGTACATTTTGAGCAGATAAAAAATGTGTGATTAATTTGCGATCGCGATCAAATATTTTAATCGACCGACAGTCCTATAACATACATTAAAAAGAGTCACATTTAATCTATTCGCTCATATGAAACAGGTACAAGACAATTAGACTAGACATAGTTGATGATATTATTGTCAAAGCTGGCAACGGTGCTGCACTGTACTATAAAGCTGTG
The DNA here is from genome assembly GCA_916701645.2 of Sebastolobus alascanus. NCBI lineage: Eukaryota > Metazoa > Chordata > Actinopteri > Perciformes > Sebastidae > Sebastolobus > Sebastolobus alascanus. The sequence continues at coordinate 1,458,644 of CAKAOJ020000032.1, forward strand.
TTTCCACTGCAGATGGTACCCCCTCAGTGTAGGCGGCGCATGAAACTGCCAACCTTCAACGGGACACTCGCTGAATCATTTCAACAGCAACCAAACCATGGATGTACTGTATGATGAGAACAACGTCTGCATTACGTAAATTGTACTGTGGTCGCTATTGACTGCAGCTTGGCCATTTAGAAATCGCTGGTTTGTTGCAGGATGTCCCAGGTGTCTCGCTAGTGACGATTCTCTCTGACCAATCAGTGGTCTGCAGTGTTTTAACTCCACCTTCTAGTATCGGCTCAGTTCGCTTGGAACCTCGACCGAAGTGGTACTAAAAATGGAGTAAGCATTCTGATATGTAACGAATTGAACTGAACTGAACTGGACTGCTTGGTGGAAACGTGTCATAAGGTACAAGGTACTGTGGGTAATTGTAAGGCCATGATATGTGAGTTACTTCCAGAGGCGTTGGTGAAACAGCCTGTGGCAGCACGAGGAGTTGGAAACAAGAGGTAGTAAACGTCAAGGGATGAATTCATCAAAAAACAAATGATGCCACGATCATCCATCTGTTGCTAACAGCACTGGACTGACCTGCAGTTTTACCTGTGGAAATGAATGATAACGCTCCATAATACTAGTAAGACCTATGTGCTGGAACAGTGTGATTTATGGAGCTGTTATTACTGCCCAGTTGAGCTGCTAATGTTTCCTAATGAGGCATAGCCTCCAACTCAGCACAACGGAATAGGTAATATAGAAGATTGGAGGCAGCGAATGTTGCATCAGAAACATAGACGAATGACTGCACTGAGCTGACCCACATACCCACATCCAGCTGCTGGGGGCACAGAAACAACAGGAGGAATTTGACAAAATAAACATATATAAAATGACAAAAAAAAAAATACTAGCTTTATCAAAATATTAATTTTCCTTATGTACAGATATAAGCAGGTATTAACACTGAACATAAAGTGCATTTGTGTTCCTTTGGGCAAGCCAATTCTCCGTGATCTGCATTCACAACATCTCCCATGACTCCATGAGCTCCATGAGTCATACGTTGTTAAATTTAATCAGTTTTTGTTTTCAGCGAGCTGTTAATCATAAATAGTGTTTCATGTCTGGGGCGAAGCTAAAGTGGGATTTTCTGGAAATATGTAAACGCTGGTAGATGCTGCCCACCCCGACTGCAGCCGGCGACTTAGCTCCCATACAACACTTCCAACGACTGACTGTAAAAACAAAGTCATCAAGCCGATAATAATGATGCAATAGCGGTGATGCCTGATAGATGGACGGATAAAAGGTAGAGGCAGGTGGAGAAGGAGGAGGATCAGAAAGACTGGAGCATTAGTAGGAGAAACAGGGAGACTGGAATCACTCAGGCATCAAATGGTCTGTCTGAATTAATCCTGACCATCACGCTTTCCCTGTCACACACACATACGCACACACACACACACACACACGCACACACACACACACACACACACACACACACACACACACACACACACAAACCTCCCTGTTTGTGCCCTGCAGCAACAGATGCTGGCAGACAGAGGCTTCCTCCACCTCTTCGTCTTTGAATCCCTCTCTCTCTCTCTCTCTCACTCTCTCTCTCTCTGGTTCTATTTTTCTGTCTCCTCTATCTTTGTTGCTCCTTTCGTCTGCAAGATAAAATGCCAGTCATCCTTCGCTCTACTTGTAAACAACAAATGAGGGCGCAATAGAGTAAGAGGAGACCAATGGGCAACAGGGTTACACCAGGGAGAGACGGAGAGAGACAGAGAGAGAGAGAGAGTAAAAGAGAGAGAAAGGCAGCGGCTATTTGATAGTGTCAGCTGTATAGAGGAGATACAGACAGGCCATTCATCTCAATGGATCAGATAGCAGTCCCACTGGAGTGTGTGCGTGCAAACACACAAACAGAAACACACACACACACACAATCACACACTCACAAACTCTCTTCCATACACACCAGGTTTAAAGCTATAAAAAGCACCCTGGGGCTGCGAGTCCTGGACCTAGTCTACTAAAGAGTAGCGGGAGAGAGATTGAAAAATGGCAGAAGCGAAGATCACAGTTTTTGGTATGTGTGAGCGTTAAGTGTTTGAGTGTGTGTGTATTCTTTTCCATCCTCTCAGCGAGCCATGTGCCAGGGCGAGCCGGAGAGAGGGACAGACCGACGGAGTGAGACAGAGGAAGTCTGAAAGCATTTGCATGAATCACAGTTTTTCTATTTCACATCACAGGGGAGTCAGGGTGTGCGCGTAACTGGCTGAGCTCTTTAAAACTCTCCAACATTTAGAAGCTATCTCTGAACCTCCTCCACGCGCACATAACGAGTCCATTGTAGAACTGTCAGCCTTAACAGCTGGTCTCTCTTGGTGAGTTTATAATGACTATGAAGGATGTCGAGGCGGACTCAAATCGGAGCTGTCCACGCTACGTTCAGCCAATATCTAATTAGGCTTGCCTCCCTGCCCCCGCTGGATTGCTACTGTTTTCGGCAATCATATTTTTTTATTTTAGTTCACATGGCACTTAGTCAGTATGTGACGACTCAATAAAAAGCCAACTACCTTTTGATAATCACCCAAAAATCAACATGCAGACAGAATAAAAACAATCGCATTATATTCTCATTTTCACACAGACAAAAGCTACTTTACTGATAATCATCAAAAGTTTTCCTCAGCTCAAATTGCTTGCTTTGACCAACAGCCCTACAGTGATATAATAAATGCTTCTTTTGAGAAGCTGAAACAAACAAATCGTTGGAATTTTTTCTTGATAAATGAGTTAAACAATTTCCAAAATTGTTGGCCATTCATTTTCTTTCAACTGTCTCGTGAATTAATCAACTTGTCATTTCAGGAATAATGCCTTTGGGTGGCATGGGGCTATACTTCTGGTGTTCCAGTGTACCCAGCGGATATCCGGGCCAAGACTTCTTTTCCGGGTGCTGCTCATCGTTAACAGTCCAATTAGCAACTTGAGATGAGAGACTGGAGTTGAGAGACGACGTGTACGACCGGATTGTTTCACCAGTAGCCAGTTTACAAGCTAATTTTAAATCAATAAAAAGCCTAAACATCACCAGACGGTAGCCGGTGGGTCCTGAGATTCCATTTCGGCCAATGGGTCCTGCCTCTTTTGCTCTCCACACGGACTGTTTATCTCATAGACTTCATATAAAGACGGACAACATGCCAGTTCCCCATAAGTGAAGCCAAAACATCTTGATCGCCCCCCTTAATTGCCCCCGGCTGGCTGCAGTATAGGTCATAAAGCCCGCCTCTTCCATGTTAGCGGATAAGACATGAGCCAAACTAAAAAAGTCAAAGTACACGTCAAATACATTTTTCCCAATGACGGTTTCCGTCATTTTAGGTAGTTCTTATCGTGCTGATGTATGTTCGAGTGTTCATTTTTCTGATAAGTTTGGTTTTAATTAGTTATTTGATGCTATAAAAAGTTGGTGAGACGTCGTGATTGGCAGCTGTGAGTCACTCTCTTGCTGACAAGCTGCGGCAGTGTTCGGCTCGTGACCGGTTCGGGCGGGTGACCTCGGTACCGCGGCTCCAGCCCCCCCCCCGATCACTACTGCGCAGAATCTGGCTCAAAATGATGTAAAAAATCTATATTATTTTGGCTTCCCTTCTGCACAGCTGGAGGAAGTGGAGACACATCGTCCGTCTTTATATACAGTCTATGGTTTATCTGCATTCAACCAAAGCCTGCTTTAACGTACTTGGTCAATACTACTCGGACTACAAACGGAAACCGGAACGCTTCCGATGCCAAAATCTTGTCCCGTTGCCTACACGTGATTCTACATGTGAATGCGGAATCTGTTTATAAAGATTACAGTTGTTGTTACAGGCGATTGTCTCCGGCGAGATTAGCTGAGGTAAACAAGCCCGTTTACCTCTTCATCTGTGGTAATGTGTACAACATAATTTAATTTAGATCCCTAATGTGGCTGTATGAAATAAGCCTTGGTGACTACATGGCAATCATTTCAGAGATTAATGTGTATGCTCATAGTGAACATTTTCATTATTAGACCATGTTTTGTACGCAGTCATGACTCTGACATCGCCCCCCCAAAAAACACACCAGATTAGAAATGGCAGAGATAATGGCAGATGATATTCTCTTTTCATCAGACATACATTAGTCTGCGCAATTTGTTTTTGGCTCATGGGGAACATTAGAGCTATCATAACCCCCCCTTCCCCCCCTACACACACACAGTGATCAACAAGCAGAAAGGAATCACAGATAGAAAGTACTGTAGGATACAGATTGTCCACATTAAGCAATTAAGGTGTGCAATTTTCTGTCTGCACAAATAGACTGTAAACAGAAACCTGCTCAAACTACCAGAGTGGAGTGATGGGAAAAAAAGAAAAAAAAAAGGGCAAGCTGAACTGAAAAAGTGGATAAGAGGCATCCGGGCAACGGGATGTTTAAGGTTTGATGAAAAGGCTAAAGGCTGAGAGCAGGTGTCCACATACCGTCTAGACGGCGCTTTCCACAGCACTGGAGACACTCATCATACCCGCAAGTATCTCCTGCACACTCACACACACTTCAACCTTGTCCGTTCCTTGATGAAGAGACATTGATGGTTCAACATATGCACACACACACACACACACACACACAGGAATGTTAACATCTGATATGAAGCCAGATGGTCTATCTGATTAAAGCACCCACGGTGACATGTAGTGGCAGGACTCTGCTGTGGGAATTGGCAGAGCAATTCCTCAGAGTGAGGAGGAAATTCTCCCCCAAGAATAGAGGTGTGAGGTTAACACGTGAAGCCTGGCGGTTACAAATCGTTCAGCATGTCCAACGGATAGAATATTTTCGTGAATTATGTCCAAAGTGCATGTTTTTCGAGTGCGTGTTTGTGTTTAGAGCTCGCTAGATGAGCAACTAGGCTTAGCTGTCCTCATTCCTTCATCCGCCCAAATCTCTTCCTACTTCTCTCCCCTCATCTCAACTCATCTTTTAGTCTCATCTTCCAACCTGACTTATTACCCCAAATCCTTCCCTTAGCTTCTTAAATGAAAGCCTTGGCTCCTACCACACCACTGCTGCTCTTCATGTGTTACTATGGCGCTACAACTGTGACAGGAAGTTTTGGCATCGAAAATAAAAATTTGGCATTGAAAAAGGGGAAGCATTGGCACTGAAAAAAAGTTCCAAAGTTTACTTATTTCTTTTTGCATTCTGGTGTGTTTTTGAATGACGACCTTCAGATATTTCCTTCAGTGTCAGTTTTGTTTACGCTGACAGTTTCAACTTTCTGTCACCGTTTCAGCGTGGACGGGAGTGGTGAGAGCAAGGAGAGCGAGATTTACATATAATCAGCATACTAAGGAAAGAATGTCACACGCCTCGACCGACCGCTCTGCAGCCTGGCATCACCACAAATCAACCATACAGTAATGTCTTCCAATATATAAAATGTGAGAAGGGCTGAAATATGAGTCTTACTTTGTCCTTTTTGGCCGCTCCAGGTGCCGGTACCTTAACTGCACAAACAGACATGCATCAAAATCCAAACGGTGGCTGGCTTGATCGCAGTAAGCCTCTGGCTTTACCGTACATCTACGGCAACGGCTTTCACAAGTAGGCTTGCCGCGGTAGTCGGTGTTACCGGCGTTACGCGGTGGTCGGGCACACACCGATTACATTGCGTACCCACCGTCATTTTGCTTTTTTTACAGAAATAAAACCCATTTAGTTCGGACAACGGACACTACAAACTGAAAGTGAAAGTGTCTGCTCCGTACGGAGTCTCAGCACAGAGTAGCAGGAGTCAGATTTCACACATACAGGATTAGAGTGAGTTGACAGACAAGACGATGGCGAAGGATTTCGTGTTGATTTAAAACCCAATGCAATAAGATAACGGTTAATGAGGCAATTGCTGTGAAGAGGACGGAGCGTTCACAGCCGTTGTGCATGGCGGAGCAGCGCCGGGTGGAAACCTGCGGCCCCACAGCGAAAGCTCAACCGGAGAGGCCAGACACACAACCATCCGACGTTTAAAGATCAATGTAAGCGCTCTATACATATTGACCGTCATCTTTACTTGTAAAATGTCCGGTGTAATCGGTAACATCGGTGTTGTCACAAGTTTATTAAACCCGTGGGAAAATTTCCTCACCGTCACATCCCTATTCACAAGTTCACCTGGAACTCCCAAACCGCAAGTAAGTCTGTTTCTCTCTGCCGTTGTTTTTCACACAGAACTTAACATTAGCTATGATAGCTGACAATAGCCAACGTTAGCGCTTGTTCCAGCAGACCTCTGCCAGACCATCATAACGTCAGTTAAAAGTTAACTTTAACCAGCCAGATGTGGGAGACTTAACATACTTGCTGTTTGGGAGTTCCAGGTGAACTCATGGAAGACATTACTGTATGCTACTGTTGGTGTGTGGCGATGCCAGACTTCGGAGTGGGCTGTGAGTCTAGAAGAGTGACGTTCTCTCCTTAGTATACAGATCATATGTAAATCCCACCCTCCTTGTCCCTCCCCTCAAACCCCTCCCCTCCACACCAAAACGGCAAAAGAAAGTTGAAACTGGAAAAAAAAAATCACTCACTGGAGGAAAAAATCTGAAGATTGTCGCTGAAAAACACATCAGAATGCAAAAATATCAAAATAAAATAGAAAAGATTTTAATGCCTGCAGTTTATTTTTCAGTGGAACTTTTTTTTTCAATGCCAAATTTTATTTTTGATGCCAAAACTTCACTTCTGTTCCAGCTCCGTAGGTTTCCACATTTCCTCACATTTGACTCACCTCTCTCTACCTCTACAACAGGGGCACATTAGTTTACAAAGTGGAAATAAAAGCCCCAACTAATATCAAAACAGGACAGAAGAGGAGACTTTTTAAACAACTTCTTGTGTCTAGTGCAAAAAGAGTATTAGAGACGCCACGAGGGTTACCGGATGTGGAAACTGTAAAAAAAACTATTGCTTTGTGAAGTGACATGCGTGTTGCATGCTGATGCTGCTTGTGGGGCGTTGAGTTGAGCAGACAAACATACTCCGAAAAGCACAAAGAAGAAAGCTGATCAGAAAAATTCCAGCCAACACTGCCATAGCTGTTCTGTCTTTATCCACCCATGGTATTTTGGGTTGTGTGTGAGAGAGAGCCTGTGTTTGTGTGTGGGTGTAGAGCCTCAGTGATCAGGTCTAAAGCTGTGTGTAGGAGATAAAGGAAGTCATTAGTGAATTCTGCCTCTTAAGACCCCCTAATACCTTGGATGGGACCCTGGCCAGAGGTTAGGCTGCATGTGTGCGTGTACGTGTGTGTGTACGTGTGTGTGTGTGTGTATTTATGTATGTGTGTGTGTGAGAGTGTGCATGTGGCATTGTAATCCCATTCCTTTGCCAGGGAGAACACCAACAACTGTACACATCAGTAGTTGCTGTAACTCAAACTAAACTTCAGCAACTTTTGAGTCAATGCTGCAACAAGCCTTGTCTGAAATAAATTGAAATGAATGCCCTGTATCACTGGATGATTGGAAAACCCATTGTACTGATATTATATTTCCACCGCCTGCAGTACTATCACACAAGCTACATTAGAAGGTTCGAGATTTCACATTTCAGCCCAGTTTAGAGCAATAGTAAGAAGAAAGATGGAGACAGTTAGAGGATTGGGGATGAGGGGGGGGGGTTATGGGCTCGTAATGTATCAGTGGACTTTTTGATCAGCGTTTAGTAGGCTTAACGGAGCTCTAGATCAATATAACTGCTAATAGATGCATTGATCTGCATCTGCTACTGCCTGTCCCACATCCTCGCCGACACACAAATCCACATACTTACACAACGCATCCCCAGGAGCACTCACATATGCACGTTAACGAAAGGCATAAAAGCGGTAACGATACTCACTGACAACAATGGTTATGGGAATGTGAGAGTCAATCAGCTACATGGGGTGATAGGCTGAAAATCCTTGACTTTAAAATACACACACACACACACACACACACACACACACACACACCCGACCATCTATGCTGCCAATTAGTCCTCCAATAAAGCCGTCCACAACCGGAGAGCGAACCATAAAGTATAGTGTTATAGCTAATGAACTCTACAACTCAGATACGCAGATAAATGCACACACACTCGCACGCAAATACACATATGTGGATATAACACACACAAGTAGACATGCACGGTAGAAATATGCCTAACATTTGCAGCTAGAGATGTAAACAAATATATCCACACACACACACACACACACACACACACATACCGGTCTAGTGCAGCAGAAATGTGCAGGACTCCTTTCCAAAGAACAAACAAATGCTGCCCGGTTTGAATAAACAAATTAAAACGATTGCAGGTTGAACTGGGAGTAAATACAACACTTAGCTAATTACTCGCTCTGTCTGACTTTAGCTACAGTAAGCCCTCGCTGACATGAAAAACACACACACGCATGTAAACAGAGGCTCAGACACACTCTCATTCATTTCAACAACAAAGGCATGGATAAAAAGTATCCCTTGAAGGCATGAGGTATTAGGTAAAACTAAAACAAATGATGCAAGGAGACATACAATATACCTGCAAACATTACGTTTCCCGGCGCTATAAAGGGGTTCATGAAGAAGAGAGAGAGAAGAGAAGCTCAACCTTGGAACTCGACTTTTACAAAAAAGCTTTATAGACACCTGACTTCCTTCTGAGGCTGATTATTTTTTTTTCTTCTTCTAGGTCTAGGGAATTAAAACAGGCTGATTACAATTCAATTCGGAACCTGACACAAACAACACACACGCGTATGCACACCTCACAC